>CM038793.1:230657620-230992836 GCA_021764765.1 Vicia sativa
CCAGGATGCCCAGAGAATTGTCGTTGGTACCCATCTGCACCTGATGGTTGTGCTTGGTTGAGAAGACGTGTTCAGTGCATGATGGATAACCGTTGAAGTACTATTTCTGAAACCACCGTGCAGAAGCTGTGTGAAGAAATGTCTAAGTTGAAGATTGACAATGCGAATGAAAAGCATCCTCAGATGAGACACCTTGGGGCAGCCAAGTGGAAAGTATGATTACATGGTGAAGTACACTGTTCCTGAAAGCTACAAGATTCCTATTGAAGATGTGAAAGTAACCGGATGGGGTGACGATTTCCCAGAAGACTATGCTGATGTTAACACCATAAGGATTTCCTCACGATCCCGTGCCTAGAGTGGCACCTCTCATCATTACTTCTCCGAGACCAGCCCATATTCCTCTAACAAGGCTATCCTGGAATTATGGAGCCGATGTTTACTAACATGAGGCCAAGCAAGACCTCCGACCATTGAAGATCTTACAATGAAGCTACCATTCCCGACATTGACAACATCACCGATCAAGTAAGTGACGAACCGAAGAGTATTTTCTCCAGATCGCCTCCAAAAGACATCGCGACTCAACTCGATTCCAAATTATTCAATCCATCCCCAAGCTAGGGAAAGAACCAATGACTCATCCCGTCACCAAGTACCAAAGGAAGTTATCAAGACACCACCAAACAAGAAATGGAGGAAATTCAAGATTATCAAGAAGAGTGACTACAATGTTGTGGAACATTGGGACAGACTGCCCAAGATCTCAATGCTTGCGCCGCTCAGTGTTCGAGGCTCATGCTAACGCCTGGTGAAGTTTCAATAATGCTCATGTACCGCAAGACACTACTAACGACCGCTTTGAAGTTTGTATTCATAGCCTGGCCGCCAACAACGGCCTAGGCTTCTCTCGATGTCGATTTGACTCGCCGGAAGGAAACACAACAAAGCCTTGCACATCTCATGAATGCAAGGGCATTACATTGTCTCATGTTTTGGTGGATACCGGCTCGCCTCAATATCCTTCCTAAGACCGCTTTTGATCGACTTGATATCGGGGTTGGTCTCGAGACCCGACATTATTGTGAGAGCTTTTGATGGTTCTAAACGAACGGTGCTTGAGAGCTCATTCGCTTATTAAAGTCGGGTTCTGCACTTTACTTTCTTTTGTCATGGACATCCGTCAAATTTTACTTTTCCTACTTGACGCCTTGATACATAAGGTCAATTACTCTACCTTGCATCGTGTCAAGTATCCGGTGAAAGGGAAAGTTGTTACAAAGGTGAAGAAGAATATATGGTCATTCATCTACAAACATTCCGATACCCCGAGGTGGAGGGTGAATTCTTCGAGACTCCCGCTGCTTTTGAACAATACCTGTAGTCGTGCTCATGACTCTCCCGCTACTCCCGAGGTTACACATGTTCCGCCTAGGATGGCCTCACAAAGATGCTCAAGTCGCATGAAGGAGGAAGTAGTGCTATTTGGGGACAGCCTGATCTTCCTTTCAACCGACAAGACCGGGTTTAGGCTTCACCATCAAAGGTCAAGATGATACGCCGCGAACGTGCCCAACTTCCTTTCCGTGATCACCGGGTGGAGTTCATGCTATAGAAGACGATGACAACGACTTCGACATCAGCAAATGGATCTTCCCAACTCCAGACAATGGGCTCAGCAATTGGAAGACTGAGGACGTCATACCAATCTCCTTTAGTCAAGAGTAATTGCTCTTGTTTTGTTTTGCTTTTCGTGTTTTTCTATGTTTTGAACAATAAACTCTAAAGCCTAGTGCCTTGCCCGGGGCATCATGGCTCGTTTGTGAGGGTTATTATCTGTCATTTGCATATTTTCATTCAATAAAATCGTTGGACTTTTGCATTCAATTGTTTGTTTTCTTTTACTTTATCACCCCTTCAAGAAGCTATGTGTTTCTTACACACACCCACGTGATACACCGCGTAATCATTCGAATCTCTCGATGATAATTTATGCTATTGCTAAATATGACTTCGATAATCCGATCTACCAAGCCAAGACGAAGGTGAGGAAGATGTGAAGTGCCGTGGAGAACTTGTCGATACTACAAAGAAGAAGAACGAGTTATACAACCGCACGAAGATCTAGTTGAGGTTGTGAATTTGGGTACTGACGAAGACAGAAAAGAGATCAAGATAGGAGCGGGTCTTGAGAATAGTGTCAAAGAAAGGTTGGTACAGATGCTACGAGACTATGTTGAGGTTTTTGCTTGGTCATACGAAGACATGCTTGGTTTGGACATTGATATTGTGGTGCATCAGTTACCAACAAAAGAAGGTTTTCCTGCTGAAATGTAGGTCTGTCGATGGCCCCGAGATGTCGAGAAAATCAAAGCCGGGTTATGAAGCAATTCAACGCCGGCTTAGTCACATTTTATCCACAAAGGTTGCTAATGGTGCCTGTACTCAAGAAGGATGGCAAGGTACGAATGTGTGTGGATTACGTTGATCTGAAAAAGCAAGTCCGAAAGACGATTTCCACTTCCTCATATTGATGTTCGTTGACAACACCGCCAAGACAAGGTTTTCTCCTTCATGGATGGTTTCTCCTACATAATCGATCAAATGGCTCCTCAAGACATGGAGAAGACTACTTTTTTACACAAGCACTTTCGCTACAAGGTTATGCCGCTCGGATCGAAGAACGCAGCGCCACTTATCGTCATATGGTAACATTATTTCATGACATGATTCATCACGAGATAGAGGTCTACGCCGATTTACATGATACCTCATTCACATACCGAAGAAGAACATCTTGATCATTTGCAAAAACTGTTTGATAGGTTGAAGAAGTACAGACTGAGACTTAATCCCAACAAGTGCACCTTTGGAGTCAGGTCCGGTAAGCTCCTAGGGTTTGTTGTCAGTGGTAAAGGTATTGAGGTCGACCCCGCCAAGGTTAAAGCCATTCAGGAAATGCCAGCTCCCCGCACCGAGAAGGAAGTCAGAGGTTTCTTGGGCCGTTTGAACTACATTGCCAGATTCATTGCACACCTAACTGCTACTTGTGAGCCAATCTTCAAGTTACTTAAGAAAGATCAAGTGGTAGAATGGAACGATTTACGCTGATTGCTTTTGACAAAATTAAGGAATACCATGTAATCCTCCTATCCCGATGTCACCACAAGGAAGACCTCTTATCATGTACTTGACAAGGTTAGAAAACTCAATGGGTGTGTGTTGGGGCAACATGACGAGTCCGGTCGAAAAGAGCATGCAATATACTACCATAGCAAAAGTTTGCCGATCGTGAAACAAGATACTCACACTTGAGAAAACTTGCAACGCTATTTCGCTACTCACGACTAAGAAGATATGTTGACTCACACTACCTTGTTGATTTCAAGATGGATCCGAAAATACATATTTGAGAAACCATCTCTCTCGGAAGAATAGCAAGATGGTGAATGATCTCGACCGAATACGACATCCAAAGACACTTCTCGTAAAGCGATCAAAGGAAGTGTAGAGCCGATCATTTGGCTCATCGTAGATGACTATCGCCTATGCAGCCTCAATTTCCGCATTTAAGATGTTTTACTAGTTACGATTGTGAAGAACCAGACCGGACGAAGGACTCGAACAAGGATCCCGATGGATCATGGTCTTGATGGAGCCTCGAACGACTTGGCAATGGCATGGCGCCATCATTACATCCCCGCAGCGGACATACTCCTTTCACCGCCAGATTATGTTTCAGCTTGCACTAACAACATGGTCAATACGAAGCGGCATCATGGGCATCAAAGTCATATGACTTAAGAATCAAGTTCTTACAAGTGTATGGAGACTCACTTTAGTGATCGCCGATTATAGGGATACGAAGCATCCGAATCTCATTCCATATCGAGAGCATGTTCTGAGTTTGATCCCCTACTTCGAAGAGATTACTTTTGATCACATCCCCCGAGAAGAGAATCAGTTGGCAGACGCATTGGCTACCATGTCGTCCATGTTCAAGGTTAGATGGAACAACGAGGCTCCCCAAATTATTATTGAGAAGTTTGACGAACCAGCATATTGTTATGAGCTTGATATAGAAGAGAAACCTTGGTACTACGACATGAAAAGGTATCTTGAGACTCAGGAATATCCCGCAGGGGCATCTGTTAATGATAAGAAGTTCTTGAGAAGATTTGCATCCAAATTCTTCCTCAGCAACGGCATCTTATACAAGCGCAACCACGACTTGTGCTTACTCCGCTGTGTAGACCGAAATACAGCGGAACGTATTATGGAAGAGTTACACGAAGGCGCATTTGGTACTCACTCCAGTGGACATACGATGGCAAAGAAGATTTTGAGAACAGGTTACTATTGGTCCACCACGGAAGCTGATTGTCACCGTTATTCTCGGCCTTGTCACAAGTGCCGATTTATGTCGACAAAGTGCACGCATTCAAAGACTCTGAATGTTTTAACTCTCCTTGGCCTTTTGCAATGTGGGGCATTGACATGATCGAGAAATCAAGCACAATTCTAACGGACACCGCTTTCATCCTTGTGGCAATCGACTATTTCAACAAGTGGGTAGAACTGCTCGATCTCATACAAGAATGTCAGGCTCGATTCATCAAGCATAATCTTATCTGTCGATATGGCACCCCTGAAAGGATTATCACAAATAATGGCTCTAATCTCAACAACAATATGATCACCGAACTCTGCACGCAGTTCAAGATCAAGCATCATAATTCTTCTCCTTATCGACCAAAGATGAATGGCGCAGTGGAAGCCGCCAACAAGAACATTAAGAAAATTATACAGAAGATGACAGTGACTTACAAAGATTGGCATGAGATGTTACCATTTGCTCTTCATGGTTATCGCACTACAGTACGGACATCGACAGGGGCAACCCCCTTCTCTCTTGTGTACGGTATGGAAGCAGTTCTACCAATTGAGGTTCAGATACCCTCAACAAGAGTTCTCCAGGGCGCAGAGTTAGGCGAAGATGATTGGATCCAGACTCGCCTTGACCAGATTAATTTGATTGATGAGAAACGACTGCCCATCCGCCATAGAGATGATCTATCGTAAGCGAATGATCAGAGCATTTAACAAGAAGATCAAGCACCGAGTCTACCAAGTCGGTGATCTAGTAGTCAAGCGCATCATTCTTCCACAAGGTGATCCCAGGGGCAAATGGACCCCCACCTATGAGGGACCATTTGTAGTCAAGATAGTATTTTCCCATGAGCTATGATACTTAGCACCATGGATGGTGAAGATTTCACACCTCGGTGAACGCAGATATAGTCAAAAATACTATGCATAAAGAGACCCGCTAGGTCGATCGACCTAGGCAAAAATAATAGATCCCGCGAACCAAAAGGTTCGGGCAAAAGTTAAGGATAAATACAAAACATGTACACTAGGCAAGTCGAAAACCCGAAAAGGCGGCTTGGCAAAAAAGGGTATCCCTAGAGACTAAAACCCGAAAGGGCGGTCTAGGCAAAAGTTAGGATTTAAGCGCATTTACTATGTCTCTTCCAGATCACCTACTTCCAGACTACTATCAGCATTCAAGATTCAAATGGCAAAGATCAATTCACTCACTTTCTACTGACAGCAAGGAGATGAGATAGTTGAAATATATGAGTACTAGCATAGTTGGAACTTGACGAGACTGTTTCCGCATAGCTTTTTACTTTTCTTGTGTACAAACTACTTGGCCATACGCCACATTTTAAATAAATATGAGTTTCTTTCTCTTTACTGTTGTTGTTTGCATAAAGTCCAATGTTTGCTTTGAATGATTATATGCATCTGACAATAAATATCTATCTACAAACATGCGAAAAGTAAACGAACAAGGATAATTACTACAGACTCTAGGAATTGGGATGACGACTAAAGTCACCAAAAACATTCCCCCACAGAGCATGATCCCCACAGAGGTGTCACTCACAACGAACCTTCCCCGGCGAAGTATGTGTTAGTCCCTGAGCAGTAATTCCACTCAGCTTAACCGGATCACACCCATCATTAAGCAGTAACATTTCATCCCCAGCCGAGGTATTTATCCCCAGCAAGATATCTCTCAACAATTCTTTCTCCAGCAGTAGTATCCAGACTTGAAACTTGGTCAGATAGTGCATCGAGGAAACTCGCACCTTTATACCTCTGAGATTTCGACGGGCTCCGGATTCTTCCAACCCGGTCTCCCAGTAACTATCAAACGCTCCCCAGCGAGATCTACGCCCAAGGTCCCCAGTAGAGCGCCTCCTAATTTTTCCCCAGCAGGGTCTACGCACAAGATCCTCAGCGGCACGTCTCTTTATCTCTATCATCCTCAACAATATCCGGCCCAAGACTTGGTCGATAAAGGCATCGGAGAAATCCAGATATCTTTCTTCTCTTTCAAAGGTAGGACTTTCGCCTACTCAATCCCCAAGCAGAAGATAGAAATCCTCAAACAGGACATCTACATCTTCTTCAAGATGGATATGTTTTGAAATACCACAGCATCTAACATACATACATTTCTCATAAAGTTATAATTTATGCATATGTCATTCATACACATTGTCATGCATCATACTTTGCATAAAACTAACGATATTCTATCAAAAGTTTCTCTTATTTTCTCCAAAACAGGTGAAAATCACATCTGACGCAAACAGGTCCAAGATTAAGACCCGAATCCAGACGGGAAAACTATCTGAAAGACCGCCCTAGTTGTCCTCCGACAACTGGTCCAGGATTAAGACCCGAATCCAGACGAGAAAACTATTTGAACGACCGCCCTTGTTGTCCTCCGACAACTGGTCCAGGATTAAGACCCGAATCTAGACGGGAAAACTATCTGAAAGACCGCCCTTGTTATCCTCCGACAACGGATCCATGATTAATACCCGAAGCCAGACGGGAAACCTTATCCGAACGATCACAAGTTATCCTCCGATAACAGGCAGTGGATCAATACTCGATGCACAACAAGGAAGATATCCGCATATTACCAACTACAACCCCTTCAGAGTAATCAGCACGAAGATCTATTCTGACTTTCTCTTATTATCATAAAGAACCACAGAGTCTCATGCATTGCCTGCCACTTCGATGGCATCTTAAGCCCATCTCCGACTACTTATCAACATTTCTCCACTTTTGGAATGCTGCATATTTGGTTAAAAATCAATACAAATCAATAACTTCATTAAAAGATGAGCACATAGTCTAACGTACGACTCTCTCCGGATGGCATCTTAAGCCCATCTCCATGCTCCTTCCACTTCCAGAACGTCTACAGAGCCTAACGTATGGCTCATTCCCCAGCATCGACCTTTCGAGATGGCATCCGAAGCCCATCCCCGTCAAGTTCTCCTAATCTATGCAACAATCTCGAGTCTAGCGTACGACTCATTCCCCCAGTGAAGTCTCCAATTTATCCAAATGGCATCTGTAAGCCCATTCCGGCATCATCAGCCAACAGCGAGTGCAAATTTTCAGGTGTACTCGAGTGTTCAATCATCTTCTACCTCCAGGTCACGAAAAACAAGCATGTCAATCTGACCCTTCCAGTACAAGAAGATTCAACAGGGGCAGCTGTCATACCCCAAAATTTTCCCTCCATCTTCTCAAGACATTTCATGCATCTATACTCAAGGATTCCTCAAGGGTCGATCGACAAACCTCTCCTGACAATCAACCCGCATTGGGTTTGGCAATTCTCAAATCAAGATGGACTTCTAACATCTCCAATGGTCTTCATGCCTCCTCATATGCTTCAAAGATTCTCCATCTCAAGTTTCAAGCCTCACAAGTCAAGTTTCTCGCACATTGTTCGATGGTTGAAAATCACAGATTGACAAAAGTCAACTGTGGTCAACATACAACAAACTTCATGATTTTGGTCAACATCCTCATTTTGAAGTAACATTCATCATTTGATCAAGGGTTGATCATGATTCATCAAGAAAACTCAATATTTGCTCAAAAGTCAAACTTTCTAAATTAGGGTTTCTTAGTGAAAAGTCAACCAAACTTTGACTGAGCATAACTTCTTCATACTTTCTTAGAAATTTTCCACCACCTCTTGTTTTGAAGGAAATTCAATTTCTACAACTTCATGTCTCACAAGAATGTCCAAAAATGCTTCATTTGAGAGGTATGGATCAAAACATTATGTGTCCTTTCAAAGTCAACAAAAAGTCAACTTTTTGTCTTGGAGATATATTGATCATGGAAACTCCAATTGAGATGAGACCAAAAATATTGGTTAGAGGACTCTTAGAACTTTCTAAAAAGTCCAAGAACATTCAAAAATGTAGAAAATTGAGCAAGATACACTATTCACAAGTTGGGCAATTTTGAAGAGATGCACAAGGAGAGATACTTCAAGAAATCAAAAACTTTGCAAATGGGCTTACTTTTTCTTCATCCAAACCATTTCCTTATGCAATTAGAAATATCCAAGCCCAATGCCACGAATTTTTATTTTATTTTTCTATTTAATTTGGATTTTATTCATTTAAATACAAATTAAATTCAACAATAAAGTATAAAATCAAAATTAATTGCAAATTTGATTTTTCTCTCTTCCTTGAGATCCAAGAAAACCAATAAAGCCAGCAAATTTCGAAATTTGATTGGCTATGGCAAGAATTTGATTGATATTGATCAAAAAAGAGAAAATTTGATTTGGTACAAAATCAAATATATTTTACATTGATTGATGATTAATTCTTTCTCAAATCAACTCCAATTTCATCTACTATATATATACAATACATGCCACATGAATTAGGGTAGAAAAATTGGCTGGAGGAACCCTATTCAAACTCAAAAAAACTGTGCTATACAAGCTACAAGCAATGGGATTAAGGTTTATCAATTGATTCCAAGCACTCAAACACATTCCTTGATACCTCCTAATCGATCCGCTTTCACATTGTCCGAAAGCATCAAGAATCACGAAACCGAATTTGGTTTGTTCATGTTTTTCTCAAAATCGATTTCCATTATTCATGCATTTTAACATGATTTGTTGTTGTTTTGTGATTAGATGAAGTTTACAAGCTTCTCGAAAGGCTTGATTGAGTTTCTATGGCCTCGGAACACTAATCACCATAGCTGGGTTTCGCCACTGCTTAGGTTTCTCTTATTAGGATAAATTGAACAAACCGATGCCCTCGAGTGATCAAGTGACCAAGACTAATCGAACCATGGTTTTAGATTTCATTTATATTGCTTGTACATGATTTTGATGTTAGTAGTAAAAGGCCGAACCAAAGCCGACGCAATTTTCAAATTTTTGAAACGAAGAAGACGAAGTTTGCGGGACGAGGCAATCTGGGGCACACTTGTTTGTAAACCACCGCTTGCTTCAATGACACGCTGCACTCCAGATGGCAAAGGCGTTGTGGAAAGGAATGTTCTGGCTCGATCCTCGCCATGGCATTTGACTTTTACATGTTTGCAAACTTTTTTTCATATTTTCCTTTTTATTTAATATTTTATATGCATTTTAATTTCTTTTCATAATTTTTATCATGCATTAAAAAACATCAAAAATATTTTTCTTTTGCATTATTTTAAAATACTTATTTAATTTATAAAATTAAAATATAATTTTTGCATGCATATTTAATTTAATTGCTAATTTATCATTTAAATCACATTTAATTAGTTTTAATTATTAAATTGTCTCTAAAAATCCCAAAAATTATTTTAGCATATTAATGTTATTTCCAGATGAAATATTTTTCTCATTCAAAATTTTCATTTTTACTAACATTTTCCTCTTATTCGATTTCTCGTATTTTCCGATTTTCATCTTTTCACGTTATCCTGCTTTGACGATTTCTTTTTACCATTTTCTTTTTCCAATAATGTAATTGCTCATGGATGTAATAGTTTAATTAGGGCTTTTATCTTCCGCATTTTAAATTATGTATCCGCCCAAAGCCATGTAATAGCGTAGGATTTATCTTTCAAGACTTTACCATTCCGCATTTTAATTTCCGCACCCTATAAACCGTTAGTAATTAGCGGTATGGCAAGATAAAATTGAACATAGCTCACTCTAATTTTCAAGATAATATATATCTAAATCAACACACTTTTCACACACGCACTTCTTAGGGTAATTCTCTCATTGCCTTACTAATTCAAATGGTCATGTCCTCGAACGAGGTATTCTAGCACCGCTGTTTTCAAACAAACCATCATAGTCCCTTCGATACAAAGATCAAGACCCACGATGTCGCTTAGGAATACATGATCTTGACCTCGATTGTCGCCACGAAAAATGATGATAGTCCCTTCGAATGTGCTAGGATACTTCCTACAAGTTGCCTTCTATGACCATACGATGTCTCTTCGAATGTCCCGCTTACATCCAACGAATAGGGTTACCTACCAACTAATGGTATGGATAGCACTATTCTAAAGGAACGTAAAACAATACGAAAACGACCAATTCGAGTAGGTAATAAGACTTTTAGTTGCTTGCTCTATCAAAATACTTTTCACACCACACACTTTTGTCAAAGTTCAAACTCTTTTCAAAAACGAAACATTTCCGAACACTTTGTATACATTCCTACACGAATCATTACAAAGTCAAAGCGAAATGCCTTTTCAAAACATTTTTGGTCAAACACACAGAAAGCACAATTTTAAAGTGATCTAAGAGCAACTAAGCGCCCGTAGATAACTACGGATGGAAAGGGGTGCTAATACCTTCCCTTTTCATAACCTTCTCCCTTACTCAAAATCTAACGAAGGTCTTTTTCTGTGCTTTTACCTTCCCTTAATTGGATAAAAGAAAAGTCGGTGGCGACTCTTGCTATCCGCACATTTGCGATACAAAAACTTACAAAGTCAGTTCACCGTGTTACATGGTGACCGATCACAACCCCAAACTTATCTCATTGCTTGTCCTCGAGTAATGATTGAGACCAATAGAGGTCACCCACAAATATCTTCTTTCCACAACACAATCTGTGTCTTTTGCAATTTAATTTCTTCCTTCCTGATCAAGAGGCTGGCATCTCGAATCGACCTGTCTGCCACACTTCCACATCAGAAGACGTCTTCACCTGCAAGCTTCTCACACTCTCACAAGATCTCTCATGGTTAAAGTGTTTGCAATCACAGGCTAGAGCATGCAATATCATTCTTAACTTTGAATTGATTCTATTCGCACTACACATACATATTACACACACTTTATGAGGTCTTTGGGTTGTAACGGGGCTTAGGTACGGTGGGATAAACAAGAAAATTGGATAACAAAGGTTTTTGGCTCGATATTCATGTAACTTTTCTTCTATCTTATGCTACAACTCGTAACATTTGGGGTTCATTCGCTTTGATTCATCTCTACTCATGTTTTCTTTGAGCAATGTACTAATTAGAGTCCGACATATAGGCAAGTGTTCTCTTTCTTTCCTTTTTCTTTTTTTTCTTCTAGGACTTTCTTGTTCCTTTAGTTCTCTTTCTTCTTCTTCTTTTTTTTTTTTTTGAATCTCTTTTACTTACTTGCCCTTAATTTTTATGAATTACTACCCCAAACTTAAATTCGTGCAACACTTAAAATTGATCACAATCATGCCGAGCAATGGTGAGACAAATGTGGTGAAAGGTTAACATGGGTTTTATTACAACCGAGACATAACAAACAAAACATGAAAATCAAAACTAAGCTCAACGGGTTCACGAGGGATAACATTTAACACGGGTGGCTAGAAAGGCTCAAGGTTAAACAAACAACATGCCCTCGGTGTGTCTTCATGATGTGTTGTGCTAAAATAACATATACAAAATCGAATGATAAAGTCATACCTTCCCGAACTCTCATGATGATATTTTGTATTTGGCCTTGGTAACCCTCACCATGCTGGTTGCTTACATACTCAAGTCCCCTCGTGTCACGTGGCTTTTTCGACGGGCATACCATCCGACAATTTTGGTCCAGCCCACTAACATGCGTCCGACCTTTAATTCTTTAGTTGTGTCAACTTTCGGGTGCCTTAGAGATCAAGTGGGAGTGTCGTCAACCACTCGCCGGCCCAGCTCATCCAACAACTATCAATAAATTTGTAACATAACAGTGACCGTTCAACAAAACAAAACAACAAAATAAACCAATAATTGATAAAATAAAGTAAAAACTAAAGAAAATAAAAACGAAAGAGAATGCAAAACAAAACATATTAACTAAAATAGTGTGCCTCCCCCACCTGAATTAAACATTGACCTCAATGTTTTAACCCAAAGTAGAGGCGACTCATAGAACTCACTGAGACGGAGGAGGTGGAGGGTTATGCGGAAAATGTAACATGAGACGTTGCATCATAGCTTGCATGTCATCCATAACAACGCCTTGTCGAAACAGCTCTACACCTTGTCTCGTCTGCTCGGTGCGAAGAGCACCCATTTCAGATTGCACCCACCCCCATTGATCTTGAGACATAGAGGAAGACCCCACACCTTGTCGGGCAAAGCTCTGGGGTGGTGGACTGAAATGTTCTTCAGCTGGAGTTTCATCCTCCATATCGTCACCTGGAAACTGATGATCACGAGGAGGACTATCCCCTAAAGAAGGGGCAGAAGCTGCATAGAGCCAATTAGCAACATTTGCAATACTGATAAAATTTGGAGCTGGTAATGCAAGAATGTGGCGATCACGACTAAGAAGCGAATAATACCTGGGATGCACCACAATCATTCCCTGATTGACCAAATTTTGCATGTCAATCTTTTTACCTGCCATAGCCGGTTCTTCCATCAATAACCGACCATAATTAAGGTGATCAGCAATCTGAGTGATCATGCCACCCATTGATATGTCACCTGTGCTAGCATAGCCTACTTGCTTCAGGTGATTAGCTGCAAAGGCAACCACATTAACCCGGCTGTTTCCGGTATGCAAAAGCAAGAAAAGAGTTCTCTTTGCAACCACGCCGGTACTATCGCCGCCCAAATAGTGTAAATGCAAGCCCTTCCGAGCGCATCAAACAAGGATTATGAATGCCCGAGCTTTACCATTGCTCGTTATAACCGCTTACCAATAATCGCCATCTAGAATTCAGAATGCAAAAGTTTCGGGCCCATATCTAGCGACTAAGTTTGAGAGCAGCTCCAAAATCTCAGTAGATATGTGTGTTCCTCACCAAAGAGTGAAATACCAAGTCACCATAATATTCTGTTTCGGAGCCATTCCACCCGCGTCTCTGTTTAAACTCAACAGTACTCGAAAATTCTAAAGTTATTTTTTCAAAGGTTGGTGCTTCAAATTGCATAAATTCCAACATGCCCAAATTACCAAACATGCGATTAACCTCTCTCGCCTAGTTTATCAAGAGTTTCATTGCAAATATACCTTGTTGGAAGTAAGTTACGCTTATGAGTGCTTCAGATCGCTACGGTCCTTGCATACGTTTCGGTTTTTCAAACACAAGATCATGTGCATTAGGAATGCAACGTGCTCGCTGGTGTGGTCTGGAGGATTCAGCAACTTCCTTTCCTCTTGTGGATCTTTTGGGAGGCATACTTGAAACCTACAAGAGAAAAATTTCGATAAAATAATAACATAAAATTATGAGAAACCAATAGCGTTACTAAGTAGAGGATGGAAAATAGAGTTACTTTAGTGTAGAGGAAAAATTATTTTGAGAAGTTGATGATGGGGAGAATGAAGCTTTTTGTTCTTGAGTTCTTATGGAGGCTAGGGTTCTAATGCAGGAAGAAGGTTGAGGGAATTAGAAAACAATAAAGGTGAGAGATGAGTGGTGGATGGAGGTTATAAGTCAAGTGGGGTCCACAACATTAAAAAAAAATTTGAAATTCCAAACCCGTATGCAACAACACGAGCCGTGTTCCTGAACATGGGCCCTTGTTCCTCAACATGGCCCGTGTTGATGATCTGTTACGCTCCAATTTTTCGTGTTCGGCTTGGAAAATAACACGGGCCGTGTTGATTAACACAAGCACCCGTATTGATGTTCTGTTTCTCCCAAAACTGTATGTTCGCGAAAACAACACCGCCGTGTTGATGAACACGGGCGCCCGGTGGATGCTCGCTTCCTTCAAAACTTGAAACTCCCATGATATTTTCGGTGCAATTGTTCGATTTTTCCCGTCGCATCGATCCTAGTTACTCCATCTTATCCGACTCTTTCCCTAATAACAACAAAGAAAACAAAACAAAATACAATGCGCTCGAAAAAATCAGGTTGCCTCCCACGAAACGCTTCGTTTAACGTCGCATGGCTCGACGGTTTCTCCCCTCATCTGGTGAGACGCACCTGATCAATCAATCCCGGTTCTAGTCCTGTATAATAGGGCTTCAACCTCTGTCCATTCACTTTGAAAACATCTCAATTATTGGGATTCTGAGTTTCAATCACCCCATGGGGAAATACCTTATGCACGACAAACGACTGCACTAACAGACTTCAATTTTCCCAGAAATAACTTCAATCTGGAGTTGAACAACAACACTTGCTGACCCTCCCAAAACTCCTTCTTTTTGTATTCTCTGATCATGCCATTTTCTTGTTTGTTCCTTATATACTTTGGCATTCTCGTAAGCCTGATTACGAAATTCCTCCAACTCATGAAGTTGCAGAATTCGAGATTCACCGGCTTTTGCAAGATCACAATTTAAGAACTTGGAGGCCCAAAAAGCCTTGTGCTCGAGTTCAAGAGGTAGGTGACATGCTTTGCCATAAATTAGTTGATAAGGAGACATACCGATTGGTGTTTTGAAGGCAGTTTTGTATGCCCATAGTGCATCATTCAACTTAAATGACCAATCCTTCCTCGACGCACTTACTGTCTTTTCCAAGATTTGCTTTATTTGTCTATTGGACACTTCAACATGCCCAATCATTTGAGGATGATATGGAGTCGCAATCTTGTATTTCACATTATATTTCTTCAACAAATTTTCCATGATCTTATTTAAAAAGTGTGTCCCTTCATCACTGATGAATGCTTTGGGCACTCCAAACCTCGAGAAGATGTTATGCTTGAGAAAACTCACCACTACTCGCGCATCATTCTTTGGGAGTGCCACAACTTCTACCCATTTCGAAACATAATCCACAACGACTAGGATATAGTTTTTCCTGAATGATGGTGGAAACGGGCCCATGAAGTCAATTCCCCACACGTCAAACAACTCCACCTCAAGCATACCCTTTTATGGCATCTGGTTTCTCTTAGAGATATTTCCAGTCCTCTGGAATCTATCACATTCTTTCACCATTACTTGAGCGTCTTTGAACAATGTGGGCCAGTATAATCCAGACTGGAGGACTTTTGCAGTTGTTCTGTCTCCACTAAAGTGCCCCCCATAATCTGAATCATGACAGGCTTTCAAGACTTCTCTCTGCTCTTCCTCTGGGACACACCTGCGGATCAATCCGTCCACCCCTTTCTTATACAGGAATGGTTCATCCCACAAATAGAACCTGCAATCATGAACAAACTTTTCCTTTTTGTTATAATCAAAATCCTTAGGTATGACACCGCCTACCAGGTAATTTGCGTAGTCTGCAAAGCACGACACTCCCGTGACAGCTAGGATTCGTTCGTCAACGAACTCATCCTGGATGGGGTGTGGCTTATCCGTCTCTATTATTGGTGACATCCTTGATTGGTGATCGGCTACTGTGTTTTCAAACCATTTTTTATCCCTCTAAGTCAAATTCTTGCAGCAGCAAGATCCATCTCAAGAATCTTAGCTTTGATTTCTGTTTAGAAAAAAAAATTTCAAAGCAGCATGGTCAGTGTAAACGATTACCTTTTTTCCTAATAAATAGGTTCTGAATTTGTCGAAGGCATACACCACTGCTAACAATTCCTTTTCTGTGGTGGCATAGTTCATCTAGGAAGGATTCAACACGTGACTTGCATAGTAAATAACATGCAACAACTTCTCTCTTCTTTGCCCAAGCACTGCTCCCACTGCTATGTCACTTGCTTCACACATGATTTCGAATAGTAGGGACCAATCGGGAGAAATAACTATCGGTGCGGTCACCAACCTATTCTTCAATGTTTCAAAGGCTTCGCCACATTTTTTATCAAAAATAATAGGAGTGTCTTTCACTATTAAGCTAGTCAATGGCTTCGCGACTTTTGAAAAATCTCTTATGAACATGTTGTAGAATCCCGCATGTCCTAAGAAACTCCTTATACCCTTCTCATTCACCGGTGGAGGTAAATTTTCTATCACCTCTACTTTCGCTTTGTCCATTTCAATCCCTCTATGTGAAATCTTGTGGCCCAACACTATTCCCTCTCTCACCATGAAGTGATACTTTTCCCAGTTGAGGATTAGGTTGGTTTGTTGACATCTTTCTAGTACCAGATACAAATTTGTCAAACACTCGTCAAACGAGGGCCCGAACACCAAAAAGTCATCCATAAACACTTCCATGTTCTTCTCGAGCATGTCAGCAAATATAGACGTCATGCACCTTTGAAAAGTAGTTGGGGCGTTACATAAGCCAAATGGCATCCGTCTGTAAGCAAAAATACCGTATGGACATGTGAAAGCTGTCTTCTCCTGATCTTCAGGGGCTACTGCAATTTGGTTGTAACCAGAATACCCATCCAAGAAGCAATAGTAATCATACCGAGCTAACCTTTCTAACATCTGATCAATGAAAGGAAGAGGAAAGTGATCCTTCCTTGTATCCATGTTCAACCTTCTGTAACCAATGCACACTCTTCATCCGGTGACTGTTCTGGTTGGAATCAACTCGTTCTTCTCGTTCATCATAACCGTTGTTCCTCCCTTTTTTGGTACAATATGAATCGAACTCACCCGTGAGCTATCAGATATTGGGTAAATGAGTCCCGCATCCAACAACTTCACGACTTCCTTGCGCACAACTTCCTTCATAGCTGGATTAAGTCTCCTTTGAGGTTGCACGACTGGCTTATGATCATCTTCCATTAGGATCTTGTGCATACACACTGTAGGGCTAATACCTTTCAAGTCTTCGATTGCCCATCCAATAGCACTTTTGTATCTCTTGAGTACCTGTATGATTTTTTCCTCCTGCACAACTTTTAAGGCAGAGTTGATAATTGCCGGAGATTTCTCTTCTGAATCAAGAAAAATGTATATCAAATTTCCAGGTAGCTGTTTCAACTCCATCCCTTTCTTTTCTTCCTTTTTCTCAACGAAAGGTTGTGGTTGCCATAAATCATCCCACCTGTTTAGTGTATGTTTCGACCATTGAGGTTGAGTTTCTATCATATCTAATACCTCTAACTCCTTTTCATCAATCTCTTCATCTTTTTAAAAATTAGCCAGCCTCAACACTCTCTCTAGAGGTAATTCAGGTACATGGCAATGCACTAATTTGATGAATACTGTATCCAAAACTTCAATATTCTTGCTTGTGCCAATATCTTCTTTGAACTTCATTGACTCTCTAACATTGATTTTTAGCACTTCATTGTAGACCTTGAGGGTCATAGTTCCTTCTTCCATGTCTATCATCACTCTGCCTGTTTCAAGAAAAGGCCTTCCCAATTTTATTGGAATTTCCTCGTCCTCCGGCATATCCAAAACCACAAAATCAACCGGAAACACAAACTTGTCTATCTTCACAACAACATCCGTTGCTATTCCATGTGGTCTTTTCATCGAATTGTCAGCAAATTGTAATGTCATCCTTGTAACTTTGACTTCACCAATGCCAAGCTTGTTATAAATTGAGAGAGGCATAAGACTTACACAAGCACCAAGATCAATCAGTGCCTTTTTGAATGTCCTATCCCCTATAGCACAGGGGATAGTAACTGCCCCTTTGTCTTTCTTCTTTAATGGAACCTTCAAACCCTATAAAATAGCACTACATATTTCAGTTAGTATAACCGGATCAATCTCCAATGAGCGCTTTTTTGAGATGATGTCCTTCATGAACTTTGCATAAACTGGCATCTGCTCTAAAGCTTCAGAAAATGGAATGTTAATCTCCAGCTTCTTGAATAACTCCAAAAATTTATCGAAGTTCTTCTCATTCAGATCTTTCTTCTTTGTTCTTGCAGGGTATGGGAGGACAACTTTAGGTTTCTCCTCTTTAGGCTTTTCTTTTTCCCCTACTAGTCTTCTTATTTCTTCCTCAGTTTCTTATCCTCCCTGATTTCCAGATCTACTTCAAGTAAGCCTTCCTCTTCAATCTCTTTTTTCTCAAATTCAAGTTAGCCTTCCGCTGATTATCTCTTGTATTTGGCACGGTTGTACTTCGCAAAGAACCTGGTGCTTGCACATTCGCCAATTATTGAGCTATTTGACCCATCTGAACCTCAAGATTTTTGATTGACGTTGAGGTGTTCTTGTGATTGTTTCTTGTTTCATCCTGAAACTGGATATTATGAGCTGCCATCTTTTCAATAGCTAACTCCCAATCTGCTTTCTTAGGAGTTTGTTGTTGTTGTTGTTGATACTGGTTTTGGTATTGACCCTGACCTTGCTGTTGAGTGTTCCCTTTTTGATTCCTCCACCCAAAGATTGGATGGTTCTTACAACCTGGATTATAAGTGTTGGAATAGGGATTATTCTGTTTGAGGAACTTTATTTCTTCAATCTGCTGAGCTGTTGCAAAATAGTGTGATGTCAGATGAGGTTCGCCACAAATATCACAGATAGCACTTTGGCCTTGTTGGACTTGAGCCACCTGCTGAGTAGTAATATTCATGGCTTTCAACTTCTTTTCTACTTCGACAGCTATTGCTTCTTCAATTTTTAATTGCTTATTTGCTTCCAACTTCAAATCTATTACTCCATCTTGCTTGCTTGCAACCCAGTCGTATAATTCCAGATGCTCATTTGTAGTTATCGCTTCAATAATCTTCCTGATGCCAGTGGCTGCTGAGAAGTTAGATGAGCCACCAGCTGCTGTGTCAATGAGTTTCTTCGCTTTGATTCTCGCACTATTCATAAACATCTCGTGATCCGCCGGTCTCGATCTGTGTTATGAGTAGGGAAAGCAACCAAGAGTCTCTTAAAGCTCTTGAAAGAGTCTCTTAATGATTCACCCTCCTTCTGCTTGAAATTGAGGATTTCATATCTTTTTCTCATAAACACCGATGCTGGAAAATATTCATTGAGAGATGTTGTTTCCATATCTTCCCAAGATGTAATGCTGCCCACGGGAAGAGAATAGAACCACTCTTTTGCTTCGTCTACAAGGGTGAATGGAAACATGCACAACTTTTTCTGCTCTTCAGTATGCCCATCTATTTTGAGAGTAGTGCTCATAGTCAGGAATCGTTGCAAATGCTTGTTAGCATCTTCATTAACCCTTCCAGAAAAAGATCTCTTCTCCAACTGAGTGATGGTGCTCGGATGGAGCTGAAAATTAGGAACATTCACGAGTTGGTTGACAATGGTCAATCTTCCCCCCGGTGCATTTGTCCCTCCATAATCCCCTAGAAATCTTTCTTTAGGTGGATTCATTGTCTCAGCTTCTGACTCTGAGCCGGAGTGTGTTGAATTCTTATCTTCTTCCTTGGCCAGTCTTGCTTGCTTTGCTACTCTTCGTCGAGCGTGAAAGGTTCTTTCTATTTTCAAAAAGATATTCTACTGAGGCCTGACCTCGCATAAAATATTAGACACAATATTAGTTCTAATACAATGTAATAGAAAATAAATAAACAAATGAATAGAAAATTTTTAATTGCAGAGCAATAAAATTTCAATCAAACTAAGAGTAAATCAAGATTTTTCCCCAGAACGCGCCTAAAACTTGATCGAAAAATAGCAAGTGTACTATTTTCGATGTAGTTATAATGAGTTTCGCAAGTATCAATCTCGAGGACCCGTAGTAAATACCTATTCGTGCTCTTAATTCAATTGAACAAAAACAATGGTTGGGTTGATTTTAAAACTTTCAATTACACTCGTAACAAATAATGACTGATGAAATTTAATGAGAATGATGCTAGGGTGAGTGGTTGATTTAACAAATCTATGATCCGAATTCAGATTTCCTCATTGCATGTGAAAACTGTCAATTACCTATCTCTAGATTGTTCTTCCTTAAGTCCTTAATGCAGAAACTATTAAAACCCCAATCCTTATTCAAATGTCCATTCAAATAACTCTTGGTTTTAACCATAAAAATATCAAGAATTCAAGTGATTAAAAAGAGTTTCTAGTCCTAGGTGAGACTCCTAATAACCTAATTGTGTAGAAACCCTAACAATCACAGTCCTGCCAATTGTTAGTCATAGGTCTACATGTATTTGTCTGATACATGATCATAGGAACACTACACAATTAAATTGAAATAGAAAAACACTGCATTAAGGAAATCAAGTATTCAATTCATACAATCATCAAATCGTGACCACCCCTAGCATTGGGGGTTTAGCCTCTCATAGTATTCAAGAAAATATCGATAAAAGTTAAACATTACAAAGAATAACAATGACTTTGATCTTCAATGGTGGCTTCCCTTGAATCTCGCTGTCTCCGAATTCCTCTTCGTAGCTATCATTTTCTCTATAATCTTTTCTCTCGTGCTTTTCCCAAGTCCTTTCTCTCTATCCTCAAATTCCTTCTAATAGTCTCGCCTATCCAAGTCTTGGCAAAAGCACCTTAATGACAACAAAGAGTTCCAAAAATAGAAAAAACCAAGTTTCCACACGCTCCCATCAACACGGGCCGTGTTGATAAACACGGGTGCCCGTGTTGATCTCTGCATCAGAAGTCATGTTCCAGGCCATTCAACACGGGTCGTGTTGATAAACACGGATGCCCGTGGCTATCCACCGACTTAGGTCATTTTTGCGCTTTCCTTTTGCTTTTCAACACGGCCCGGTTGATGAACACGGGTGCCCGTTGACCTCTGAGATCTTCAAAATCTTTAACTCTCATCCTTCCGAGGTGCTTATCGTCCTGCTATAAGTTCCTTCTATCGCATGCGTTAACTTGAAACACTGAGACTACCCTAAAAGCATAAAACAATAATTTTAAAGACACTTAAACTCAAAAATGCACAACAAGACTAAAATAACCGAAAACACTAACTTCCTTAAAAGCCACTAAAAAACGACCACAGATGTTACCAGATTGATGAATTTATGCCGAATAGAACACATAAACTTACTAGAAATGGTGACCCATCATTAGTATTCTTATGAGCCAAGCAATTATCTGAATGATAATTGTATTGGAGTAGGATTTTCTACAAGTGTTGTTTTTGTCACCAATGCTTGAAGCACGAGTGCTATGTCTCTTGATTAGAAGATTTGAAGCATGATCAAGTGTTTGTGTTGAAGAATGTCTTCATAATTTTTAAGTATTAGTTTGTAATCACTTCGTGATTGAGGGGAGTGAGTAGGTTCTCGTGTCTAAGTGTTTTAGATTGAAGTTGCATTGGTAGGTCTTAAGTGAAGGATATAAACAGTTGGTTTAATCCAAAATTAATACCTCTTATAGTGGATTTCTCCGGCTTGGTAGCCCCTGATGTAGGTGTAGTTACACATCGAACTAGGTTAACAATTGATTGTCTCCTTTACTATTTTTACTTTATATTGTTAAAAAGTTCGTCAGATACTAGTGTCATAACATTCTATTTGACATCAAGTATCTGTTACTAGAATTTCAATTGGCATCAGAGCAGGCACCCTGCCTATCTATCTAGGTGAGATCTAGGGACAATATTTTCTGGAACTATGGACAAGGAAGGAGGATTTGGGAGCAGACCACCCATTCTGGATGGATCAAACTATGACTATCGAAACCTCGTATGGTTGCCTTCTTGAAGTCACTGGATAATAAAGCTTGGAGAGCTGTTGACAAAGGATGGAAACATCCTATCAAGATTGAGAAAGATGGAACTACTAGTCAGAAACCTGAGGAAGAATGGAGCAAAGAAGATGAAGAGTTGTCCCTGGGCAACTCTAAGGCAATGAACGCTTTGTTCAATGGAATTGATAAAAACATATTCAGACTAGTGCATCAGTGTGAACAGGTCAAAGATGTTTGGGATACTCTCAAGACCACTCATAAGGGTACGTCCAAGGTAAAAATGTCAAGACTGCATATGCTCACTACCAAATTTGAGAACCTGAGGATGAAGGAAGATGAGACCATTCATGAGTTTCACATGAACATTCTTGATATTGCCAATACCTCAGGAGCCTTGGGAGAAAAAATGTCTGAAGAAAACTTGTAAGAAAGATTCTCGATCTTTGCCAAAAAGGTTTGCTATGAAGGTGACTACCATAGAAGAAGCTCAGGACATATGCAACTTTAAGGTAGATGAACTCATTGGTTCCCTCCAAACATTTGAGATGGGAATTAGTGACAATGCTAAAAAGAAGAACAAAAGCATATCCTTTGTATCCAATACTGAAGAGGGAACTAAAGAAAGTGATGAAGAGAATTTATCAGAAGTTATAGCTTTGCTTGGAAGACAGTTCAACAGAATCATAAAGAGAATGGACCAGAAGCCAAGATCGAATGTCAAGAACATCTACCCTGACACCAGCAGGACTTATGATTCAAACAGAAGAGCAAAATTTGAAGAAAAAGTCAACCAAAGCAAAGGGATTCAATGTCATGGATGTGAAGGCTATGGACACATTAGAGGTGAATGTCATACCTATCTAAAGAAACAAAAGAAAGGACTGTTTGTTACTTGGTCTGATGGTGACTCAAAGAGTGACTCTAAAGAGGAATCAGCTAAATTGGTTACTCCACTAACTGGCCTATGTAATTCAAACAATGAGTCAAGTGATGAGGGGCTGACTTTTGAAGAACTTGCAGACTCATACAAAAAGTTGTGTATCAGGAGTGCTGAAGTCTGTCAACAAGGGGAGAAGTAGAAGAAACTCATAGTGAAGCTGGAATTTGAGAAAAAGGACCACATTGCAACTATAACTCACCTCAAAGGTGAAGTCCTCGTGCTAAACTCCAAACTTGATCAGATGACAAAGTCTGTCAGAATGTTAACCAACGGAACTGACAAATTGGAAGAAATCCTTCAAACTGGACAAAATGCAGGAAATATGTCTAGAATAGGCTTTGTTGCTGCAAAGGAATCTACTTTTGACATCAATCAACCAAGACCTGAAAGACAGATGTCAAAACAGATGTCACAACATAGGACTCAACATCAAAGAAAAAGAAACACGAATCACTCAAAGAGAAAATTTCAATAATGGAGATGTCATTACTGGAAGATTTGGACACATAAAACCATTATGCTTTAGACTATATGGATATCCTGATCTGACTCCTCGTGTAAAATCTAAAATTAATGGGCCAACCAAGAATCAACAATGGATGGCAAAAACTGAAGCTTTAATAGCTCACACTTCTCTTAGAGTTTCAGCCAAAGAAGACTGGTACTTTGACAGTGGGTCTTCTAAACACATGACTAGAATCAAGAATATGTTGAGTGACATCAAACCACACACTACTAGCTATGTAACTTTTGGAGATGGAGCAAGAGGTGAAATCAAAGGTGTTGGAAAACATGACTGTCCTGGAGTTCGAAACTTGGATGGTGTGTTGCTGGTAAATGGACTAACTGCAAATCTCATCAGTATTAGTCAACTATATGATCGAGGATTCAAGGTCAACTTCATAAAGTCTGAATGCCTTGTTACAAATGAAGAAAAGGAAGTTGTCATGAGAGGAGTCAGGTCAAAAGATAACTACTACTTATGGGAGTCTAAGAATACTAACTACTCCTCTGTGTCCTCTATAGCCAGAGAAGAAAAAGGAAGTGAAACTGTGGCATCAAAAACTTGGTCATTTTCACCTTAGAAGAATCAAAAAGATCATCTTCATGGAAGCTATCAGAGGAATTCCAAAGCTTCAAATTGATTAAGAAAGAGTCTGTGGTGAAGGTTAGGTTGGCAAGAAAACCAGGATGTCACATCCAAAGACTAGACATCTAACCACTTCCAAGGTTCTGGTACTTCTACACATGGATTTGATGGGTCCTATGCAGGTAGAAAGCCTTGGTGGGAAGAGATATGCCTATGTTGTTGTGGATGACTTTTCCAGATATACCTGGATAAACTTCATTAAAGAAAAATATGATGTGTTTGATGTCTTTAAAGAATTGTGCAAAAGACTTCAAAGAGAAAAAGAAAAGTGGTATTGTCAAGATCAGAAGTGACCATGGAAAGGAGTTTGAAAACATTAAGTTTGCTGAGTTCTGCTCTTCAGAAGGGAACAATCATGAATTTTCCTCACCTATAACTCCTCAGCAAAATGGAGTTGTGGAAAGGAAAAACAGAACCATACAAGAATCTTCCAGGGCCATGATACATGCCAAGAAATTTCCCATTTACTTTTGGGCTGAAGCTATGAATACAGCATGCTATGTTCATAACAGAGTCAGCTTGAGAAAGGGAACCTCCTCTACCTCGTATGAAATATGGAAATGGAGAAAACCTACTACGAAGTACTTTCATGTCTTTGGAAGTAAGTGTTACATCCTGACAGATCATGAGCAAAGGAGAAAAATGGATCCTAAAAGTGATTAAGGAATATTTATGGGGTACTCTACCAACAGTAGAGCGTATAGGGTGTTAAATTCTAGAACCAAAGTTATGATGGAATCCATCAATGTCATTGTTGATGATCATCATGAGGAAGCCAATGTCACGTATGATTCTTTGATACTCCCACTGATGCGTCTACAAAAATTGATGACTCAAATCCTACCTCCTCAGATTCTGAATCAAAATCATCCAACAAAGAACCTTCCATCAGAATTCAGAAAGATCATCCTAAAGAACTTATCATAGGGGATCCCAATAGTGGAGTTGTTACAAGATCTAGAGAAATCATCTCAAACTCTTGCTTCGTATCCAAAATTGAACCAAAGGATGTTAAGGAAGCCTTGACTGATGAGTATTGGATTAATGCCATGCAAGATGAATTGAATCAATTCAAACGGCATGAAGTGTGGGAGCTGGTTCCTAGACCTGAGGGAACAAATATTATTGGCACTAAGTGGATATACAAAAACAAATCTGATGTAGAGGGAGTTTCCACTAGAAATAAAGCAAGGTTAGTTTCTCAAGGATACACTCAAGTTGAAGGGACTGTCTTTGATGAAACCTTTGCTCCTGTTGCTACACTGGAGTCAATAAGACTACTCATGAGAGTTGCCTGTCTTCTAAAGTTTAAATTTTTTCAAATGGATGTGATAAGTGATTTTTTAAATGGATACTTGAATGAGGAAGTGTATGTGGAATGTTAAGGGGTTTGTTGATCCAAACCTTCCTGATCATGTGTACAAGTTAGGAAAAGCTCTATATAGTCTGAAACAAGCTCCTAGAGCTTGGTATGAAAGATTGATCAAGTTCCTCACTGACAAAGGATACAGGAAAGGAGGAATAGACAAAACTTTATTTGTGAAGGATGAAGGAGGAAAAATCATGGTTGCACAAATTTATGTGGATGATATAGTGTTTGGTGAAATGTCAGACATAATGGTTTAACACTTTGCTGATCAAATGCAGTCTGAATTTGAAATGAGTCTCATGGGAGAATTGAATTATTTTCTTGGGCTACAAGTCACACAGATGGAAGACTCTACTTTCCTTTCTCAAAGCAAGTATCCCAAGAACATAGTAAAAAAATTTGGGATGGAAAATGCCACTCACAAAAGAACTCCCACTCCTACTCATTTAAAGATATCCAAAGATATAGGTGGTACCAATGTTGATCAAAGCTTGTACAGAAGCATGATAGGAATTCTGCTATATCTCTATACCAACAGACCTGATATAGCATTTGCAGTTGGAGGTGCTAGATATCAGGCAGAACCCAAAGTTAGTCACATAAATCAAGTAAAAAGAATTCTAAAGTATGTGAATGGAACTTGCAACTATGGTATGTTGTATTCTCATGGATGTGACCCTAGAGGATGTTTCTTCTTAGGAAACAATCTCATTACCTGGTTTAGCAAGAAGAAAAACTGTATCTCTATCCACCGGCTAAGTACATAGCACTGGTAGCAGCTGTTCTCAACTTGTTTGGATGAAATAGATGTTAATCAATACAATGTCACATGTAATGTCATGACATTATATTGTGACAACCTATGCTACCAATATATCCAAGAACCCCATAAACACAAAGCAGGACCAAGCACATTGATATTAGACATCACTCATAAGAGACCTTGTGGAAGATAAAGTGATTACATTGGAGCATGTTGCCACTGATCTACAGCTGGCTGACATTTTTACAAAGGCTCTAGATGCAAATCAGTTTGAGAACTTAAGGGGTAAATTGGAATTTGCCTGTATGAGGAATTATAACAATTAATTTTCCATGGGAGATTTAATGAGAAATTCATTTATTTGAAGTCATTTTTGACTGGGCAAATAACTAATCTCCCTCTCCGCTTCCAAACATATCAGAAGAGGAATAGTCTTCCTAATATTCCATACCTCACTGTCTATTTTTTCATCTTCCACTCTCTCACAAAAAATTATACTCCACACCTGATCATTAACTTTCTGATCATCAAGATGTCTTCCAAAAGAGAATAGCTTTGGAGAGAGAACTGGCTAGCAATGCCCTTGCCTGCAAGGAGGTTATGGATCTTATCCATTTTGCTGGATTGTTGAAGATTGTTGCCCACTTCCCTAAGTGTTATGAAATTCTTGTAAAATAATTCATTGTAAACTTGTCTGAAGAGTGTACTGATGGGAAGTCTAAGGACTTTAGGAAAGTGTATGTTAGAGGCAAGTGTGTTACCTTCTCATCTACTGTGATCAATAATTTTCTGGGAAGGTCTGATGAAGCACAACCTGAGCTGGAAGTCACTGACAATCTGGTTTGTCAAGTAATCACTAGAAAACAGGTAAAGAACTAGCCATTGAAAGGAAAAATGTCTGCTAGCAAGTTGAGTATGAAATTTTCCATGCTGCATAAGATTGGTGCAGCCAACTGGGTTCCTACAAATCATAAGTCTACCATTGCAACTGGGCTGGGTAGATTCATTTATGCTATTGGAACAAAAGAAAAATTTGACTATGGAACATACATATTTGATCAAACTATAAAGCATGGTGGAAGTTTTGCCGTAAAAGGTCCTATCGCTTTTCCCTCCCTCATATGTGGGATTATTTTGAACCAATACCCTGATATTCTTCTTGAGAGAGACTCTGTGTGCAAAAGAGACTCGGCTCTTGGCTTTCACTATAAACTGCTTGTGGAACTCATGTCCTCGATATTGTCATGACATCTGGTGAGACATCCACCATAAACCTTCTTTCAAGAAGGCTGATGTCATTGTTGTGCTAAAGGAAACTTGCAAAAAGCTTGAGACAAGGAAGAAATCTCTTGAAGAATTGATCAAGGCTCTTAAACAAGATAAGAATGATGTAGAGGTTGAGGATGAAAAGTTGAATGAGGATGAAGATGTGAATGAAGAACAACATGCTGGCACTGAAAACAATTCAACGGAAGAAGGTGATGAAGACAGTGACAACTTAGGAGATGATTCTACCTGAAAAGAGTTGTTGGTGTTTTGCTTTTGGTGCAGGTTGTTGGTTACTGCTTGGTGTCTGCAGCTTGTTGATGTTTTTTTTTGTGTTGTTTAACTGATGTTTCTTTTATGGTTCTGACTTTAATTTTTTGGCCTATAACTAATGGTGTACTTGAACTTGATGTACTGGGCTCTTGTACCTTTGGCCCCTTTGTGGATAAAAAGGGGGAGAATTAATTAGGATTGTTCTGGGTTACTACTCTGGGTTTAGTTTGGTAGTTTTATTTTTTTTCTGCTGCTCTAGTTGTTCTTTGATAGTTTAGATGGTTTTAGCAAAACATTTGCCAAATGGGGAGTTTGTAAGTGTTTTGTGTTGGCTGCAATTTTTGGTAAAACCAGGTTGATGTGCCAATGTATTGACTGATGTCATGACATTCTGATATGAAGACAATTCTGCAGGAGGAGTGTGTTTACAGATGCAGCTCAGTATATTTGTATAACAAATGTTATGCTATTCTTAGAAGAACATGTTCTGCAAGAGAAGTGTGCGTGATGTGTGATGTCACATCCAATGTTAAGACATTCTGAATAAGTTTATTATGGGATGGATCCTTTCAGGAGGAAACCGTGATTAAACTCCTTTTTACGTGGAAATTAGGTTAACATTGGTTAACCCTAATTATTGTTTTGCAAGCCCAAGACCAAGTCCACAGCTTAACATTGGTTAACCCAAATATTGTTTTGCAAGCCCAAGACCAAGTACACTCATGCATCTTTATAAACTCACTTATCCTAATGTTAATGTTATGCTTTGAAAAGAAAAATAGAAGAAGAAAGACGACGTAATTGTTGAACGTGAGTTCAAGACTGTTTTCTTTGTGTTAGTTTTCTTATGAGCCAAGCAATTATCAGAATGATAA
Organism: Vicia sativa; assembly: GCA_021764765.1. Lineage (NCBI taxonomy): Eukaryota > Viridiplantae > Streptophyta > Magnoliopsida > Fabales > Fabaceae > Vicia > Vicia sativa. The sequence goes on from CM038793.1 coordinate 230,686,029, forward strand.
TTGTATTGGAGTAGGATTTTCTATAAGTGTTGTTTTTTGTCACTCAAAGCTTCAAGCACGAGTGCTATATCTCTTGATTAAAAGCTTGAAGCACGATCAAGTGTTTGTGTTGAAGAATGTCTTCATAATTTTTTAAGTATTTGTTTGTAATCACCACCGTGATTGAGGGGAGTGAGTAGGTTCTCGTGTCTAAGTATTTCTTAGATTGAAGTTGCATTGGGTAGGTCTTAAGTGAAGGATATAAATAGTTGGTTTAATCCAAAATTAATACCTCTTATAGTGGATTTCCACCCTGGCTCGGCAGCCCCCAGATGTAGGTGTAGTTACACACCGAACTGGGTTAACAATTGATTGTCTCCTTTACTGTTTTTACTTTATATTGTTAAGAAGTTCGTCAGATACCAGTGTCATAACATTCTATTTGACATCAAGTATCTGTTGCCAGAATTTTAATTTTTAATCGTAAATTGTAGTTGATGCTTTGATATAATTGCTTGTACTTATAGTTATTTGTTTTAGCTAAAATTTGCCAAAGAGGGGAGATTGTAAGTTCCTGATTTGTATGGATTGGCTTAATTTTAATAAAACAAATAATAGAAGCAATAATGTATTGAACAATAGGACATTTAACTTGTTGTAGTCATATTTAAATGACTAAACACACTGTGTTGAAGTTTTTTAACATCTAGAACAACATGTCAAATGAGATGTTGAGACATCAGACATCGACATCACGTTGTTGAATTAAGTTTGTTATAATTGTTTAATTTGTGCGAATATTCAGGAATATTATGCAACATATGGTGTATAGTTGAAGGCATTTGTGGAGGTCCGTGAGCTAAGTAGAAAATCCGAAAGGACCTTCATTGTTGCGTGTTGTCTTCTTGTTTGTTAATGTAGAAGTTTTTTACAGCTTCAAGCTGTTATTTGAAGGCCGAAATCCAGTTGTGTAATAGGTTATAAATAAGTATTTGTAACCTATTTTTAGTAAGCTAGCCGGTTTTAGAAAGATGTAGTCTTTAGGGTTCGCCATCTAAGTGAACCACCCAGATTGTAGAATGGTCACTGATTTGTGCCTCGAGGCCTGTAGGAAAGAGGTTTATTTTACTCACTCAAAAGCTGTGAAGAAATGAGTGCAATTGTGTTCTTAGGGAAAACTGTGAAGTAACTCCAAGTATTTGTGTCAATGAATTTTTGACTGTTTTGTGTTTGGAGTGATGTTCTCCAAACTGGTTTTGTATGTTGCAGAGGTTTGCAGCAGGTTTAGGTACCACTAGGGAGTGAGAAGAGGTTCTCTTATATTAGATGGGTTTCTAAGGTAAAGGTTTCATTGGGTAATGATTAGGTAGCTGGAGGTTGTTTACATAAAATAATACTACTGATAATGGAGTCTTCTTCCTGGCTTGGTATCCCCCAGACGTAGGTTGGTTGAACCGAACAAGTTAATTTCATGTTTTTATTGCTTTCTTGCACTATTAATTTTACTGCTACCTTGTTGTTTTTATAATGTCAAATCAGATGTCAAGACATTCTTATATGACATCTAAGTTTGTTGTAACCAGAATTTCAGACAAACATACATAATTTTAACGAACATAGATAAAGAGAAACAACAACACACAGAACCATAAATGAGAGACAAAAAATATTTCCTTAGCCATTAAAGACATCACATTTTACTTTCAACAAATAATCTTCTGAGTGGTTTTCAGGACCATCTTTTGCCAACATCTTCTTGATTGAATCCACTATTCCATCCAGGAAGATAACTTCAGACAAAATTCTCCTGTAAGGAATGTAGGATTTAACCCGATATCTGGACTCAAAACGGATTTCCAGAGGTAATTGAAAATAGTCTGAGGAAGATTGACTTTATGCTTCTTAAGTAGAAGACTAATTAGAGCCTTGTTCCCGTATCTCAAAAGATATTTATTTTCTCCTCTAGGAAGAAGATTAGAGACACAGAGACTGAACCAAGCTTTTGGTATAGGCAGAAGATTTTCGGGGTTCAAGGGTTCATAACTAGAATACATGTCATGAAGAGATGAAAATATCTCAGACATAAGAAACATGCTCCTTGCCAAAGAAACAATCATTCCAACGACTTCACAACTAGTTGCTAGTTTAATTGAAAAGGGATTGATGGAGATGGGGAAATCACAGACATAAGACTCAATACATTCATCTTCAAAATTCAGGCGAGCATGCTTCTATAAATCTTTCACAAGGTTGACATACACAAGTTTTTCCATAAAGGTGAAGTACCTAGACCAATCTTGAAAGTAAGAGACACTAGCAATGCTACCACCAATGTGACCTTCTAGAGAGGAAAAAACAATGCGTTTTTCAACAATGATTTCTAGAAGATCTTCATTGCCGAGGAAGGTTACAGGAGGCATGAATTTGAAAGTTTGAGACTGAAGACACAGACACAGAAAGAGAATACAGAGAGATATGAAGCTTAAGAGGAGACTGGATTGATGAGACTACTTGGAGGAGTGTGTATATATATATATATACATCTAGGACGATGAGGATGGTATACCACTACATGAATGAAGATGAATACATACATATAGAGGACAAAATTATCAAGAGAAGGGAGTAGAGTAATAAACAGAGATCCTATAGGTCTAGAGATAATCAACTATAACATATTTGAACCTGACAAGTGGCGGTAGAATTTGACTCAATTCAACAGGACAGTCTTAACTTCTATCAAGAGGTTTGATTAGATGCAATTTTATAAGAGATACTACAGAAGATAATGAAAGAGGACTTACTTTTAGAGATTCTGATATCTTTATTGATATTCTTCATATGGACATCCGACTCAAAGAAGCTCTTGAGAGTGTACCATCTTTCCCAACAAAGGACGATCGCACCATACTTATTTAGAGTGCCTCATCATCAAGACATATGTTTTGACACTTTATGCTAGATAATATTGTTCTTACAATGCTTGATTCACTCTGCTTCAAGAATTCTAACTCAAGGAATATGTTTCTTTGAGACTTTCTTCTTATGGTTTAACATCATGTATCCGAAGGTCTTCTTTAGATTTCATCTTTGCTTTTCCTAGATGCACTTCCTAATTAGCTTCAATCTACGATGTTTTCTTCAGAGTGATCTTTAAGATGTTCTGAACATCTCATATATAAGTTTGTCTTACTTCCTGCAATAGATATTTCTTGTTTATGAACTCACGAAGAACTTAATTCTCCTGAATTATAATTTCAAGAGAACAATGTTACCTCGCACCTTCTAGATTGTAGATTCCACAATTTTTTCCAAAACTTGTAACATTAAACTCTGATGAGTTTGAGTGACATTTGTAGTTTTGAGCTTGCTTGTTCCAAGTTAATACTGATCATATTTTTGATGATCAGAAACCTTCTTTTTCTCAACTGCCTCATGTCTTTTTCAAGGAAACGAAATCCATCATTTCATGCTTTCTGATAGTTTTTCTACAAATCATATCACGAGGTTCTTATGTTTATAACAGAAGAACAACATTCTTTCTTTTCTGCTTGAAGAAATTATCACTGAGATCTTAAGAGAAAGTCAAGGGTGGACTAATCCGTTTCTTGAAAACATCTCATATTCTTCAAGAACTTAATCTTCAGCAAACATTAGATCTATATCTTCTGATGATTTGATCCTCGAGCAAGTGAATTGTTTATTTTCTCATTACACCAGATAAACTTCAGTAGATGTAACTCTTCATCTGATGAATCTATTGTTCCCCTTTTGTCTTTCGATTTTTGAAAGAGATGGTAGTTGAAATTGAGTAACTATTTCTTGAAGTATTTCTTCACATGTTTTCTGGATCTTTTTCTGACACCGTTAGGTGTTTGATTTTGATCAATAACAGAACCAGGCTCTAATACCAATTGAAGGTGTGAAGAAAACACAAAAAGGGTGGTTTGAATTGGGTTTTCACTTCTTGATAAAATTTTCGTTCATTATGCAGCTTCGCGTAGATTCATGCTTCAAACTTTTTGCATGTAAGATCACTGCTTGTGATTGGTTCTAACTAATGCGTCTAACATGATGTATAAATATAAACTAGAAGGTATAAGCAAAAGTAAAGAACGTGTGATTTTATCCTAGTTCACGTGATAACCTCAAGATACTCCAGTTAACCCTTCCAAGTGATTTCGCCTTGAATTCAAGGTCTTAATCCACTATAATCAATATGATTACAATTGCACAAGCCAACTGACAGTGACTAACATAAAGTGACACGTTTAGTGATGTAGAGAGATATAACGTTCACTGACCTAATCAAAATCTAATCACACTTGATCTTCTGATAGGATTTCCCATAATGACCAGTAGCCACTGTCTTCTTGAGCTTCTGAGCTTCACTCACTTCCTCAAGGAATCTCAATGATATGTTCAGGGATCTAAACAGATATAGCAATCATTGACTTCAATATTCAGTTGAAAGGGTTTTGTGTTTACAATTTGCTTATGATAAGCTGATTACACAAATGTTAAGTTTAGAGCACAAATATGAGAAACAACTCTTGTGCCTTCTACTTATGATATTCAGGTAGTTTCTTCACAGACAATCTACTTAAGCATTTGAGTCTTGATGTCATCTTCTTCTAAGCATGTTTAGAGAAACAACTCCTTGCTTATTTATAATTTCTTCAAAGATGTTTAACATGAATATTTGAGTGACATCTTATAGAAACCTTCTTCATCTTCCTTGATCTTCATCTGAAACTTTATAAGTATTTGCAATATTTATCAATGAAATCCATAACTGATATCTTCATTGTTATCTCGTAGTTAGTGTGAAACAACCGACTGAACATCATTGGATAACTATATCAATGAAGTCGCCATCGAGCAGTTTTTATCTCGCAAAAAGAGAAAGGTAAACATATCGAGAGAACCTGAAAGGGATAAGACACGGTCTTGCGAGCGAGAGAAAGGATAAGGGAGTCTATTACACGAGGGGAAGGTATTAGCACCCCACACGCCCATAGTACTCTATGGTATCCACTTCTATTTTTTATCTCATAGGTGTCTTTATATCTATTTATTGCTTAATCGCTACATATATGCTATGCTAAGGGAAATGCATGTGAAAGAAAGAAAATAAATAAAACACGGGGAAAAGAAGGAAGTATTTACAAAGTTTTGCTCGATCGAGCCCCGTGACAAGATGCCTATGTATTCCCTTGTGCAATGGGAAAGTCAGAGCGCCGTAGTTTGACTCAAATGTTTTAGTGGGTTTTGTGTTTTGTACTTATGAAAAAGGTTTTAAACACAAAAGAACATGCGCCCGTAGGCGAAAAAGAGTTTGCATTGGTTGGTTGTTTTTACCTTTGAAAAAGGAGTTTGAACCATTATTAAGTGTTTTGATTCTTTAAAAGAAAATAAAACAAGTTTTAGTTTTATTACATGCAAGTATGTAAAAGAAACTAGAAAACAAGGGAAACTAACTAGTTCTACCCCTAATGTTATCATACAAAAAATGGCCCTATGGTTGAGGATAAAAGTCTAAGCTCGAAGAGTACCCTAATCGAGCAAACCTGGGGAAACTATCTTAGCATCCACCTTGGTCGAACAGCCAAGGGATGGAGAGGGATTAAGCAAACAAGTGCTTTGGCAGAAGCACACAAGCAATGCAATGCACAAACAAATGTCACACAAGCGCAGGAGAAGGGGGTTGTTCCTTAGCCTACAATAACAAGTCAAGGACTAGAAGCAACCAGGAACCAACACATCCCGATTCCCGTGAGTGGTATCACCGCATGACAAGAATTGTCAAGTGTGAAGAGTAAATGATATGAGCTCTGCAATAACTGCAAACCCCAGGAAAGCGTGGAGATTAAGAATAGTGAACTCTTGCCACTTTATTGTCATTGACTCGATAAGGAAGCAATACAATTTATGTGCCGAATGACACGCACTCGAATCGGCGAGGGTCGATCATGCCCTTTTCGCCAATCATATCATCATCATACAACAGGAAAAATAAAAACCGGGACTTTGCTTGGTGGTGCCACTCTAGGTTGCCTAACCACACTGACCTATGCAAGCACAATGTAAACACTTACTGAGAATTACCTCCCTATGCACGGTGGAGGATTTTAAATAGACCAAACACAATTAGCACACAATTTGTAGAATTCCTAGCTACAGGTCTTTAAACAGCGACTTTGAGCCCAACGATCTTATCCTAAGAATGACAAAGAAAGCGATAAACCCCTACTTCTCATGATATCTAGAAAAACTATAAGAGATAGCAATAAACAATGTATGGCAAATACCAAACAGATAACAAACGTAGAGCACTGCGAGCTAAGAAATACACCAGAAAACTTCGAGTGAGCTGCCATCGACGAAGCAATAATCAAATAGCTCGATCAATATAATTCATAAGGTGATATTGTGCAATATGTGCATGTAGCAGACACGACCTCATAACAAACAGAACACCTACACAAAGGTACATATCGAGACAAAATAGCAGAATATGTGTTTTTCGTAATATGAGAAAACACAAAGCAAAGTGCGTTTAAAATGCAAGCATAACCACGGGTGAAGTGGTACGTTAGTGTACCAAGATTAGGTACCTAACCAAAACATCCTCAATGTACCTTGCACAAGTCAACAAGCACGTCAAAAATAACAAGGAGGCGGGAATAAAGTCACATACTCAAATCACAAGCCAAAATATAATCTAAATGCAAAGAAATGGATTACGAACATATATAACAACATAAGAATGGAAAATCGGGCAGCCACGCACACATAATACAAAATATCCCATGAACGATATCAAAATCTAGCTAAATCCATCACAATAGTCCTCAAAAGAAATGCTACACATACTAGAGATTAAGAAAAGTAGGAAACCAAAAATCTATCCTATCATATGACTCAATTATGGATTTTAAATGAAAATAAGAACTATCTAAACATCTCAACATGTTAGTCAAGAGGTTAGTTGAGGGTTAGAACAAGTATTATACATTGTATGTAAGTAAAAATGACTCCTGACTAGGTAAACTAGTAAACAATTATCTATTTTTGTGTGATACAAAAGAAAAATCGAATGAGAACCTAATAAGATCTAAAAAATTATGAGAAAAATATCGAATGGCTACTCACACGTCATGTTATCAGAACCTAATTTTAATAGTTGACAAACGGTTGAAAATTGCTTTGAAACGCAAAGTATTGTGGAAAAAAACAATTTCTAGACATATTATCGGAAATCGACTAAAAATGAATAGAATTAAATTATAAAAAATTCACAAAAAATATCAAAAATATCCTAAAATGTCAGAAAATTATTTTTTCATATTTTTTATAAGTCGAAATCGAATACGAAATTGAACTATGTGTTGAAGTTATGTATTGCTGAAACATGGGGTGTAAAACCGAATTTTGAGAATGAACTAGAATCAAATATAATCGCTACAAGTATGACTTGTGGAACTACTTCGAAAGCTTAACAAGGAGTTTCGGCAAATTCACCTTCCATTTAGATGTATCGGAATGATTGCATATGGCTTACCATGTATTCTTCTTCTCCGCAAACCGTAACAATTTTCCCCTTCGTTGGGTACTTCAACTTATGATGCAGGGTAGAGGAAACAGCGCCCGCCCCATGTATCCAAGGGTGTCCAAGCAAGAAAGAGTAGGCTGGACGAATGTCCATCACAAAGAAAGTAGGGTCAAAAGTATGGGAACCTACTTTGATTGGCAGGGTAAGATTTCCAAGTATTGTTCTTTTCGAACCATCAAAAGCCCTTACGATTATATCATAAGGCTTCATGACCACTTCTTCAACATTAAGTTGGTCAAAAGCACTATTCGGTAGGACATTCAGAGCAGACCCAGTATCCACCAATGCGTGAGACAACGTAGTTCCCTTGCATTCAATAGAGATGTGCAAGGATTTATTGTGCTTTCTCCCGGCAGGAGTCAGATCAACATCAGAAACGCCTAAACCATTGTCGGCAGTCAGGATAGCAATGCAATTTTTGAATTGGTCGGCAGTAGTATCTTGCGGCACGTGAGCATTCTTCAGAACCTTCACCAAGGCATTAGCATGAGCCTCGGAGCATAACAACAGAGCTAGCATGGAGATCTTGGATGGAGTCTGTCCTAACTGTTCCACAACATTATAGTCGCTCTTTTTAATGATCTTCAGAATTTCCTCCATTTCTTGCATGGAGATGTCTACAGCAAATTCCTTTGGTACTTATGTCTGAGCAGGTTGAGTCACTTTGTCTTTCCTTTGAACTTCGGGATTTGGTTCAATAGCAGGAATGCGAACTGGTGTAGTAGTATCCCTTGGAGGAGAGATATCTAGAGAAAACACTCTTCCGGTTCTGGTTACTTTGCTTGATCCGGTGATATTGTCAATGTCAGGATTTGTAGCTTCAACTATATTGTCTTTGATGGTTAACGGCTCTTGCTTGACGCCATGATAGTAGACTTTGGCTCCATAATTCCAAGGTATAGCTTTGTTAGAGGAATATGGAATTGATCTGGGCGAGGTAATAACGAGAGGTGCCATTCCGGGTGCAGGATCGGTAGATGTGATCCTTATGGTGTTCACATCTGCGTATTCTTCAGGATAATCATCTCCCATCCGTTGCTTTGATATCTTCAATTGGAATCTCATAGTTATCAGGAATGGTATACTTCACCATGAATTCATACTTTCCACTTGGCTGCACCAAGGTATCCCAAACTTTTGGGACGACTTCTCTTATGTCTTTGATCTTCAGACTTTTAGAAACATCTTCGCATAGACTCTCTACAGATGGAGCCTTTAGGAAAATCAGATGATTGAAGAATGGGCCTTTTAGTGTTACCATGAACATATCAACCAATTCTCTATTAGACAAGGTTGGTTGAACTCTGCCTGCTAGATCTCTCCATTTCTGGGCGTATTCTTTGAATTTCTCGTCACGGCCCATAAACATGCTCTATAGTTGCATACGGGTTGGTTCTAACTCAACATTGTACTGGTACAGTTTGTAGAAAGTATCTTCCAAATCATTCCATGTATGAATGTGGGTATTATCTAGCTGATAATACCACTCCAACTGTGTTCCGGACAAACTTTCTTGAAAGAAATGTACCCATAGCTTTCTGTCTTCAGTATGAGGATGAATTTTCTGAACATAGGACTTCAGATGCAGCTTCGGGCAAGAAATGCCATCATAATTAGCAAAGGCAGGGACCTTGAACTTGTGGGGAATTGCCACTCCGAGAACCAAACTCATATCATCAATGTTCAACCCTGACATTTTCAAATTGTCCACAACATTCAAGCGGTCTTCAAGTTGCTTGTATTTTTCGTCGTTAGTATACTGCTCGCTCATATAGTCTTGTTCTTTGTTTTCAGACTCATGATGGCTTCCTTCATTGTTTTTGACGCTGACTTCAGTTTCACCGCTCTTGTCTGAGAACTCAAGTTGTCTGACTACCTTGACCGGACCTTTGTGTTTCCTTCCCAGGTTGATGATTCCAACAATCTTCTTCTTTCTGGTGATGAGCTTCTTCGGATCTTTCTGGCCTTGAGCTAAGTTGGTGAACATTTCTTGGAATTGAGCATTCTGAGCCTAGAGATCTTTGACAGTCTGTTTGAGAGCCATATTTGCTCAAATAAACAGCGAGAGAATGAGAAAACCGGTCTTCAGTGTACCTATTATGAGATGTTACGATATGATATTCAATGTTATCCAATGCAATGTTTCCAAGGACCTTTGGGAATTTAATTTTTTTAACAAGCAAGAAACAAAATTTTTATTCGTTGACTTAGTAAGTACAAATGAAAGTTCAAGACAGTAAAATGAAATTCTTAGAGCTTAGGCCTCCCAAGGGCGCTTCCTTTTTGTGTTGAGATAGGTATTGATGCCTTACTCCTTGTGAAGTAGCTTTGTCAACTCCAATACTCTTTTCTCTTTAGCATAGCATTTAGCTTCGAACGTATCCCTTTCTTCTTTGAGTTGAATCCAAGATCTCATTAATTCTTCGAAATCAGTAGGCATTGTTCGCGTTAAAAAGTGACGCGCTAGGGAATCGAATCTAAATTCAATCCTCCGCTCAAACGATTTACTTTTGATTTGTTTATAAAGATGCCATGAGCATCAAGCTTTATTATTTTCAACACAAGAAATTATGATTATGAAAAGGGAAAGTCTAATACCCTCAATTGATTATGATATGCATTACTACTCGTAAACAAGACGAACGCATTGGGGAGATTCCAAGGGGTTTGTTATATAAAGGGAATAGACGGAGCACCCTAAATATATATAGTTATCTATAGCTTTATATATGAATATGTTTGATATGTTTGTGTGTTTTAATTGCTATTTCTATGATTGGGAAAGTTTCTCCTTTGGGATTTTAAGAAGGATAGATTATGAGGGATCCTAGTGTTTGTTATTATTGTGCTCGCAAAGATCTTTGGATCTTCTGCATACATACCCCCTAGTGGGAATCAGAGCATTTATAGCTCGGATCTACAGGGATCTATGGTTTGTTTGGTTTGAGGGAGAAAGAAATTTGCTCGCCAAGGATGAGACCTCAGCCTCACGTATTCTCAAAAGGATGTTGAGAAAGTAAGAGTAATCGTATTTCCACTTATGCTAGTGGAAAGCAATGGAATGTTAGTAAGAGACACAGACAAATGTCATCTTAATGAAAAAATGTATCTAATCTATTTCATCACAAACATTTTGAAAAGTTTGACTGATTAAAATCTTTCATCGTAAGTTATAGGTGCTTTGCTCGAGTGTACAAGTGTTACCACTTACATGTTTAAGAAAGATGTTTTGAAAAATATGATTGAATCTTTTAATTGTAAGTATTGGGTGTTTTGCTTGAGTGTACAAGCGTTACCACTTACAGATTAAGAGATGTTTTTGTTTGAAAAGAGTTAGAAAAGTTTTTGACTGTATGTGATGTTATAGATGAGATACCTTTTCCAGAGAGATGATGGATGTCTAAATCTCAAGGAGAAATTGATTGGATTAGGGGATTGCTTTTAAGAAGCCCATGGGTCCTTGTATTGTAAGCCCAAGAGGAGGCATTCCGTGGGTCATCGAGGGTCCTTGTATGAAGCTCAAGAGGAAGCTATAGGGTATGGCTGGCTTTGGCTTTAAAAGGGATTTCACCGGGAAACCATCCTTTTGGAATTAAGAGCAATTTCACCGGGAAATTATACTCTCATGGTTCTATCCTAACGCGAGTGATTCTTTGTATTGGAAGCCCAATAGGAGGCTGTTAAGAGAAGGCTAAACTCAATGAGGAGTTCTTTTGAACGAAGCCCAAGAGGAGGCTGACTCAACAGGTGAGTGATGTCTTATATGAAGCCTAAGCGGAGGCTAAACTTAGATGAATGGGTTTCCTTGTACAAAGCCCAAGAGGAGGCTGAACTCAGATGAAATGAGTTACCTTGTACAAAGCCCAAGAGGAGGCTAACTCTGCATGGATGAGTTATCTTGTATAAAGCCCCAGAGGAGGCTATAACTGTGGGGAATCTATTGATTAGACTAGCTGTTATGTTATAACTAGACAGTTGTATAAACAAGTGTGTGTGTGATATGTATCCACAGGAATTTATGAAGGAAATATAAACAATGCATGATGTTTATTTACAAGAGTTTATGAAGGAAATATAAACAAGTGTCTGTGAAACGAACGTTTAAAACGAGCGTAACTTGATTATTTACAAGTTTTGAATTGTGTACAAGGAAGTAAATATGTACACGAACGAGTATTTATGTACAGGAATTGTGGATGTACATAGGAGGGTTGGGACTTACACCATAAGGGTGGCCCATTGGTTTAAAAGCAGTTTCACCGGGAATAATGCTCCTTTCAATACCAATGGTATTCAGTGTATATACAGACGAAACGGAAACGAACGATCGAAGTTTGTCTGTGTTTGAGTATTTACAGAGGTATCTGTATTATGTACAGGTAAAAATTTGTATGTATATGAAAAGAATTTGATATGTACAAGAAAAATATGTATGTACATAAAGAATGTTGGGACTTACACCGTAAGGGAGGCCCATGATCGGTTAAGAAGTTTGAGAGAAAACGAATTCGGTTTTATCCTTCAATCGGATCGATCATGGTAAAAGATGCAAGTTTGATGAAAAGTTTTGAAGAATGTTACTTGAAAGTGTTTTTGAAATGTGAAGTTTATTTATAAGAAGTTTTGAAAAGAATCGGGCTTCGAAAGTTTGAAAAAATCACCTTTAAAGGTGTTTTGAAAAGTACTCAAAAGTACCATTTTCGGCTCGATCAAAATATAATCGGATGAAAGTTTTTCTGAAAATTTTTGACACTATCTCAAAATAGATACATTTATTGACAAGTGTGTAACACGGTGAACTGACTTTGTAGGTTTTTGTATCGCAAATGTGCGGATAGCAAGAGTCGCCACCGACTTTTCTTATATCCAATTAAGGGAAGGTAAAAAGTACAGAAAAAGACCTTCGTTAGATTCTGAGTAAGGGAGAATGGTTATGAAAAGGGAAGGTATTAGCACCCCTTTCCATCCGTAGTTATCTACGGGCTCTTAGTTGCTCTTAGATCACTTTAAAAATTGCTTTCTGTGTGTTTGAAAAATGTTTTGAAAAAGGCATTTCGCTTTGACTTTGTAATGATTCATGTAGGAATGTATACAAAGTGTTTGGAAATGTTTTTTTGTTTTGAAAAGAGTTTGAACTTTGATAAAAGTGTGAGGTGGGAAAAGTGTTTTGATAGAGCAAGCAACTAAAAGTCTTATTACCTACTCCGAATTGGTCGTTTTCGTGTTATTTTACTTTTCTTTAGAATAGCGCTATCCATACCATTAGTTGGTAGGTAACTCTATTTGTTGGATGTGGACATTCAAGGGACATCGATGGTCATAGAAAGCAACTTGTAGGAAGTATCCTAGCACATTCAAGGGACTATCATCATTTTCGAGGCGATAATCGAGGGTCAAGATCATGTATTCGGAGGCGACATCGTGGGTCTATGATCTTTGTATCGAAGGGACTGTGATGATTTGTTTGAAGGCAACAGTGCTAGGATACCTCTACGTTCAAGGGACTTGACCATTTTGAATTCGTAAAGCAACGAGAGAGAATTACCCTAAGGGGTGCATGTGTGAAGAAGTGTGTTGATTCAGATATTTGTTATCTTGGAAATTAGTGAGCTATGTTGATTTTATCTTGCCATATACGCCTAATTACTAACAGTTTATAGGGTGCGGAAATTAAAATGCGGAAAGATAAATGTCCTACGCTATTACATGGCTTTGGGGCAGATACATAATTTAAACATGCGGAAAATAAAAGCCCTAATTAAGCTATTACATCCCATGAGCAGTTACATTATTGGAAAAAAGAAAACGGTAAAAAGAAATCGTCCGAAACGGGATAACCTGTGAAAAGATGAGAAATCGGAAAATACGAGAGAAATCGAATAAGAGGAAAATGTTAGTAAAAATGCAAATTTTTGAATGAGAAAAATATTTCTTGCTGGAAATAACATTAATATGCTAAAATAATTTTTGGGATTTTTTGGAGATGATTTAATAATTAAAAACTAATTAAAAGTGATTTAAATGATAAATTATGAATAAAATTAAATTTTCATGCAAAATGATATTTTTTAATTTTATAAATTAAATAAACATTTTATGAAAATAAATGCACAAGGAAAAATATTTTTGGTGATTTTTAATGCATGAGAAAAAATATTGAAATTAATTAAAATAGATGCAAAATATTAAATAAATATGAAAATAGAAAAAAGTGTGAAGTTTGTAAAAAGAAAACAAATCTGGTCCCAGGCTGAATCGAACTCATGACCTTGAGGGGAATCTCCAACAGTCTGCGCCTTAACCACTTGGCCACTTGACATCTGGTGTTGGAAAAGACAAAATCAATGGTTTTTGAGTGATGACGCGTCCTGGATGTGAGTCAAACCGAGTCAGCACGCGTGGGGTCCGGTTGGAAAGAGAGAGCGAATCAGAGCGCATTATAACGCCACGCCATCCCTTGCCGGTCAAACCGAGTCAGCGACGCCGGAGCCCTAGCTCCGGTCGTCTACTCCAGCGACCCAATTCCTCGAACCTGCAAAAATATGAAAAGTAAAAGAACAAAGGGTACCCTATCCCCCTAAATCGAGGGCTACGATCTCAATGGTACCATTAGTTTGCCCTAAAAACGCTTGTACAAGCCGGTTCGATTCAAACAGCTCGTGAAGCCCTAATAATGGCACTATGGTTTCCAGACATCCAAGCTTGCATGTAAGGGTTCAATCATGTCCTAAACATCACCCTGAATCGATACAAGCACACAAACAACATTAATAATGCATGAAAAACAAAATTCGAAATTTGCAAATTTACCAAATCGGAGCAATGGATTGGGCACGATTCTGGATGGTTTTGCCTCAAGTAAAGGTTGATTTCGCTTGCTGGGATGTCAAGGAGCAAGATTGGATGGTTGAAACGCCTTGAAACTGGCTGGAAAACAAAATTCGATTTTCAAAGATTCTTAAAAAAATTTGGCAAAGTGAGGGCTGTGTATGGGGCTAGGGTTTCGTCTCCTTGTCTTGTGAACTTGCTGGCTATTTATAGAGGGATTTGAGAGAGGAAAAACAAGGCAAAAAGATTTGATTTGGAAAGCATTCAATGATTTTCAAATAAATTTTTGAAAGAAATTTGATTTTCTCTTAAATGTATGATCATGCACGAAATTGGCAAGTGTTTTGGGCTTCCTTGGACCTCAAGTTTGATCAAAATCCAATCATCTTGAAAAAATATCTTATTTTCATATTTTATATAATTTAATTTTGAATTAAATGGTTTAAAATTCAAAAATAAATTAATAAAATAGAAAATTGCCATGGCCGCGCATTTATAGGTCACAAATAATGTCATGAGTAAGTTTGGATCAAAAGATTATAGGCCCATTTGGAAAATTTTGCATTTTGACCAAAATGTCCTTTTGTGCAATTGTCCAAAATTGCCCAACTTCTGAATAGTGTATCTTGCTCAATTTTCCACATTTTTGAGTGTTCTTTGACTTTTTGGAAAGCTCTAAGAGTCCTCTAACAAACATTTTTTGTCTCATCTCAATTGGAGTTTCCATGCTCAATATATCTTCAAAACAAAAAGTTGACTTTTTGTTCACTTTGAAAAGGACCTGTAATGTTTTGAGCTATACCTCTCAAATGAAGCATTTTTTGGACATTCTTGTGAGACATGAAGTTGCAGAGAATTGAATTTCCTTCAAAGCAAGAGGTGGTGGAAAATTTTTTGAGAAAGTACGAAGAAGTTATGATCAGTCAAAGTTTGGTTGACTTTTCACCTAAAAACCCTAATTTAGAAAGTTTGACTTTTGAGCAAATCTTGAGTTTTCTTGAGGAATCATGATCAACCCTTGATCAAATGATGAATGTAACTTCAAAATGAGGATGTTGACCAAAAATCATGAGGTTTGACTGTATGTTGACCACAGTTGACTTTTTATCCAATACAATTGATTTTCAACCATCTAAGCAATTGTCTGAGGAAATTTGATCTGTGAGGCTTAAAACTTGACATGGAGAATCTTTGAAGCATATGAGGAGGCATGATGACCATTGGAGATGTTGGAAGTCCATCTTGATCTGAGAAATACCAAACCCTAGTTTGGGTTGATTGTCTAGGAGAGAGTTTGTCTGACCAACTCTTGAGGAGTCCTTGAGTATGAATGTATGAAATGTCTTGAGAAGATGGAGGGCAAATTTTGGGGTATGACAGCTGCCCCTGTTCAATCTTCTTATACTGGAAGGTTAGATTGACACGCTTGTCTTTCGTGACCTGGAGGTAGAAGATGATTGAACACTCGAGTACACTTGAAAATTTGCACTTGCTGTTGGCTGATGACACGGGAATGGGCTTACAGATGCCATTTGGAGAAGTTGGAGATTTCGTTGGGGACTGAGTCATATGCTAGACTTGAGATTGTTGTCTGGATAAGAGGACTGCCGGAGATGGGCTTAAGATGCCATCTAGACGAATCGATGCTAGGGAGTGAGCCGTACGCTAGGCTCGGTAGATGTTTCTGGAAAGGAGAGGAGCAAGGAGATGGGCTTAAGATGCCATCCATGGGGAGTCGTACGCTAGACTTCGTGTTCATCTTTGAATGAAGTTATAGGTTTGTATTTATTTTTAACCATATATGCAGCATTCAGAAAGTGGAGAACTGTTGACAAGTAGTCGGAGATGGGCTTAAGATGCCATCCAAGGCAACTGAGTCGTATGCCGCATCAGAGTTGCCGCTGATAATAAGAGAGTCGAATAGACCTTCGGTCGACTATTCGAGGGATAGTAGTTGGCAAAGCGTGGATATTTTCCTCCAGCATCGGTATTGATCCACCACCATTATCGGAGGATAACCCGTGATCGTCGGATAGGTTTCCGCCTAGCTCGGTATTAATCCCGGATCCACCGCTGGAGAACAATGAGGGTGGTCGCTCGTATAGTTTTCCGTCTGCTTCGGTCTTAATCTCGACCAGTTGTCGGAGGACAACTAGGGGCGGTCTTTCGATAGTTTTCCGTCTGATTCGGTCTTATCTCGACCAGCTTGTCGGAGGACAACTAGGGGTTCATAGTTTTCCTCTCGATTCGGTCTTAATCCTAGACCATGCCGGTGACTTTCACCTGTTTTGGAGAAAACAAGAGAAACTTTGATAGCATATTTGTTAGTCTTATGCAAAGTATGATGCATGACAATGTATATGGATGACGTATGCGTATATTATGACTTTATGAGAAATGTATGAATGATAGATGTTGTGGTATTTCAAAACATATCCATCTTGAAAAAGATGTAGATGTCCTGCTTGAGGATTTCTGACTTCTGTTTGGGGATGGAGATCCTGAGAAGAAAGACACTTTAATCCCTCCGATGCACTATCTGACCAAGTCTTGGGCCAAGATATTGTTGAGGGTGGTAGAGATCGAGAAATACGTTGTTGAGGATCTCCTACATAGACCTGGGAGAGTCAGGGGGTACTTCATCGGGATCTTGCGCGAACTCCTGGAGAGTATTGATAGTTGCCGAGACCGGTCGAGAGTCCGAGTTGGAATCTCCGGGTATAAAGGTGTAGGTTTCTCCGATGCACTATCCACCAAGTTTAAGTCTCGATATCTATCGGAGAAAAGGAGAATTGTTGAGAGATATTCAGCTGGGGATAAATACCTCGACTGGGGATGAAATGTTACTGCTTGGAGACTGATTTATCATTGCTCAGTTGAGTGGAATCGCTGCTCGGGGACTAACACATACTCACTGGGAAGGTTCAGTGAGCGACGCCTTTTGTGGATCATGCTCGTGGGGAATCAGACAGGACTTTCTTCGTCATCTCAATTCCTGGAGCCTATAGCAATTACTTTTGTATGTTTACTTTCCACATGTTTATGAATAGATTTTTATTGTCAAATGCATATAATCATTCAAAGCAAACGTTGGACCTTATGTAATCAACAACAGTGAAAATTGTAAAGAGAAAGAACTTGTATTTATTTGAAATGTATGATGGCCAAATAGTTTATACACAAGAAAGGTAAAAGCTATGGAAACAATCTCATTAAGTTCCAACTATGCTAGTACTCAAATATTTCAACTATCTCATCTCCTTGTCACAAGAAAGTGAGTGGATTGATTTTCGCCATTTGAATCTTGAATGTCGATAGTAGTCCGAAGTAGATAGGTGATCCGACGAGACATAGTCGCACGCTTAAATCCCTAACTTTGCCTAGACCGCCTTTCGTGTTTTCACCACGGATACCCTTTTTGCCCAAGCCGCTTTTTAGGTTTTCGACTGCGGTGTACATGTTTTGCATATATCCTTAATTTTTCCCGAATCCTTTTGGTTCGCCAGATGCCCTTATTTTTGCCTAGGTCACCGACCTAGCGGGTCTCGCTTATGCGTAGTATTTTTGACTATGTCTGCTCATGTGTGTGGAAGTCTTCGCCATCCATCGTGCTAAGTATCATAGCTCCACCGAAAATATCTTTGACTACAAATGGTCCCTCATAGGTGGGAGTCCATTTGCCCTCGATCACCTTGTGGAAGAATGATGCGCTGACTACTAGATCACCGACTTGGTAGCCCTTGTTTGACCTTCTTGTTAAATGCTCGATCATTCGCTTCGATAGATCCGCCCATGGCGATGCATGCGAGTCGCTTTCATCAATCAAAAATTAATCGGTCAAGGCGCTCGATCTAATCGCTCGCTAACTCGGCCCCGGAGGACTCGTCGAGGGTATCTCAACCTCGATAGGTAGGACCGCCCATACCGTATACAAGAGAGAAGGGGTTGCCCTCTTGATGTTCGATCAAGTGCGATAACCATGAAGAGCAAATGGTAACATCTCATGCCAATCTTTGTAAGTCACCGCTATCAGATAATCTTCTTAATGTTCTTGTTGGCGGCTTCCATCGCGCCATTCATCTTAGGCCGATATGGAGAAGAATTGTGATGCTTGATCTTGAACCGCGGTAGAGTTCAAAGGATCATCTTGTTGTTGAGATTAGAGCCATTATCTGTGATAATCCTTTCGGGGGTGCCATACCGACAGATGAGATTATGCTTGATGAATCGAGCCACAACATTCTTGGTAACAGATGCGAACGAGGCTGCTTCTACCCACTTGGTGAAATAGTCAATTGCCACAAGGATGAAACGATGTCCGTTAGAAGCTGTGGGCTTGATTTCTCCAATCATGTCAATGCCACACATTGTAAAAGGCCAAGGAGTCATAGAACATCGTGAGGTACCGAGGTACGTGCACTTTGTTTGCATATATCTGGCATTTGTGACAAGATCGGGCGTAGCGGTGACAATCAGCTTCCATGGTGGACCAATAGTAACCTATTCTCAAAATCTTCTTAGCCATCGTATGCCCACTGGAGTGGGTACCAAATGCGCCTTCGTGTAACTCTTCCATGATACGCTCACGATTTCCGGTCTACACAATGAGTAAGCACAAGTCGTGGTTGCGCTTTGTATAAGATGTCGTTGTCGAGGAAGAATTTGATGCAAATCTTCTCAAGAACTTCCTATCATTGATGATGCCCTCGCTGGATATTCCCGAGTCTCAAGATACCTCTTCACGCCATAGTACCAAGGTTTCTCTCAGATCAACCTCATAACAATATGCGGTTCGTCAAACTTCTCAATGAGGATCCGGGAGCCTCGTTGTCCCATCTAACCTTGAACATAGACGACATAGTAGCCAATGCGCCCGCCAACCGATTCTTCTCGTGGAATATGATCAAAGGTAATCTCTTCAAGTAGGGATCAAACCTGTAACATGCTCGATACGGAATGAGATTCGATGCTTCGTATCCCACTCGCCTTAATTTGACCGATCACTAAAGCCGAGTCTCCATACACTTGCAAGAACTTGATTCTTAAGTCAATAGCGGATTTAAGACCCATGATGCACGCTTGACTCGCCATGTTGTTAGTGCAATCGAAACATAATCGGTGAAAGGCGATGTCCGCCGCAGGGATGTAATGATGGCGCCAATGCCATTGCAAGTGCGTTGAGGCTCCATCAAAGACCATAGTCCATCGATCCTTGTTTAGGTCCTTCGTCTGGCCCGGTTCTTCGCAATCAGAATTAGCAAAACATCTTCGTCTGAATTGAATCGCATAGAGTGATAGTCATCTACGGCTTGATGAGCCAAATGATCGGCTACTACACTTCCTTTGATCGCTCGAGAAGTGTATCGATGTCGATTCGATCAAGATCATCCGCATCTTGCTATTCTTCCGAGAGAGCTGGTTTCTCAAATATGTATTTTATCGGATCCATCTTGAGATCAACAAGGTAGTGTGAGTCAACATATACTATCTTAGTCGGCGAAGCCCAAGCCAAAGCGCTGCAAGTTTTCTCAAGTCGTGAGTATCTTGTTTCACCGGTAAACTTTTGCTAAGATAGTATATTGCGTGCTTTTTTCGACTGCACTGCCATGTTGCCCCAACACACACCCCATTGAGTTCTCTAACACCGCCAAGTACATGATAAGAGGTCTTCCTTCGCGGCATCGATAGGAGGATTCGAGGTACCCTTAATTTTGTCAAAAGCGATCCGCAATCGCTGCTCCATTCTACCACTTGATCTTCTTAAGTAACTTGAAGATTGGCTCGCAAGTAGCGCTAGTGTGCGGCGAATCTGCAATGTAGTTCAATCGGCCCAAGAAACCTCTCGACTTCCTTCTCGGGGCGCCGCATCTCTTGAATAGCTTTAACCTTGGTGGTCAACTTCAATACCTTTTCCACTGACGACAAACCCTAGGAGTTTTCTGGATCTGACTCCAAAGGTGCACTTGTTGGGATTAAGTCTCAGTCTGTACTTCTTCAACCTGTCAAATAGTTTCTGCAAATGATTGAGATGTTCCTCTTCAGTCTTTGACCGAGCTATCATGTCATCGACGTAGACCTCTATCTCGTGATGAATCATGTCATGAAATAATGTCACCATAGCACCCTGATAAGTGGCGCCTCTTCAAATCGAACGGCATAACCTTGCAGCAGAAAGTACCCCACTGTGTAACAAAAGTTGTCTTCTCCATGTCTTCGGGAGCCATTTTGATCTGATTGTAACCGGAGAAACCATCCATGAAGGAGAAAACCTTATGCCGAGCGGTGTTGTCAACCAGGACATCAATGTGAGGTAGTGGGAAATCGTTTTTCGGACTCGCTTTGTTCAGATCTCTGTAATCCACACACATCCGTACCTTGCCATCCTTCTTAGGTACGGGTACCACATTAGCAACCCATTGCGGATAAGAAGTAAAAGCTAGAAAACCGGCGTTGAACTGTTTCATAACTTCGGCTTTGATCTTCTCTGACATCTCAGACGATGCGATTTAACCTTTTGTTTTACCGAGAAAACCTCTTTGTCGGCAATCGGTGTACCACAATATCAATGTCTAAACCCGACATGTCTTTGTATGACCAAGCAAAACCCTCAATATAGTCTCGTAGCATTTGAACCAATCTTTCTTTAACACTGTTCTCAAGACCCGCTCCTTTCTTGATCTCTTTTCTGTCTTCATCAGTACCCAAATTCACAACCTCAACTTGCTCTTCATGTGGTCAGTATAACTTGCTCTTCTTGTCTCGACAAGTTCTCCGGCACTTCACAATCTTCCTCACCTTCGCCTTCGGCTTGGTAGATCGGATTATCAAGTCATATTTAGCAATAGCATAGTGTTATCAACTAGATTCGAGTGATTCGCAGTTGTATCACGGGGTGTGTAAGAAACACATAGCTTTTGAAGGGTGATAAAGTAAAAGAAAGAAAACATCAATTGAATGCAAAAGTGCAACGATTTTATTGAATGAAAATATGCAAATGATGATAATAACCTCACAACGAGCCATGATGCCCGCAAGGCACTAGGCTTTAGAGTTTATTGTTCAAAACATAGAAAATACGAAAAGCAAAACAAAACAAGAGCAATTACTCCTGCCTAAAGGATATTGGTATGACGCCTTCGGTCTTCCAATTGCCGAGTCCGTTGTCGGAGTTGGGAAGATCCACTTGATGTCGGGCCGCTGTCATCGCCTTCTATAGCATGGATTCCACTGGCCGATGGAAAGGAAGTTGGCCGACACGTCATGGGCGATCATCTTCTAACCCTTGATGGTGAAGCCTAAACCGCCTTGTCGATTTGAAAGGAAAATCGTGGAGCTGTCCCCAAATAGTACTACCTCCTTCAACAAAGCACTGAGCATCTTTCAATGAGGCCATCCTAGGCGAAACTTGTGTAGTTTCAGAGGACAGGAGAGTCAGCAGCATGACTGGGATCGCTTCAAAAGCTTGACAGGAGTCTCAAAGAATTCGCCCATCTCAAGATATCGGAATGACCGTAGATGACCGACCATATATTCTTCTTCACCACATAGACAACCTTCCTTTCACCGGCACTTCCCGATGTAAGGTAAGAGGTAACCGCCCCATGTATCCAAGGGCCCAAGTAAGCAAGAGTAAGTCGGACGGATGTCCATGACAAAGAAAGTAGAGTCAAAAGTCCGGGAACCGACTTTAACAGTAGTGAGCTCTCCAAGTCGCTTGCTTAGAACCATCAAAAGCTCTCCGATAATGTCACCTGGTCTCGTAACCAACCCTTCGACATCGAGTCGATCAAAAGCAGTCTTCGGAAGGATATTCAAAGCAGAACCGGTATCAACCAAGACATGAGATAATGTAATGCCCTTGCATTCAACAGAGATGTGCAAGGCTTGGTTATGTTTCTTTCCCAGGAGTTAAATCAGCATCAGAGAAGCCTAGGCCGTTGTTGGCAGCCAGGCTAGCAATACAAACTTCAAACTGGTCAGTAGTGGTGTCTTGCAGTACGTGAGCATTCTTTAGAAACTTCACCAAGGCATTAGCATGAGCCTCAGAGCACAAGAGCAGAGCAAGCATGGAGATCTTAGATGGAGTCTGTCCCAACTGTTCCACAACATTGTAGTCACTCTTCTTGATGATCTTTAGAATTTCCTCCATTTCTCGTTTGGAGGTGTCTTCAGCAACTTCCTTTGGTACTTCTGTGGCTGAGCAGGATGAGTCACTGGTTCTTTCCCTCTAGCTTGGGGAATGGATTGAATAGATGGAATGCAAGCTGGAGTCGCAGTGTCTTTTGGTGGAGAGATATCTGGAGAGAATACCCTTTCGGTTCTGGTCACCTTACTTGATCCGGTGATATTGTCAATGTCAGGAATGGTAGCTTCAACTATAAGGTCCTCAATGGTCAGAGGGTCTTGCTTGACGCCATGATAGTAAACATCAGATCCATAATTCCAAGGGATAGCCTTCTCAGAGGAATACGGAACTGGTCTTGGAGAAGTAATGATGAGAGGTGCCACTCTAGGCACAGGATCAACAAAGGAAATCCTTATTGTGTTAACATCAGCATAGTCTTCTGGGAACTCGTCACCCCATCCGGTTGCCTTAACATCTTCAATAGGAATTTTGTAGCTGTCAGGAACAGTGTACTTCACCATGTAATCATACTTTCCACTTGGCTGCCCCAAGGTATCCCACACAGACGGTGCAGTTTCATTTGCATTGTCAATCTTCAACTTAGACATTTCTTCATATAGCTTCTGCACAGGTGGTTTCAGAAATAGTATCTCACGGTTATCCATCATGCACTGAACACGTCTTCTCAACCAAGCACAACCATCAGGTGCAGATGGGCACCAACGACAATTCTCTGGGCATCCTGGGTTGACACCGGCTTGTAGCAGATTCTTCTTAATAGTCATCAGAGGAATAGTTAGGTCATCTATGTTGAAAACATAAGTATCTTCACCAACAGCATTGGAACTCTTGTCATGGTTAAGCATAGGCGCGTTGATCACATTCAGAGTCTCAACGGGAGGGTCAAACTCAATCTGCTTAGCTTCAATCATGTCTTGAATCTTGTTCTTCAGAGCCCAACAATCATCAGTATTATGTCCAGGGCTGTTGGAATGGTAAGCACACTTAGCATTAGGATTGTATCACAGAGAGGAAGTGTTGACATTCTGAGGAGGATCCCTCAAAGTAATCAGCTATGCTTTCAACATGTGTTGCAAGGCTTGCGACAATGGCATGTTGATCTTCGTAAACTGTCTTCGTGGCGCGTTCTAGTTACGCGCGTTGTCTCGCTGAGGTGGTGCTGATGTAGGATTGGAGATCACAACTTCCCCCACAGATTGAGCACGGTCGGTCTTGGCTCGGCTTTTCTGACCATACACAGCATTAGTTTCTTTCTTACCACCAAAAGATCTCTTCGCAGCATTTGAAGATGACTCTACCTGAATCTTCCCGCTCTTGATACCAGCTTCAATACGCTCGCCTGTCAATATCAGCTCGGTGAATCCGGCTGAAGAGTTTCCAATCAGATGATTGAAGAATGGGCCCGTCAGTGTTCCCATAAACATATCAACCAATTCCCTATTGGACAAGGGTGGCTGAACTCTGCCTCCTAGATCTCTCCATTTCTGAGCATACTCCTTGAACTTCTCATCACGACCCATAGACATGCTTTGTAGCTGCATGCGAGTGGGTGTCAATTTAGCATTGTACTCATATTATCTGTAGAAAGCATCTGCTAAGTCACTCCAAGTACGGATACGGTCATTCTCTAGCTGATAATACCACTCCAATTGAGTTCTGGATAAACTCTCTTGAAAATAGTGCATCCACAACTTTCTGTCATCAGTGTGGGGGTTGATCTTCTGAACATAGGATTTCAAATGCAGCTTCGGACAAGAAATGCCATCATACTTGGCAAAAGTAGGAACTTTGAACTTAGGAGGAATCACCACACCAGGAACAAGACTCAGATCATCAAAATTTAGCCCGGACATTTTCAGGTTTTCCACAACATTCAGACGGTCTTCAAGTTGCTTGTACTTGTCATCTTTATCAGAGTATTGGCTATAGTCAGAGTGATCTTCTCCCTCTTTCTCAGGCTCACGCTGGTCGTCTTCATTACCCTTGACACTCCCCTCGTTTTTTACACTTCCTTCAGAGAGCTCTATCCGGCTAACCCTTTTAGGACCACCTTTGTAGCGTCTGCCCATGTTGAGAAGACCAACAACCTTCTTCTTTCTGTTGATGAGCTTCTTCAGATCTTCTTGGCCTTGGACCAAACTAGTGAACATCTGCTGAAACTGAGCATTCTGAACCTGGAGATCTTTGACAGACTGTTCAAGAGCCATTTCTGCTAAAATAAATAGCGAGAGAATGAGAAAACCAATCTTCAATGTACCTGTGATGCAATGTTATGCTATGATATGCAATGTTTATGCAAATGCAATGCAATGTTTTCAAGGACCTTAGAGATTTAAATTTGTTAAACAAGCAATGAACAAACATTTATTAGTTCTCTTTTATATTCTTTTTCTTTTTAAGTACAAGAGATAGTTCAAAATAAAGAAAAGCATAAAAATCCTAAAGCTCTAAGTCTCCCATGGGCGTTTCCTCTTGATGCCGAGGTAGGCATTGATGCTTCGCTCCTCGTGAAGTAGCTTGGTCAACTCTAGAACTTTCTTCTCGCTTGCATAACACTGAGCTTCAAAGGTATCCCTTTCTTCTTTTAGTTGAATCCAGGACCTCTTCAAGCCTTCAAAATCAGTAGGCATGTCAGGATGGATAACAGTATAGGGTACGTCACCTATAGCAACAGGTTCCATAATTACTGGGTAGAACAGGCGTGAATGGCATCATGATGTTTTGAGCTCGAGCTCGCACCCATTTGAGGTAAGGTTCCCAAGGAATGGAGTTTTGGTGCCCCAAAGTCTTGGTATCAGTCTTCTTTACCATGCCCCAAGCATGTACGAACCTTCGTCGGTAATTCTGGAGATCGTGGTTGTAGTCGAACACAATATCTTGGAGAAGCATATCATGCGGGCCATCTCTTCGAGCAAAACCAAACTGACGTAGAGCTAGAGAAGGGTTATAAGTAATACCTCCTCTTATACCAAGGAGTGGTACATTAGGGAATTCTCCACAACGCTCAATGAATGTGAAGTCCTTTTGAGAGAAAAGGTTCCAACGAATATCTGAATGAGAGAGTGACATTAGTCTTTGAGACCATTTCAACCTTTGCTCGTTCTTCAAAACTGATGAAGGAAGGTGCGAAATAAACCACCTGGATAGTAACGGCATACAACACACGAGAGTTCCTTGTCTCTTAGTAGTACGAGTGTGGAGAGAATGTAGGATGTCTCCAAGTAAAGTAGGCACTGGATTACGGGTAAGAAACAACTTGATGGCGTTGACATCTATGAATTGATCCGAATTAGGAAATAGAACCAAACCATAGATTAGGAAGGCCACAATGTCTTCGAATGCATGGAAACTCATAACTTTGAGGAATTCTCGGGCTTTCTTAATCACGAACTTGGCAAGTAAACCCTTAACTCCGCTTCTGGTTTCCCAATTGGCTTCAATGTCTGAGCGCTTGAGATGTAAGGCTGATGCAATGTCTTCATACCTAGGAACCTTTTCTAAACAGGTGAATGGCATTTGGTCAAGAATAGGTACCCCAGGTAGCTTAGAGAACTCTTCCAAGGTAGGAACTAACTGATAATTCTGGGAATGTAAAGCAATGGTGTTTCGGATCGAAGAACTGAAATAGGACATGCATCATATCTTCTTCAAAATCGGAGATAACCAAGTCAAGCAGATAACCATGTCTTTTGATGAACTGGGCATGGTCGGGAATTTCTGAAACCAATTCTTTGAGCTGAGAAGGTATACCCATGAAGTTGATTCGGATAGTCTTTCTAGAAGCCATAATCCCTACAAAACAGAGCAAAGATAAATCCCTAGGTCCTTGAAATAGTTAGAAATGATATGCAATGCAAATGATGTCACGATGTCATGTTTGGCACACACAAACAATCCACACAATGAGCCCTAGGTTTAAGGCTTGCAAGAGGTATAGGTGATTACCCCACCAAAAGTTTGAGTTGGTTCATCCTGTCCTATAATAGTAACCGGGTTCTAGGAATCTCACATCATTGATCTTTCTCGTAGGCGTTTATTTCAATACGACTACCAAGTGGTCGACCGAAAATATCCCAAAAGTCTGATCTCAATGAGCGTAGCATCGAGTATCAACCAACCTTAGTCTGCACCAAAGCCGGCCATCTCACTACCTTCTAATGGCTAAGATGGGTCAATTAAGGTTCTAAAAGTTTAGTTAGCGCTTGATGACACCACGCAGAAGCCAAATACTATCCTCAACTTGGGAATGAAGAGTATCAGGACATCCAAAGTGTCACGCTAACGTAGCCATCATGTTGACCGTTTTGATATACGTCTAACGGTCGCGACGATTTATTGCTACTTACCTAAAAGGAAACCCGGATCCGGGTGTAGGATCCCCCCACAAATATAATACCCAAGCAACCCTTAAAGATAAAGCAAGCAAGTCAAACAGAAAGCAATAAATGTGATCTAGAAATCCCTAAGGTAATTCTCTCTTTAAAAACACTTTGTCCCCAGCAAAGTCGCCAGTTCTGTAACACGGTGAACTGACTTTGTAGGTTTTTGTATCGCAAATGTGCGGATAGCAAGAGTCGCCACCGACTTTTCTTTTATCCAATTAAGGGAAGGTAAAAAGTACAGAAAAAGACCTTTGTTAGATTCTGAGTAAGGGAGAATGGTTATGAAAAGGGAAGGTATTAGCACCCCTTTCCATCCGTAGTTATCTACCGGATCTTAGTTGCTCTTAGATCACTTTAAAAATTGCTTTCTGTGTGTTTGAAAAATGTTTTGAAAAAGGCATTTCGCTTTGACTTTGTAATGATTCATGTAGGAATGTATACAAAGTGTTTGGAAATGTTTTTTTGTTTTGAAAAGAGTTTGAACTTTGATAAAAGTGTGAGGTGGGAAAAGTGTTTTGATAGAGCAAGCAACTAAAAGTCTTATTACCTACTCAGAATTGGTCGTTTTCGTGTTATTTTACTTTTCTTTAGAATAGCGCTATCCATACCATTAGTTGGTAGGTAACTCTATTTGTTGGATGTAAGCGGGACATTCGAAGAACATCGTATGGTCATAGAAAGCAACTTGTAGGAAGTATCCTAGCACATTCGAAGGGACTATCATCATTTTTTGTAGGCGACAATCGAGGGTCAAGATCATGTATTCGAAGGCGACATCCTGGGTCTATGATCTTTGTATCAAAGGGACTATGATGATTTGTTTGAAGGCAACAGTGCTAGGATACCTCTACGTTCGAGGGACTTGACCATTTTGAATTCGTAAAGCAACGAGAGAGAATTACCCTAAGGGGTGCATGTGTAAAGAAGTGTGTTGATTCAGATATTTGTTATCTTGGAAATTAGTGATCTATGCTGATTTTATCTTGCCATACACGCCTAATTACTAACAGTTTATAGGGTGCGGAAATTAAAATGCGGAATGTAAAATGCGGAAAGATAAATGTCCTACGCTATTACATGGCTTTGGGGCAGATACATAATTTAAACATGCGGAAAATAAAAGCCTTAATCAAGCTATTACATCCCATGAGCAGTTACATTATTGGAAAAAAGAAAACGGTAAAAAGAAATCGTCCGAAACGGGATAACCTGTGAAAAGATGAGAAATCGGAAAATACGAGAGAAATCGAATAAGAGGAAAATGTTAGTAAAAATGCAAATTTTTGAATGAGAAAAATATTTCATGCTGGAAATAACATTAATATGCTAAAATAATTTTTTGGGATTTTTAGGAGATGATTTAATAATTAAAAACTAATTAAAAGTGATTTAAATGAAAAATTATGAATAAAATTAAATATCCATGCAAAATGATATTTTTTAATTTTATAAATTAAATAAACATTTTATGAAAATAAATGCACAAGGAAAAATGTTTTTGGTGATTTTTAATGCATGAGAAAAAATATTGAAATTAATTAAAATAGATGCAAAATATTAAATAAATATGAAAATAGAAAAAGTTTGAAGTTTGTAAAAGAAAAAATCGGTCCCAGTGAATCGAACTCATGACCTTGAGGGAATTCCACCGCGCTTTAACCACTAGGCCACTTGACATCCGTGTTGGAAAAGACAAAATCAATGGTTTTGAGTGATGACGCCCGATGTGAGTCGACCGAGTCAAGGTCCGGTTGGAAAGGGAGAGCGAATCAGAGCGCGTTATAACGCCACGCCACCCCTTGCCGGCCAAACCGAAGTCACGACGCCGAGCTCTAGCTCCGGCCTACTCCACACCCAATTCCTCGAACCTGCAAAAATATGAAAAGTAAAAGAACAAAGGGTACCCTATCCCCCTAAATCGAGGGCTGCGATCACAATGGTACCATTAGTTTTCCCTAAAAACGCTTGTACAAGCCAGTTCGATTCAAACAGCTTGTGAAGCCCTAATAATGGAACTATGGTTTCCAGACGTCCAAGCTTGCATGTAAGGGTTCAATCATGTCCTAAACAT
The DNA here is from genome assembly GCA_021764765.1 of Vicia sativa. Taxonomy (NCBI): domain Eukaryota; kingdom Viridiplantae; phylum Streptophyta; class Magnoliopsida; order Fabales; family Fabaceae; genus Vicia; species Vicia sativa. The sequence continues at coordinate 230,715,050 of CM038793.1, forward strand.
CACCCTGAATCGATACAAGCACACAAACAACATTAATAATGCATGAAAAACAAAATTCGAAATTTGCAAATTTACCAAATCGGAGCAATGGATTGGGCACGACGGATGGTTTTGCCTCAAGTAAAGGTTGTTGGGATGTCAAGGAGCAAGATTGATGGTTGAAACGCCTGAATTGGAAAACAAAATTCGATTTTCAAAGATTCTTGAAAAATTTTGGCAAAGTGAGGGTTGTGTATGGGGCTAGGGTTTCGTCTCCTTGTCTTGTGAACTTGCTGGCTATTTATAGAGGGATTTGAGAGAGGAAAAACAAGGCAAAAAGATTTGATTTGGAAAGCATTCAATGATTTTCAAATAAATTTTTGAAAGAAATTTGATTTTCTCTTAAATGTATGATCATGCACGAAATTGGCAAGTGTTTTGGGCTTCCTTGGACCTCAAGTTTGATCAAAATCCAATCATCTTGAAAAAATATCTTATTTTCATATTTTATATAATTTAATTTTGAATTAAATGGTTTAAAATTCAAAAATAAATTAATAAAATATAAAATTGCCATGGCCGCACATTTATAGGTCACAAATAATGTCATGAGTAAGTTTGGATCAAAAGATTATAGGCCCATTTGGAAAATTTTGCATTTTGACCAAAATGTCCTTTTGTGCAATTGTCCAAAATTTCCCAACTTCTGAATAGTGTATCTAGCTCAATTTTCCACATTTTTTAGTGTTCTTGGACTTTTTGGAAATCTCTAAGAGTCCTCTAACCAACCTTTTTGGTCTCATCTCAATTGGAGTTTCCATGCTCAATATATCTTCAAAACAAAAAGTTGACTTTTTGTTGACTTTGAAAAGGACCTGTAATGTTTTGAGCTATACCTCTCAAATGAAGCATTTTTGGACATTCTTGTGAGACATGAAGTTGTAGAGAATTGAATTTCCTTCAAAGCAAGAGGTGGTGGAAAAATTTCTGAGAAAGTACGAAGAAGTTATGATCAGTCAAAGTTTGGTTGACTTTTCACCTAGAAACCCTAATTTAGAAAGTTTGACTTTTGAGCAAATCTTGAGTTTTCTTGAGGAATCATGATCAACCCTTGATCAAATGATGAATGTAACTTCAAAATGAGGATGTTGACCAAAAATCATGAGGTTTGACTATATGTTGACCACAGTTGACTTTTTGTCCAATACAACTGATTTTTAACCATCTGAGCAATTGTCTAAGGAAATTTGATCTGTGAGGCTTGAAACTTGACATGGAGAATCTTTGAAGCATATGAGGAGGCATGATGACCATTGGAGATGTTGGAAGTCCATCTTGATCTGAGAAATACCAAACCCTAGTTTGGGTTGATTGTCTAGGAGAGAGTTTGTCTGACCGACTCTTGAGGAGTCCTTGAGTATGAATGTATGAAATGTCTTGAGAAGATGGAGGGAAAATTTTGGGGTATGACAAAGTGTACAAAAAATCACCTCAAAATGAGGAGTTTTGATTGGGTTTTGAAAAAGTCAAAGTTTGTAAAAAATTATGAATGAAAAATTAAAAAGTTTGGCAAAAAGGTCCCAAGGCTACTCGAACCCGGGACCTGTTAGGCAAGGCATGGGATAAGTGACTTAAGAGTGAGTCAATCACTGGGAGGCAATACATCCGTGTATTGTGATTAAACCAACTAAATATATTTTAAACTGAATATTTGAATTCAAAAAACGCGCCCAGCTCATCTTCTTCCTCCAATCCTTCAATCAATCCTCAAATCTTCGTTTCTTGATGAAATCAAAAGATGTAAACATCAATCTTGCTCGTTTCAAGCCCAGGAACATGATGGTGTTCTTTAATTTCATTTATTTTAAGCCTAACATGATTGAATTTCTGAAGAACACGAAGAACCCTAAAACTGAAAAATCTAATTGAAATCGTGTATGGTTGATGAATTGATCAATTGATTGAGGGTTATTGATGGTGGATAGTGCAGAAACAAAATGGCCAAGAGTTTTTTTGACTGGAATCAAGAAATCATAGAGTTCGAAGTTGAGCTTCTTACCTGTTCAAGCTGAGATCGAAAATGGTGAAGGAGTGTTTCCAGTTGAGTTTTAATGATTCTTAGAGCACCATCGGCCTTCAAGGATCATGTATGAATGGTCTGCTCACTTTGAAATTGCTTGGATAGCTCTGACCAAGTCGACCTACATACAGCTCAAAGTGAAACTGGAAATCGTGGTTAGAGGTGTTACAGTTTGATGTTAATGGTCTGCATCATCTCTATGATGTATGTTGATGATGTTTGGATGATCAGAACTCAAGTTGCTCGAGCCAATGTCCAAGTTCGATAGTTATGGCAGTTTTGGCAAGTTTATGAACATGGAATGTAAAAACTGATTTTCAGCTTGGCTTGTGTTGATTTTATGTTTCAAACAAGTTTCATATTGATATTAAAACATGTTAGACACCAAATTACTCAAAGTTTTTCACAAGTTTTCAAAATTGCAAGATTTCTCAAAGTACACTATGTTTCTTGATTTTTAAGAAAGAAGAGAGAAAGCATGTTCTTGCATGGCTTTGGTGTGGTTTGAAATTGCAAACAAGACCTCTATTTATAGGTCACAAATTCTGAATGGCAAGTACAAATAATTGGCTTTGGTATTTTCAAGTTGCCTTAAGGGGCAAGGAAGTCAATTTTGCATTAAATGCAAAAGGAAACTTCCGTTTAACCATGGTTAGTTCTTACCTTGATCTTATCTCATTATAATTACTCTTCCTCTGATCTTTATCAGTCCTATCTCAATTGGCAAGGTGGCATGCTTCTAGAAAGAAAGAAAAACTCAAAATGACCTATAATTTTGAACTTTGTACTTGAAAATTATAGATTTTGGAGCTCTAAGTTTCAAAATCAAAGGTATGGCTAGACTCCATGGATTTGAGAGTTATTGGACATTTTGGAAAGCTTGTTTCAAGGGCTACAACTTTCATGTTTTGAGTTTTTTCCAATTCAAAGTGGAACTATGTGAAAAAATGCCATGAAGTTTGGGAAAAGTACAAAATTTTAACACTTGAAAATTTTTGACTTTTTGTTGACTTTTCCAAATTTCTTAATTTTTTATGATCATGATGGATCATTTGAAGTATTTTGATGTTGGAAAATGTTTTGTTTTGAAAAAGTTGACCAAAAGTCAAAGTTTGACTTTTTAGTGCAGATGAAATTTCATCAAATGATTTAGAATTTGACTGATGAATTCTGTGAACATCTGTGATGTTTTGAATCCAGAAATTAGGTCAAAATGTTGTATCTAAGATATTAAGATCAATATCCAATCAAAAAAGTCATTCATTGATCAGAAAATCAGAGATTACTCATCCCGACAAAACCCTAATAGGTCGATCCTTGATAGATCAATGAGAAAAGTTGGATATCTGAAGATCAGAGGTTGATGATTTGATCAAGATAGATCAAATGAGGTGAGTGACACTCAAACCCTAATTGATTACCTCTTGAATCAGATGAAAATTTTGTGAAACCCTAATTTTGACCTATAGAAACCACACCCGATTAATTCTGTTCTGAACTGTTAGTGATGCAATGATGCAAATGTAAGGTGGTATATTAGGTCAAAAATTGGGGTATGACAGATGCCCCTGTTTAAGTTTCTTTAACCTGAGATATGAAGATGAATATCTTCATTTTGATAGGTGTGAAGAGACTTAAATATCAGAATACACAAATTTTGGACCTAAGATACCAAAAAAGCGGAAAATGATTGTAAAAAGATTCACCCAGATGATATCAAAGAAATGACATGGTGGGGAAAAATTTGTGAGGATGACTCGATCTGTTTTTAAAAAAAGGATCCTTTTTGTTGGGAAACATGCAATATGTCTCGCTGGGGAAAAAGAGATTCACAAAACATGTGAATATCGGTTTCGCTTTGGGAAACAAAGAGATTACCTTCTGTCAGCCTTGTGACAATGTTTAAGGTAAGCGAAGATGATATTACCAATTATCAGCCTTGTGATAGTTTATGGTAATGAGTTCTGAAGATATTACCAATTATCAGCGAAGTGATAACTATAACAAGGTAAATCTCGAGATATATTACTGAGTATTCAGCCCTGTGAATAACAGACAAATGATGGAAACAGATCTCAAACGAGTTCCTATTTTCATGAATACAATCTTGCCAAGGATCTCTCTTTTGAGAAGATGCGGGCATTTTGATTGAAAATCATAGGTTTTCTTTTTAGACAGAAAGACAATTGTGGAGAGATTTTTTGAACTTTCATGATTTGGAACTTGCCGAGAAGAACAATCTTTTTATGACAAGTTTAAAGATGAAAAGGAAATAAGCGGCTCAGATGACGAGACTATTGCTTATTGTCTTGTTGGTTAGAGACGAGGTTCTATCCAGGAATGAACTGGAAAGAAACGGTCAATCAAGATTTTGTTCCTAATGAGGAATGATCTCAGCTGGGGAAACAAGAGAGAGAAAAAATGTATTTTTTCTGTTTTGGGGATAATCAGCTGGAGAGATGACACGTCCACATGAGTAAATGTAATCTAAACCAATGATATGGAAACAAATATTGAGAAATGCAGGAATGCATTAATGATGTTATGAATGATGAATGTCATATGCATGCTGACAATACTTGACAAGGACGACAAAGAGGGTATTTGGGAAAAGGACCACGTCACAGTTCGAACAAATACTTAGCAAAGTCTGCAACAATGGCATAGACGTTTACTGATGAAGAATCTGAGTTGCATGCTTTATACTTTCTGAAAAAGGCGTCTCATTGACAGCTTTGTTGGGGATTCTTTTTGGATAAGAATACCGTCCTTTGATGATCTCTGCTGAGGAGAAGAATACTTCTGTAGCAGTTGTTCTATCTTTCAGAGATTGAAACACTTTATGGAGAAAACTGTTGAAGTTCTTTCTGTGTTCATAGTTCAAAGGAAAATTTTGCTTTTGTTTCAAAATTTTGAAGTAAAAATTCATTTAAAATATTTTAGTTTCAAAAAGTGATTTTCATAATGAAAGGCGTCATTTTGCAAAACTGAATAAAGCGAGAATTGCAAAAAAGGCACAAGGCTCAAATTTATTGATAGAATGGTAATCAGCCAAAGGCGTGATTCCCTGAACTATTTACAAAAGTTGGAAATGATAATTTATTGGGAAAAGGCTACATTGAAAGCAAATAACTGCTATTATCCCCAACAACTTTGAATTCCAACTGTGCTTGTTGCTTCACAAAAGTTGATTGAAGATCCGTTGATGGAAAATTCCTCAGATTGACGAAGTATGGAGTGATTGCAGTTACTTTGTCATTTTCTTTCTATCCTTAATTTTGCCTAGATTGCCTTTTTAGGTTTTCAATCTATCAGGATATTTTCTGTTTATTGTCTCTAATTTTTGCCTGGACCGCCCTTTCAGGTTTTCAGTCCACCGAGACGCTCATTTTTGCCTAAGCCGCCCTCCTTTTTGGGTTTTCGACTTACCGAGCTGTTCTTTTTTTTTTTTTTTAGACAAAGTATTTCTTGACTGCATCAGCCACTACGCCAAAATTGATATTTTGTATCGCCTAATTTAATAGCACTTTTAAATAAAGTGCTATTAAAAAGGAAAAAACACATTTATAATAGCACTTTAGGGTCAGGCGCTATTATAGGATATATACAATGTAATTTTGATAGCACTTTGTGACAAAACGCTATTATAAAACTTTAGTAAGATAGCACTTTCTTCAAAACGCTATTAATATTATACAATAAGATAGCAATTTCATTAAAGCGCTATTAATAATATACACTAAGATAGCACTTTTTTTCAAAGCACTATTGTTTTCTCTTATAATAATTTTTTTATTAAATTTTTTATTTCTTCTTAATTTATCCCCTTTTTTTACTCTTCTGTTGCTATATTTAAGTTGGTGGAAGAGTTTTAATTTTAGTTGCTCATATATTTTCTAATAGCAAAATATACTTTTTAATCTAAGGATTATAATAGATGGAATAGTTTCTTTTAAATCAAAATTATAAAAGTCATGAAAATAAAAGATATAATAAATAATAAATAATTTATGCTCATGTAAAAAAATCGTAATTTTTAAAATATTTTCTATGAGAAAAAATTCTTGTAATAATATTGTACAAATTACATGTAATACCGTACTTTACTTTATATAAACATGTACAGTTTTATTAAATTGAAATTTTATTTCAATTTAATAATTTTTTTTTACCGAATTCACTTTTTATACCAATATATTAATAAAAATTTCTAATCAGAGAAAAGAAGAAGAAAAGTCGCTGTACTACTTAGGGGTGGACAAAGTTTCACCAACCGAATGAAACCGCCCGATCCTTTAAGGATTTTGTGAAACGGGTTCCGTTTTGATCGGTTACGTTTTAAATCGGAATACAGAATGGGGTTGTGACAGATGTACTTGGTCGGTTTCGGATAATAGTTTCGGGCCCGTCGGAAACCGAGTCCGACCGAGTCAATAATATATACTATTAATTTTATTATTTATATTTATTATTATAATATATACTATTAATTTTATTATTTATATTTATTATTAGTACTATAGTTAGAGATAACTCTTCTTTCTTCTGCCGCCGCAACATGCGCTTCGCCTCTCTCTCTCTTTCAATCTTCTCTCATCTCTTTCCTCGCCATCACCATCTTCCCCCTTCGCTGATACCCTCACCACCACCATCTTCCCCCTTCGTTGATACCCTCACCACCACCATCTTCGTCTCTCTAACAGACACACGCTCTCTCCTATTTTCACTTAATCACCACTCAGTTTTGAAGCCCAAACCCTAACCCCAAATCATTGAAAATGTTTACAATGACATTGAAGGTAATTTTTACTTCACTCCATCTTGATTATGGTTTTTTATTCCACTTATTGTTGTTTGGTAAATCTCACTCATCCTTGTTATGTATCTAAAGCGTAATCTATTCCTCTCTGAATCCGCCATCACCACAACGTCGACGGCAACAGCTCCTCCAACTTGCTTCTCCAAACATTCGATGTGCTCTTCACGCATTCTGCCGACTTTCGCAGCAACTCAGAATCCACCATCAATGGGAAAGCTCTTCAACACAGTCCCCTGCATCGTAGTTCATCACAATAGTTTCGCCTCTGTACTGTAAGTTTAATTTAGATGCCACTATTCTTTTGACAATTTCTGGATTATGACTTTAGTTTAGTATTAATGATTTGGTTTAATTCTTGATAATCCGTTCATGTCATTCTTGTCATCTTGTGCTGCCTAGAAACACCATGTTGGTTTAGTTTGATTTCCATACCGTGTTGTTTAAATCTGGATTGATAGAGTTTGTAATTTGTTATTTATGTCAATACCATGGAAATTTGAATTAGAATGATGGTCATTTTGATAGCATTGATGTCATGCCAAACCTAAAATCGTTATGTCAGTATCGCTTTGTTTGTGTAGAAATTATCATGCCAGACGTTTCACTTAGTGTGCAGTTTATAATCTCCCTTGTGTTGTCTAGTCTCCGCCCATCCACAACAACCTTTATGCCTACACGTTTTGAAATGATTAAGGTTGTGAATATGCTAACAATTTGATTATAATTTGTGGTAGAATGTCATTTTTTATGGTAAGCTCAAGTTTAGTAAAAAATAGGAGTTCATACAATGGTCCTAAAGTTATTCCATTTTTTTAAGGCCCAATGTTAATTAACTCACGCTTCTTCTTTACACTGACTGCTTTGTAAAAGTTTATGATTTCCTTTTTCTCTTATTTTATTCAAGAGTGAGGGTATTTTGGCTGACTCAGTCACAAAACAACTAGAGTTTGTTGTTCTGTCTCAAAGGGCCGGAGATCTTAAATATCAGCTGAAGTTCGGAACCTACAGACTGAAGCTACAACTCTTTCCTCCCAACTGACATTATACCAGGTTTGTATTGACATTCATCTATAAAATTTGTTGGACTGGTTGCTTGATATTCTTGAGTTTTATGTGAATTCCTAGTTTCTGTTACTTGTTGCACTAGATTAGCATGTTGTATGTTAATAAAGTAGTAAAATAGTAGTGTAGTAGTAGAAATAAGTAGTTATTAGCAGTAGGAACGATTGGAGGGTAACGAATGGATCTAGAAATAAGAGGCTTACATTGACCTTCAATGATGAGGAGCGGTTTGTAGAAATAAGATTACCAAAGAAAGTGTTATAGATCTCTATTGAACGTGAGTAGTTTTGTTTATTACAATTTTTTCAAGATAAATTTCATTTGTGTTTTATTTATTTGACAATTTTAAGAATATTGTGGTGATGATTGATGTGTCTTTAAGATTATTACTTTATGTTTGTATGTTCTGCAAGTAGTAAAAATCAACATAATATGTTGTTAGTATATATTGACAAGAGGAGGTCAATTACTTACAAAGATTTATAAGTAATGAAAAATTAGTGTTGGAGATTAATGTATGCTCAAATTGATCTTATTAGATAATAGATATGCATTGATTCAGCATTGAGAAGGTAACTGTAGGGGGCATCTCCAGCAACATTAATTTGGTCTCTTTTATTTAACTACAAACATGAAGCTAGGGAGGCCAGAGAAAGAAGGCTAAAAAGGTATGCATCTCTTTTTCGGATATATAACTATATATAATATTTTTTATATTAAAACGAAACTATTTAAAATGTTTAAACTGGTTGTTTAAGGAGAGGATATGCTCTAAAACTATAGTCTTTGTTGGAAATTTTTGTAACAGTCCTTTAGGAACAATTACGGAAATTTGGCTTGAGTATTTAGACTTATGTATTGCATGATGTATTGATATATGTTCTACTACTTTATTCTTAATTAGCTTTGGAAAAAGTACTCTAGGACAATTGCAAGTGAAATAGTTTCTTCACTTGGATTCTCTGTTAAGATTTGCATACGCTGATTTTGTAGGAATAGTTAAAGTCAGTGATGAAAGAAAAATGTGGAAATTGCTGCTTAGTTTTATCATAGTTATTTATGCAATTTTTATTCTCAATTTAGATTGGCTTACTTTTTTTATGATATCTTTATCTGAGAACCTTGATTGTTTTTATTAGTGGAGCGCTTATCCAAAAACATGTTCTTTTCTCTTAACGCACTCACATTCAAAATTTTCTTTTTTTTAAATCAATGTACAATGCATAACTAATATATTCCTTCCATGATACAGGAAAACTTATTTTGAAGTACTCTTAGTTGGAATGCATGCATATACAAATTTGGATCATGAAGTGTGGTTACTACGTGGGGTTGTTTTGTTGTCCTTTATTATTTTTTAGGTGTTTTGTTTAGAGAATTTGATTATATGTTTTTGGATTTGGATTGAAGTACTCATAGATGGGCATCTACAAATTTGGCTATGCAAATGCCCTCTTAATTTTAGTACACTAAATGCCTTTGTATGTTATGATATTTGTAAACAATAGGATTTGGTTTAAAATGTTATTTAGTATTTGATGGATCATAATATATATGCAATGAGTAACTTAAAGTGTTACTTGTACTGAATTGAATATAGTTTTTTGATATTTACACCAAAAAATGATTTTGTGTAAAAAAAAAATATTGTACTACAATAGCGGTTTGTAGAGAGTGTTATTAATAATATATCTTATAATAGCACTTTTAAGAGAAAGAGCTATCAAACATGTGTTATTTATTAGCGCTTTCTTTGAAAGCGCTATCAAACCTATGTTATATATTAGCGTTTTTTGTTTAGAGTGCTATAAAAAAAAATAAAAAACATGCAAAATGCTGACTTTGATAGCACTTTAATTAAAACGCTATTATAAATTGGTACTTTAATAACGCTTTTAAAGTGCTATTAAACAAGAAATATTTACAATAGTGGCGCGGTTAATAGCGCTTTTAAGCGCTATGAAAAACAAAAAAAAATGCTATTAAATAGCTTATTTGGCGTAGTGAGCATTCACAGGATGCGGGAGTTCATCACCGTCCATGGTTGTGAGAATCATAGCACTGCCAGAAAAGCTTCTTTTGACGATGTATGGGCCTTCGTAATTAGGAGTCCATTTGCCTCTAGAATCTGGTTGAAAAGACAGAATCTTTTTTAAGCACGAGGTCGCCTTCTCAGAATTCACGAGGTCGGACTTTTTTGTCAAAAGCTTTCTTCATTCTTCTTTGATATAGTTGCCCATGACACAAAGCGGTCAGGCGCTTTTCTTCGATTAAGTTCAGCTGGTCGTATCTGCTTTGACACCATTCGGCCTCAGATAACTTAGTTTCCATGAGAACTCTCATTGACGGGATATCAACTTCTACGGGGAGCACTGCTTCCATGCCGTATACCAGAGAAAAGGGAGTTGCCCCTGTTGAAGTGCGTACTGAAGTACGATACCCATGCAGAGCAAATGGCAGCATTTTGTGCCAATCTTTGTAAGTGACGACCATCTTCTGGACGATCTTCTTGATGTTCTTGTTGACAGCTTCAACGGCGCCGTTCATCTTTGGCCAGTAAGGAGATGAGTTATGATGCTCAATCTTGAATTCCTCACACAGTTCTTTCATCATCTTGTTGTTCAAGTTTGATCCATTGTCTGTAATGATCTTACTTGGAACTCCATATCGGCAAATGAGGTTGTTCTTGATGAACCTCACAACCACTTGTCTTGTGACGTTGGCGTAAGATGCTGCTTCGACCCATTTGGTGAAGTAATCAATAGCCACTAGAATAAAGCGATGTCCGTTGGACGCTTTTGGTTCGATCATCCCAATCATGTCGATGCCCCACATAGAGAAAGGCCACGGAGAGGAGAGAACGTTGAGTAGAGTTGGAGGCACATGGATCTTATCTGCGTAGATCTGGCACTTGTGTCATCTCTTGACGTGTTTATAGCAATCGGATTCCATTGTTATCCAATAGTATCCTGCTCTTAAGATATTTCTGGACATTGCATGCCCATTTGAATGGGTTCCAAAGGATCCTTCATGCACTTCCTGGATGATCGTGTCTGCTTCTTGTCTGTCGACGCATCTGAATAGGACCATGTCAAAGTTTCTTTTGTATAGCACATCTTCATTTAGGAAAAAATTCTGGAAAGCCTCCTTAGGGTTTTCTTATCTTTGTATGATGCCCCGAATGGGTACTCTCGTGTTTGAAGGAAACGTTTGATGTCATGAAACCATGGTTTATCATCAAAGACTGCTTCAATTGCAAATACATATGCAGGTCTTTCAAGGCGTCTGATACGGATCTTAGGCATATCGTTCCAATCGTTGACTTTGAACATGGAAGATAGAGTAGCCAAGGCGTCTGCCATTCGATTCTGATCTCGAGGAATATGATGCAACTCCACTTTGTTGAAGAAAGTCAACAAACGTCTTGCATAATCTCTGTAGGGAATCAAACCAAGATGATGAGTTTCATACTTGTCTTTGATTTGGTTGATCACAAGGGCTGAGTCTCCATATATGTCAAGGATCTTGATCCTCAAGTCGATGGCTTCTTCGATACCCATGATACAAGCTTCATATTCTGCGATGTTGTTGGTGGAATCAAATAGCAATCTGGCGGAAAACGGAATATGAGAACCCTCGAGAGTGATGATGACTGCCCCAATCCCATTGCTAAAAACGTTAACTGCTCCATCAAAGATTAAGCCCCATCTAGATTCTGGATTTGAACCTTCTCCGGGCGGTGGTTCGTCACAATCTTTCATTTTTAAGTACATAACATCCTCGTCAGGGAAGTCGAACTTGAGAGATTGGTATCCGTTGAGCGGCTGATAAGCCAAGTGATCGGCAAGAATGCTTCCTTTGACTGCTTTTTGAGCACGGTACTGGATGTCATACTCAGATAATAGCATCTGCCATCGAGCAATTCTTCCCGTTAAGGCAGGCTTTTCAAAGAAGTATTTGATTGGATCCATTTTGGAGATTAACCAAGTCGTGTGACTGATCATGTACTGGCGGAGACGTTTCGAAGCCCACACCAAAGCACAACATGTTTTCTCGAGCATGGAGTAACGAGTTTCACAGTCTGTGAACTTTTTACTCAGGTAGTAAATGACATGCTCCTTCTTACCGGTTTCATCTTGCTGTCCAAGCACGCAGCCCATGGACTCTTCTAGCACGGTAAGGTACATGATTAACGGTCTTCATTCATTTGGAGGGATCAATATTGGTGGTTCTGACAGGTATTCCTTGATACTGTCAAACGCTTTTTGGCAATCTTCTGTCCACACAACCTCTTGATTTTTGCGGAGAAGCTTGAATATCGGCCCACAAGTAGCAGTCATTTGAGAGATAAATTTGGAGATGTAATTCAACCGTCCGAGAAATCCTCTTACTTTCTTTTCCGTATGTGGAGTAGGCATTTCTTGAATAGCCTTGACTTTGTCAGGGTCAACTTCAATACCTTTTTGACTGACGATGAAACCTAGGAGTTTTCCAGATCTTACCCCAAAGGTGCATTTGTTAGGATTCAGGCGAAGCTGAAATTTCCTTAGTCGCTAAAACAACTTCAAGAGATATTCTATATGCTCTTCTTAAGTGTCAGACTTTGCTATCATGTCGTCCACGTAGACTTCGACCTCTTTGTGCATCATGTCATGAAAAAGAGCAGTCATTGCCCTCTGGTAAGTTGCGCCTGCATTCTTTAATCCAAACGACATTACTTTGTAGCAAAATGTGCCCCATGGCGTGATGAAGGATGTCTTCTCCATGTCTTCGGGAGCCATTCTGATCTGATTATAACCAGAGAAACCGTCCATGAAGGAAAAGACGTTGAATTTTGAAGTACTATCCACTAGCATGTCGTTATGCGGTAGTGGGAAATCATCTTTCAGACTCGCTTTGTTCAAGTCCCGGTAGTCAACACACATTCTGACCTTTCCGTCTTTCTTTGAGACAGGTACTATGTTGGCTAACCATTGAGGATATTCAGAAGTGACGAGGAAACCTGCGTCGAGCTGCTTTTGAACTTCCTTTTTGATTTTATCAGCCATTTCAGGGTGAACTCTCCTCAGTCTCTGTTTAACTGGTGGACACTCCGGTCTTAATGGCAAATGATGCTCCACGATGCTGGTATCTAAACCCGGCATGTCCTGGTAGGACCAAGCGAACACATCAACATATTCTTTAAGAAGATCTATCAGTTTACCCTTGACACTGCTGTCGAGTGAAGCTCCGATATTTACTTCTTTTTTATCTTCTTCAGAACCCAAGTTGATTGCTTCCAGAGGTTCTTTGTGAGGCTGAATGATCCTTTCCTCGTGCTTAAGTAATCGAGAAATCTCATCTGGGATCTCTTCTTCAACTTCTTCCTCGGCGACTTCACTCGGAATTTCAAAGTTTGGAGAGAGCGTAGAGTTATTGCTTTCAATGGATTTGTCCATCTGTTAATCTGCATGTTTTGATTTATGTTTGATTAATTAACTCTTTTTTTCATTTTTTTTTGAAAAAGTTAATGTGAAAGTGAATGCAGATTATATTCTTTGAAGATTTTTATTGTGTTTTTTTTTAGAATTATCATTTCCAAGAAACGGTAAAAATGAAAAAACAAACACAAAGTGTGGAATCAAAACAACGCGTTTTATTTATGATTCAACATATGAAACAGGGCCCTAAAATACAAACTCATTTGTCTTGGACAAGACAAAGAGAAATTATTTAATAGCTAAACCCTATAAAACATCTCTTCGCTTTGGGTGAAGCGAGAGTTCAAACAAAAGCAAAATAAACTACTTAGAACTATTAGCATTAGTCCGAACTTCAACAGGTTTCCAGTAATGGCGAACTCCTTGGAAGTCGAGGTACTCTGGTAGTTTTCCGCTTGGCTTAATCCTTGAGTAGACTTTGGTCGTCGGTTGAGCAGGCTTTGAATACTCCGGATGACGGACCTTGCCTTTTGTGCTGCTAAAGCGATCTTCTTCAGCTTGATGAATAGATCGGGAAGTATGGGATACAGCATATGTATTTTCTGCTGGCCTTTGCGTTGAATTCTGGGGATGTACTCTCCCATCTTCAGAGTGAAGAGACTCATTGTCGGCGACACTTTCTAGTTCGTATCCCGAGTCGTATTCTTGATCTTCGGTAATTACGTTGATGCAGTGATAATCCATATCTGGTTTAATAAACTCCACAGGTGTGTCAAAGCAGAGATCTTCATTCGGAACCTCGATTGGCTGATTAGATCGGGAAGATGGGTACACCTCCTCTGGTTGACTAGGATACTCAAAAGAATCACCCCATCAAGTGGGCTGGATGTCTTCAATTCTGATTTTTGAGCTTTCTGGCGCAGTGTATTTCACCATATAGTCAAACTTGCCACTTGGTTCTCCCAAGGTGTCCCAAACTTCAGAAGAGTTAGATGGATTCCATTCTGCTGTAGGGATATGCCTTTGAATTGATCAGTTGGAGGATAGTATGGTGCATAAGATTCTTCCTGAGACACATATTCAGGGCTGTTTAGATAAGTGCTCCACTCTTCAGATCCAGAGAGATTGTCTTCATCACCTTCAATGGTAAGAACGTTAACCTCTTGGAGAACATGGTTTAAGAAACCCCCACTGCGAAATACTTCTCTGATGGGGTGAAGTGTTTCATCCCTTTGCTTGTCTTTAGGAAATACTGGAGCAAATCCGAGTCCGGCCTTTGTCTCGTTGTTGACTGGTTTGATTAATTGTCCCCAACCTTCAGCATTACCATCTTTTACTATCTGTGCTGCCTCTTTATAAGAGGAGATAGATGATCTGTTTTTGCTGGTAGATTCATCTTCTAACGGATGTCCTGGGAGATGTGTCTCTTCAATGTCGTTGGCTGTGATGAAAGAAAAGCTGGATAAGTGGCTAATTAGTAACGCTTGCTCGCCAATGATGGTTACTAACTTCCCATTTACTGTGAATTTTAACTTTTGATGGAGAGTGGACGTCACTGCTCCTGCCTCGTGGATCCATGGTCTTCCTAGTAGATAACTATAAGCAGCCGGCACACCCATGACCTGGAAAGTAATTTGGAAAGTATGCGGACCAATTGTCATAGGGAGATCGACTTCCCCAATAACTGACTTCCTTGACCCGTCAAAGGCTCTTACCACTATGTCATTGAACTTCATCGGTGTTCCTTTGTAAGCCAAACGAGCGAGAGTCGTTTTTGGCATTACGATCAAAGAGGAACCAGTATCTACTAATACATTGGACAGGGAATCTGATTGACAAATCATTGAGATATGCAGAGCCAGATTATGATCCTTCCCTTCCTCTGGAAGTTCCTCATCACTGAAACTTAGATTATTGCAAGCTGTTATGTTGCCCACAATTCCTCCAAACTGATCTGTAGTCACATCGTGATCTACATAAGCTTGGTCTAGTACTTTCATTAAAGCTTCTCGATGAGCTTCGGAGTTCAAAAGTAGAGGACAGTATTGAAATCTTGGAGGGAGTCTGCATCAGTTGATCCATGACTATGTACTCGCTTTTCTTGATTAACTTCAGTATCTCATCAAAATCTGTGTTGACGTTGGTTCTATCAGGCGGACCAACATTTGTGTCTGGATTGACAACGGGAATCCTCGTAGGGTTCTCAGATGATGTATTAACAGGATCTTGTCTAACAATAGGAACAACAGGCGGTTTTGGTGGCAACGGAGTATGTACTCATCCACTTCGTGTTACTCGTCCTATCTCAGTGATGTTGACATTAGCTGGAACAGTTGGCATGGGTTTCTTCTTCCCATCCTCTATTACAGTTGCATTGTATTGATAGGGAATTGCTTTATTAGAATTGTATGAAACAGGACCGAGTAGGAAAATCACCAAAGGAGATCCTGAAACATTTGAACCATTCTATTCAATCTCCACATGCTTGGGTACATTGAAACAGGGGATAATAACGTTTACTTCGGGATTTTCCGAGTTGATATCTGAGACTAAAAGCTCATGCGGAAAATGCCCTACTGTATTCACGTTATGGTCATCTCTGTTTCTGTAGATCTGTATGTCACCAATGTCTAGCAATCGTTGAATGTCTGCTCTTATGATGGGACATCCTCGAAGATCCTTGTAGCAGATGTTGCAAGCTGTGTAATCGTGTTTAGTGAAAGCGCCCATTGTACTGTATGTATCATGGAGATGTACCAAGTTTCCTCTGATAAGATTCACATTTGTGACGAGATACCGGTCTGTATTTCTTAGTATCAGATTCACTGTATGTCCAATGTGACTGGGAAGTGGATTTGCTTGCACGTTTGGATTTGTATTTCTAAAGGAAAGAAGATTAGACCTTACTAATCTCTGTATTTCATCTTTTAACGCTATGTAATGCTCAAGATCATGGCCCGGAGCTCCTTGATGAAAAGGGCAAGATACGTCCGCTTTGTACCACCATGGTAGTTTTTCTGGGACCGGAGGTGGTGACTTTGTCTATACAAGATTCCTTTCTATTAGTGCAGGGTATAGTTCGGTGTACGTCATCGGAATTGAGTCGAATTGCGATACCCGAGGCACACGGTTTTGATTGTTGAACTGCTGAGCCTGTTGACGAGGCTGTTGAGTTTGTTGGAACTGCAGAGCAATTCCTGTATTAGGACTTGTGTTATTAGCGGGTGCTATGGAAACTACCTGTTGTTGTCGGCTGACATTCATTCGTGGCTTCCCTCGGGATACCATTCCTATGCCATGTTCCTTCTTCTTTGGAAAGCTGGTTCCAACCTTCTTAGTTCCACTAGAAGATCCTACTTCTTTGGTTAGGCGTCCGGTTCGAACCCCTTCCTCTAGCCGCATTCCCATGCTTACCATCTCGGTGAAATCTCCGGGAGCGCTAGCGATCATTCGTTCGTAGTAAAATGGACCAAGAGTGTTTAAGAAAACCTTGGTCATCTCCTTCTCTTCTAACGGTGGGTTGACTTGGACAACAATTTCCCTCCATCGTTGAGCGTATTCTTTGAATGTCTCTCTTTCCTTTTGAGACATGGAGCGGAGTTGATCTCGATCTGGAGCCATATCCAAGTTGAATTTGTATTGTTGTACGAAGGCTTCACCTAAGTCATTGAATGTTTGGATACTTGCGCTGTCTAATCCCATGTACCACTTCAGTGCGCAACCGGTGAGACTATCTTGGAAGTAATGGATTAACAACTGATGATCGTCGCTGTACGTGGACATTTTCCTGGCATACATCGTAAGATGACTCTATGGACAGGAGTTTCCTTTGTACTTTTCAAAGTCAGGGACCTTGAATTTTGCAGGTATCCTTACGCGAGGAACTAAGCGCAAATCATGGGCGTTTTTCCCAAACATTTCCTGTCCGCGAATTGTTTTAATTTCAAGCTGCATTTTGAGGAGTTGTTCCTGGAGATTCTCCATCGGGCCACGAGGATTCGTGTTATCGCCTAGAATATGGTGAACTTCTTCGTCTACAGTAGTGTGCACTACGGAAGCCGAATTCGTCATGATTGGTTGAGACACCGTCATGGTTACTTGTGGGAAAGTTACTCCACGTTGCAGAGTAAGTGTTGAGTTTTGCAAAGTAGGTACTTCAAGCGTGGTTGTTTGTACTTGAGAAGTCGGTTGGCGAAATTCGATGCCAAAGTTGAAAGGCATGCCCAATGGATAGCCTTCTGGCATACTGAAGGGTGAACTACTGGCTGCAACAGTTGAAACTGGAGTAGTAGTGTCCTCTGAAATTGCTGCTTGGTTTTGACTCCTCAATGTCGCTTGCTGACTTTGCGCTGCTGCCAATGAGTTGACCAAAGAAGTGAGTCTCTCCACCTCTTCTTGCAGTGTTGTCACTGTGCTGCGAAGCTCAACATTTTCTTGCTCAAATCCTTCCATCACTTTCCTTCTTTTTGAACGTGTATTGTATGTTCGAGTAGGCTGTGGGCGTGGTCGAGAAACTCTAAGACGCGACAGCTTGGCGATCTTTTCCTTTCTGGAAAGAATTTCCAAAAGATCAGACTCTAGACAAAAGACTCAAAATGCAAAGTATGATGCATGATTATGAATGTAAAGAAAATTTTCCAAAGAATTTACGCTAAAAGAGAAATTTCTGGCAAATATTTGGATGGAAAACACTTATTTTATTAATTATTGAAAGAAGATTACAACAATTTTGTTTTTGAGCATTGCTCACACAAATGCTAAAATAAATGATAAAAATTACAATCTAAACTAATTAATCATCCTCGTCGGATGAAGATCCAAAGGCTTGATGTAGCTTCAACTTCAGGATTTCCTTCCCATAGTGAGCTTTCAGTTCAGCTTTCTTGGCTTTTAGCTTGTTGATGACTTTCTTCCACTCGTCGAGAGCAGGATCGCGGGTTGTCATTTCCTCAAGCTTTCTTTTCCTTTCTTTGACGTATCTTTTGATCGCGTTATCTTTCTGACGAATCTTCTCATCTTTCTCCATGAGCCATTCATCCTGGAAGTAAAGCATCTTTTCATGATCTTTGACCTGCTTTTTAAGCGTTTCATTTTCGAGATCAGTCTTAAGGAATTTGTCTTCCAAGGCTTCTTTCTCAACCCTTATGTTAGTGTTTTAAGTTGGCATCAATTTTGGTAAAACTAGGCTATAGCAATGTCTTGATAAATGTCATGACATTCAGAGATTGAAGATAAATCCTACTTGACAAGGATGTTAAAAGACAACTCGAGCTGAAGCTAAAGGCATGCTAGAAATTCGAGAAAACTGTTGTCATAACGGATGTTATGACATTCGATGTGACATTACATTGCAGAATCGCTTTTTCTGAGACTTTTCGGGAAGATTGTTGGTGCTAAATATTGTTTTTATTATTAGAAAGCATGCTCACGTGGCTGCTAGGTTAATCTTAATTAGACCTAAATTGGTTGTTGAAAAGACCATGTTTTTAGGATTAAATTAAGTGAACCTAGCTATCTTTATGGAAGCCCAAAGCGAAGTTTCGGGATGCTTCTATAAAAGGAATTCAACCCTTTTTTGCCCTGGAATTTATTGAAGATATAGCAGGTTGTTATTTGTGTACTGTTAGGAGAGTTAACAGTTGTATTGTGTAATTCTAGTTTCTCTTGTGAGCCAAGAAACTATCAATTGATAAGTGCATTGGACTAGGATTTGTTTGTAAGGGTAGTTTATCACTCAAAGCTTTAAAGTGTTCGCGTTAAAACGTGACGCGCTAGAGGATGCGAATGTGAGTTCGGATTCTCTGGCTCGAAACGATTTAATCTTTTGATTTGTTTATAAAGATGCCGCGAGCATCAAGCTTTATTATTTTCAACACAAGAAAGATGATTTAATGATTATGAAAAAGGGGAAAGCTGAAATACCCTCAATTGATATTGGTATGCGTAATGACTAGCGCAAACTAGACGCAACGCATTGGGGAGATTCTGAGTAAGGGGGATTATTATATAAAGGGAATAGATGGAGCACCCTAAATATATATAGTTATCTATAGCTTTATATATGAATATATTTGATATGTTTGTATGTTTTAATTGCTATTTCTATGATTGGGAAAGTTTCTCCTTTGGGATTTTTAAGAAATGTAGATTATGAAGGATTCTAGGTTTTGTTATTATTGTGCTCGCAAAGATCTGTGGATCTTCTGCATACATATCCCCTAATGGGAATCAGAGCATTTGTAGCTCGGATCTGTGGTTCTATGGTTTGTTTGGTGCGAGAGAAAGAAATTTGCTCGGCAAGGATGAGACCTTGTGCCTCGTATTCTCAAAAGGATGTTGAGAAAGTCAGAGCAATCGTAGTTCCCACTTATGCTAGTGGAAAGCAACGGGATGTTAGTAAGAGACAGACAAATGTCGTCTTAATGAAAAATGTATCTAATCTATTTCATCACATACATTTTTGAAAAGTTTGTTTGATTAAAATCTTTCGTCGTAAGTTATAGGTGTTTTGCTTGAGTGTACAAGCGTTACCACTTACATGTTTAAGAAAGATGTTTGAAAAAGATTGAATCTTTTAACTGTAAGTATTGGGTGTTTTGCTTGAGTGTATAAGCGTTACCACTTACAATTAAGAGATGTTTTTGTTTGAAAAGAGTTTTGAAAAGAGTTTGAAAAGTTTTTGACTGTATGTGATGCTACAGATGAGATACTTTTTCCATAGAGATGATAGATTTCTAAATCTCGAGGAGAAATTGATTGGATTAAGGGATGCTTTTAGGAAGCCCATGGGTCCTTGTATTGTTAGCCCAAGAGGAGGCATTCCGAGGGTCATCGAGGGTCCTTGTATGAAGCTCAAGAGGAAGCTATAGGGTATGGCTGGCTTTGTGTTAAAAGGGATTTCACAGAGAAACCATCCTTTTGGAATTAAGAGCAATTTCACCGGGAAATTTTACTCATTGGGGATTTGAAAGTGATTTCACCGGGAAACCATCCTTTTAGGGTTCTATCTTAGCGCGGGTAATTCTTTGTATTGGAAGCCCAATAGGAGGCTGTTAAGAGATTTCCTGTCTCTTTCATTGTATGATGCCCAAGAAGGCTAAACTCAATGAGGAGTTCTTTTGAACGAAGCCCAAGAGGAGGCGACTCAGCAGGAGTGTTGTCTTATATGAAGCCTAAGCGGAGGCTAAACTCAGATGAATGAGTTTTTCTTATATGAAGCCTAAGAGGAGGCTAAACTCTGTGGGAAGAGTTATCTTGTATAAAGCCCAAGCGGAGGCTAAATTGTAGGGGATGAATTATCTTGTATAAAGCCCAAGCGGAGGCTACAACTGTGGGGAACCTATTGGTTAGACTAATTGTTATGTTATAATTAGACAGTTGTATAAACAAGTGTGTGTGTGTGATATGTATTTCACAGGAGTTTATGAAGGAAATATAAACAATGCAATGATGTTTATTTACAGAAGTTTATGAAATATAAACAAGTGTCTGTGAAACGAACGTTTAAAACGAGCGCAACTTGATTATTTACAAGTTTGAACTGTGTACAAGGAAATGAATATGTACACGAACGAGTATTTATGTACAGAGAAAGACGGATGTACATAGGGGGGTTGGGACTTACACCATAAGGGAGACCCATTGGTTTGAAAGCAGTTTCATAGGGAATAATGCTCCTTTCAATACCAATGGTATTCATGTATCGTCTCAAAGTAAACGATGATCAAAGTTTATCTGTAAAAAGTATCTGTATTATGTACAGATGAAAGTTTGTAAGAAAAGAATTTGATATGTACAAGGAAAAGTATGTACATAAGAGAATGTTGGTTTGTGTATACACAAGTGAAATGAAAACAAACGATCGAAGTTTGTCTGTACTTGAGTATAAAAAGTATCTGTGTTATGTACAGATGAAAATTTGTATGTATTTTGAAGAGAGTTTGATATGTACAAAGAAATATTATGTACATAAAAGAATGTTATGGGACTTACACCGTGAGGGAGGCCCATTGGTTTGAAAGCAGTTTCACAGGGAATAATGCTCCTTTCAAAACCAATGGTGTCGGTGTATAAACAAACGAATGAAAACAAACGAACGAAATTTGTTTATGTTTGAATATTGACAATGATGATTTGAGTATGTACAAGTAAAACTAAATATGTACATAAAGGATTGGGACTTACACCGTAAGGGTGGCCCATGATCGATCGAGAAATTCGAGAGAAAACGAAGTCGGTTTTATCGTTTAAATCGGATCGATCATGGTAAAAGATGTAAGTTTGATGAAATGTTTTGAAAAATGATTTGAAAATGTTTTGAAATGTGAGGTTCATTTATGAAAAGTTTTGAAAAAAATCGGAAGTCGAAAACTTGAAAATTTCACCTTAAAAGGAGGTTTGAAAAAGTGTTCAGAACGTCGTTTTTGGCTCGATTAAAATATGATCAGATGAAAGTTTTTTCTGAAAATTTTTGCACTATCATAAAATAGATGTATGTATTGACAAGTGCCCAAAAAATCACCTTAAAATAAGGAGTTTTGATTGGTTAAAAAAATGTGAAAGTTTTGTAAAAAAACATGAAAAATTGGAAAGTTTGAAAAAAGAAATGGTCCTGATGGGAGTTGAACCCATGACCAAAGGGGTGACCACGTGTCAGAAAGGACTAAAGGCAAGCAAGCTACCACTGAGACAAACGCGCCTTGGTGTTTAGTGGACTAGACCACGTGTAAACAAAGCATTGGAAATTTTGAAAATTTAAAAATGAAGAACACGCGTGCAAGCTATGTTCTTCGTTTTGATCTTCAGGTTCATCAATTCTAGCTACAATCTTCGTTTCTCAACGAAATTCAATGATGTAAACATCAAAATTGCTCGATTTTTCAACACGAACATGAATATGACTGTTAATTGCATTTATATTAAGCCTAACATGTTTGGATTTCTGGGAACCACTATGAACCCTAAAATTGAGAATTCAAATTAAATTATGTATGAGTGATGATTCTTTGATTTTATTGAGGGTTATTGATCGTTATGAGTGCAGAAACAAAACGGCCATGAGCTTTTTCGTTTTAGTTCAAAGAGAATGGATATCCAAGTTCATGTTCTAACCTGTTCAAGTGAGAATCGAAGAAGGTCTTAGAGCGTTTCCAGAACTTGTTTCTTGATCATTTGAGCATCAGCGGCATGTATGGAAGGTGTAGAAGTGGTCTGCTTGCTTCGAGCTTGCTTCAATCTTTCCAACCAAGTCAACCTGCACAGACTGAAAATGACACTTCGATTTATGGATTAGAGTTGTTACAGTTGGCTGTGATTAATCTGGACCATGTCTATGAAGCTCATAGATGATGTTTGAGTGGTTAGATCACAAGTTTATCAAGCTTAGAGTAGAATTCGAAAGTTAAGGCAGTTTTGCAAGTTTATGAGCATGAAATGTGAAAACTGGTTTTCAGTGTTTCTTGGATTGGTTTTATGATTCAAATATGTTTCAAATTGATTTTAGAATGTGTTTGACACCAAAGTTTATCATGATTTTCAATGAATTCAAAAATTGCAAGTTTATCAAAAATGCATCATGTTTCTTGATTTTGAAGAAAGAAATGAGAAAGCATGACTTTGCAATGCTTTGGTGTGATTTTGAACTTGAATTTGTGATCTATTTATAGGCAAAAGAATTCTGAAATGTTAGGCAAGAGTACAATGCTTTTGGAAAATCAAAGATAACTTAGAGGGCAAGAATGGTATTTGCCAAAAAAGGAAACTTCCTTTTTTCACCATGTGCTCATTTTTACAATTTTGATCCAATCCTCTCAATTATTACCTCTAGCTGATATTTATCAGCTCAATGATCCATTTGGCATGGTTGGATTGCTTCTAGATGAAGAAAACACAAAAATGACATATAATTGAGGTTTTGGATTTTGAAAATCAAGTTTCATGAAGCCTTATGTTTCAAATTCAAAAGTATGGCTAGACTCCATGGATTTGAGAGTTCTTGAACATTTTGGAAATCTTGTTTCACAAGCTACAACTTTCATGTTTTGAGTTTTTTCCAATTCAAAATGGAACTAGGTGAAAAAATGGCATGAAGTTTGGAAGAAATAAGAAATTTCAACACTTAGAAATTTTTCTAAGTGTTAGAACTTTTGACTTTTTGTTGACTTTTTCAAATTCTTTGATTTTTTATGATCATGATGGATCATTTGAAGTATTTTGATGATTGAAAAAGTTTTGTTTTGAAAATTTTGACCAAAAGTCAAAGTTTGACTTTTCAGTGCAGATGAAATTTCATCAGATGTTTCTGAAATTGACTGATGAAGTCTGTGAACTTCTGTGATGTTTGAATCCAGAAATTAGGTCAAGATGTTGTATCTAAGATATGATAACCAATCTCTATCCAAAAAAGTCATTTCTTGTTCAAAAAGTTAGAGAAAACTCATGCCCGATCAAAACCCTAATTGGTCGATCCTTGATTGATCTGTGAGAGAAAATGGATATCTGATGATCAGAGGTTGATATTTTGATCAAGATAGATCAAATGAGGTGAGAAAACTCAAACCCTAATTGATTGCCTCTTGAATCAAATGAAAATCTGATGAAACCCTAATTTTGACCTGTGAAATCCACACCCGATTAATGCTGTCTGAACTGTTAGTTATGCAAATGATGCAAATGTAAAGTGGTATATTAGGTCAAAATTTGGGGTATGACATAAAGCACGAGTGTTTGTCTCTTGATTGAAAGCTTTGAAGCGAGATCAAGATAGTTTATTGAAGTGTGTCTTCACAATTCAATTATTCAATAGGTTGATATCACTGCTGTGATTGAGGGGGAGTGAGTAGAACTCGGATCTAAGTAGGACTTAGGTTGAAGTTGCATTGGGTAGGTTTTAAGTGAAGGAGATAAACTGGTTGGTTTATTCACGAATTAATTCTACTAATAGTGAATTTCCTCCCGGCTTGGTAGCCCCGGATGTAGGTGTAGTTAGACCGAACGGGTAAACAACTTATTGTGTTCTTCCTGTTTACATTTATTGTGTGAATTGTTAGAGTGTCGGATAGTGTGTCATAATATTCTCGTGACATCACTTATCTGCTGCCGAGAATTTCAATTGGCATCGGGCGGGCACCACCTTGTTATTTCGGGTGAGATCTAGGGATAATAGTTTCTGGCGTAATGGATAAAGAAGGATGATTTGGAGGAAGACCACCTATTCTGGATGGGTCTAATTATGATTACTGGAAGCCTCGTATGGTTGCCTTCTTAAGATCAGTGGATATTAAAGCTTGGAGAGCTGCTGACAAAGGATGGAAACATCCCACCAAGCTTGAAAAAGATGGAACTAATGTCTTGAAACCTGAGGAGGAATGGAGCAAAGAGGAAGAGGAGCTAGCTCTGGGAAACTCCAAAGCATTGAATGCCCTATTCAATGGTATTGACAAAAACATCTTCAGACTGGTCCATCAATGTGAGCTGGCCAAGGATGTTTGGGACACTCTCAAAACTACTCATGAGGGGACATCCAAGGTGAAGATGTCAAGACTTTAGATGCTCACTACCAAATTTGAGAATTTGAAGATGAGACTATTCATGAATTCCACATGAATATCTTGGAGATTGCCAACACCTCAGGAGCACTTGGTGAAAAGATGTCAGAAGAAAGGCTGGTGAGAAAGATTCTCAGATCCTTGCCTAAGAGATTTGCAATGAAAGTAACTTCAATAGAGGAGGCTCAGGACATCAGCACCTTGAAGGTTGAAGAACTTATTGGATCCCTTATGACTTTTGAGATGGAAATCAGTGAAACTGTTGACAAGAAAAACAAGAGCATAACACTTGTATCCAATACTGAAGACGTATGCAAGGTGGATGATGAAGAGAAGATATCTGAAGCTATAGCTATGCTTGGAAGGCAGTTCAACAGACTTATCAAGAGGGTTGATCCAAAGTCAAGGTCTAATGTCAAGGACATTTCATCTGACATTGGGAAATCTTATGACTCCAGCAGAAGATCCAAGTCAGGGGAACAAGGAAGTCAAGGCAGTGGAATCCAATGTCATGGATGTGAAGGATTTGGACATATTAGAGCTGAATGTCCTACCTTTCTTAAGAAACAAAAGAGAGGAATGACTGTCACTTGGTCTGATGGTGAATCTAGTAGTGACTCTGAAGAGGAATCAGCCAAACTTGTCACTGCACCTTCAGAAAGTGGCAATTTTGGTAATGACTCTAGTGATGAGGAAGTAACTTTTGAAGAACTTGCTGATACTTACAAGAAGCTGTGTATCAGAAGTGGTGAAATATGTCAGCAAAATGAAAAACAGAAAAAGCTGATTGAGAAGTTGGAGGCAGAAAATGTGAAGCTGGAAGCTGAGAAGAGGGAAAATACAGTCACTATAAGTCACCTCAACAGTGAGATTATAGTATTGAATTCCAAGCTTGATCATATGACTAAGTCTGTCAAGATGCTGACTACTGGGACTGATAAGTTGGAAGAAATCCTTCAGCTTGGACAACATGCTGGAAGTAAGCATGGCCTAGGATATGTGGCCGAAAAGGAACCTGTTAGTGACAAGAAAAAGAAGAGGCATGGGAAACCAAGGTCAAAGCAGGTGTCACAACACAAAACAGGAAATGTTCCTGGTTCAGGGCATGTGCCTGCAAAGAAATTTGCGATAACGAAGAAGAAACGAGACTGATAAGCCAATGTCAAAGCAGATGTCACAATATTGGAGTCAACATCAGGATCAGAGAAACATAAATAAGAAGTTTCAAAGATGGAGATGTCACCATTGTGGAAGGTTTGGACACATAAAACCCTTCTGATATAGGCTACATGGATACCCTAATCAGACTCCCTATGTTAAGCCTAAGAACATCAAGGTACCCTACACTCAAAAGTGGAAGAAGAAGCTGACATTGATAGCTCACACTTATCTTAGAGTGTACGCCAAGGAAGATTGGTACTTTGACGGTGGGTGTTCCAAGCATATGACCGAATAAAAACCTCTTGAATAATGTCAAACCTCATTCTACCGACTTTGTCACTTTTGGAGATGGAGCTAAAGGAGAAATCAAAGGTGTTGGAAACTTGGGACTGGGTTCCAAATCTAAATGGAGTGCTGCTGGTGAAAGGGTTGACTGCTAACCTCATAAGCATAAGTCAGCTATGTGACATGGGATTCAAAGTCAACTTCACTAGGTCTGAATGTCTTGTAATCAATGACAAACAAGAAGTAGTTATGAGGGGAATCAGATCAAAGGACAACTGCTACATGTGGGAATCTGAGAACACCAAACTCTCTTCTGTGTGCTCTACAGACAAAGATGAAAAGGAGGTAAAGTTGTGGCATCAAAAACTTGGACATCTGCATCTCAGAAGAATGAAAAAGATCATCTCTATGGAGGAAGTCAGAGGGATACCAAGACTCCATATTGATGAAGGAAGGGTCTGTGGTGAATGTCAGGTTGGAAAGCAAACCAGAATGTCACACCCAATGTCTAGACATCTGACCACTTCCAAAGTGCTGGAGCTGCTACACATGGACTTGATGGGGCCTATGCAGGTTGAAAGCCTTGGTGGAAAAAGATATGCCTATGTTGTTGTGGATGACTTCTCTAGATTTACCTGGATAAACTTCATCAAGGAAAAATCCAATGTGTTTGATGTCTTTAAGGAGTTATGCAAAAGACTTCAAAGAGAGAAGGAAAGTTGTATTGTCAGAATAAGAAGTGATCATGGAAAGGAATTTGAGAACAGCAAATTTGATGAATTCTGCTCCTCAGAGGGAATCAATCATGAGTTTTCTTCTCCCATAACTCCTCAACAAAATGGGGTGGTGGAAAGAAAGAATAGGACTATACAGGAATCTGCCAGAGCAATGATTCATGCTAAGAAACTTCCTATTCATTTTTGGGCTGAAGCTATGAATACAGCTTGCTATGTTCTGAGGTCACCTTAAGAAAGGGAACTTCCTCCACCCTGTATGAACTATGGAATGGAAGAAAACCAACTGTGAAATATTTCCATGTGTTTGGCAGCAAATGCTATATTTTGACAGATCGTGATCAAAGAAGAAAAATGGACTCTAAGAGTGATAAAGGCATTTTTCTAGGAAACTCCACTAACAGCAGAGCATATAGGGTATTCAACTCCAGAACCCAGGTTATGATGGAGTCTATTAATGTCATTGTTGATGATCATCATCAGGAACACAATATCCCATATGATGTTGAGACATGGTTTGAGACATCACCTCAAGTACCTGATAAGGAAGATGTCCTTGCTCCTACTCCACCAAAATCTGAACCAGAGGAAGCCAACAAAGATCCTTCCATCAGAATTCAGAAATATCATCCAAAGGATCTCATCATTGGAGATCCAACCAAAGGTGTCGTTACAAGGTCCAGAGAAACTGTCTCAAACTCTTGCTTCGTGTCAAAGATAGAACCAAAAAATGTCAAAGAAGCTCTAAGTGATGAATTCTGGATTGGAGCAATGCAAGATGAATTGAACCAGTTCAAGCAACATGAAGTATGGGAATTAGTTCCTAGACCAGAAGGAACAAACATCATTGGCACAAAGTGGATCTACAAGAACAAGTTTGATGCAGAAGGGACTGTCACCAGAAATAAAGCAAGGCTTGTTGCTCAGGGTTACACTCAGGTTGAGGGGATTGACTTTGATGAGACTTTTGCACCAGTGGCTAGAATGGAATCAATCAAGCTTCTACTATGGGTTGCTTGCATTCTGAAATTCAAATTATTTCAGATGGATGTGAAAAGTGCCTTCCTAAATGGCTACTTAAATGAGGAAGTATATGTAGAACAGCCTAAAGGATTTGTGGATCCAAGTTTCCCTGATCATGTCTACAAATTAAGGAAAGCGCTATATGGACTAAAGCAAGCCCCTAGGGCCTGGTATGAAAGGCTAACCAAGTTCCTTACAGACAAAGGATACAGGAAAGGAGGCTTGGATAAAACTCTCTTTGTCAAGAATGAGGGAGGAAAGATAATTGTGGCTCAAATTTATGTTGATGACATAGTTTTTGGAGGAATGTCAGACTCAATGGTGAAACATTTTGCCAATCAAATGCAAGCTGAGTTTGAAATGAGTCTCATGGGGGAGTTGACCTACTTTCTTGGACTGCAAGTCACACAGATGGAAGACTCAACATTCCTTTCACAGAGCAAATATGCAAGGAATATTGTCAAAAAGATTGGAATGGAGAATGCCAGCCATAAAAGGACTCCTGCTCCCACACATTTGAAGTTGTCCAAGGACACAAGTGGTGAAAAGGTTGATCAAAGTTTATATAGAAGCATGATAGGAAGCTTGTTGTACCTAACAGATAGCAGACCTGACATTGCATTTGCAGTTGGGGTATGTGCAAGATATCAAGCTGAACCTAAAGTAAGTCACATTAACCAGGTGAAAAGAATTCTGAAGTATGTAAGTGGAACTTGCAATTATGGTATCCTGTACTCCCATGGATGTGAACCAATTTTGTCAGTTATTGTGATCTTGTGATGGTAGTCTTGATGATGAGAAAAAGTACCTCTGGAGGATGTTTCTTCTTGGGAAACAATCTTGTTTCTTGGTTCAGCAAGAAGCAAAACTGTGTGTCCTTGTCCACTGCTGAAGCTGAATACATAGCTGCTGGTAGCAGTTGTTCTCAAATGGTCTGGATGAAGTAGATGCTGTCTGAGTACAATGTCACACAGGATGTCATGACATTGTACTATGACAATCTGAGTGATATTAATATTTCAAAGAATCCTATACAACACAGTAGGACTAAGCACATTGACATTAGACATCACTTCATCAGAGACCTTGTGGAGGAGAAAGTGATTAAATTGGACCATGTAGTCACTGAACTTCAACTGGCTGACATTTTTACTAAAGCCCTTGATGCTAGCCAATTTGAAAATTTAAGGAGCAAACTGGGTATTTGTCAGTATGAGAAATTGTAGCAATTAAGATTGCTTACAAAGAGGGGAAGAGACCTTTTACTAATTATAAGTGGGTCATTTAATTATTTCCCTCTTATTTTTATAAGTTCCAAGAATATGAAGAGACTCCTCCATATAATAGCCTTTTCATTTGAAAGTATCATATCCTCTCCATCCAAAAGATACTCTCAAACTCTCTGTCATTCTTGGTTTCAGTTTCTCAACATACCTCAGCGAAACATGTCTTCTTCATCCTCTTCATCCCAAGACTCTGACTGTCCATCTCCCACCATGGTTGCAGCCTTTAATGTTGAACCTGTGAAGATCACTCCTCAGCGTTCCATGGCCACTGACCCAAAGAAGTCCCAGAATCAGCATGCACGAAATACTCAAAGGTCATCAGTTTCGTTCTCTGGTAAGGTCTCTGGATCATCCTCATCTGTTCCCTCTGAGATAGGAAATAAAGAAGGTACTATATACGTGCAAGAAACCGTTGATAGGATAGTCACCAGGATCCTGAACGAAAATCTCTCTGTACCTGGCATTTCTGTTCCCCTTAACCAAGAGCCTGCTAGCCCTAGCTTAGCAGCTGATCTAGATGTCACAAAGGATGTTATGACATCTGATGATCACGTCGTGCAACTCATGGACTCGATATTGCTACTCCTGCTGATTCCCCTGTCAAAGCAAAGGGTGGTATCTCTGGTTCTCAAGTTGATAAGATGACCAAAACTGGAACTTCTTCAAAGAAGTATAGAGTTAAATCTGTTTGTACCTCAAGACCCAAGAGGACACAAATTGCCAAGAAAAGGAAAGCTCCTGAACCTACAGAGCCTGATCAAGATTCTGGTTTCAAGATTCAGGCTGAAGTGGTAGCTGGTAATGTTGCCGATGATGTTGCTCACAATGATAATGCTTCTTCAGGATGGGAGAGCAACTGAGTAGCTGCTGTGATGGTCTTTGTTTTTGATGTTTTTGCTCTGTTTGTTTCCTGTTCTTGTTCTGTTTCTTTTTCCCTTTTTTTTTGGATGATTGTAATTCTCTGTTGACAGCATTGTACACTTAATTGTTGGTACTTTCTTTCATTATATGCTTCCATGCTTGGGGTACTTGTATTGTTTCCTTTGGCCCTTTATGGCTAAAAAGGGGGAGAAGAACTACTGTGTGACAGTAGTATTGTGGGAATATGGGAAACTGTATGGAATTTTAAAATCTTTGTATGTGGGCAACTGTGGGAATTGTGGGATTTCTGTATGGGTAGAATTTATCTTATCTCTAGGTTCTAGTTTCTTTAAGCTTAGAACTAGTTTGTCTTCTACTGCATAGGTACTCTGATGTGTTAAGTAGTTTTAGCCAAAAATGTGCCAAAGGGGGAGTTTGTTAGTGTTTTAAGTTGGCATCAATTTTGGTAAAACTAGGCTATAGCAATGTCTTGATAAATGTCATGACGTTCAGAGATTGAAGATAATTCCTACTTGACAAGGATGTTAAAAGACAGCTCAGAACTGGAAGCTAAAGCTGTGCTAGAAATTCTGCAGAAAACAGTCTGATGTCATAACAGATGTTATGACATTCAGTGTGACATTTTGTTCTGCAGAATCTGCTTTTTCCTAAGACTGTTCAGGAAGTTTGTTGTGCTGCTAAATATTGTTTTTCTGTTATTAGAAAGCATGCTCACGTGGGTGCTAGTTTAATCTTAATTAGACCTAAATTGGTTGTTGAAAAGACCATGCTTTTAGGATTAAATTAAGTGAACCCTAGCTATCTTTATGGAAAGCCCGAAGTTTCGGGATGCTTCTATAAAAGGAATTCAACCCTTACACTGCTGCTGCGCCTCTGGAATTTATTGAAGATATAGCAGGTTTATATTTGTGTACTGTTAGGAGAGTTAACAGTTGTATTGTGTAATTCTAGTTTCTCTTGTGAGCCAAGCAACTATCAATTGATAAGTGCATTGGACTAGGATTTGTTTGTAAGGGTAGTTTATCACTCAAAGCTTTAAAGCACGAGTGTTTGTCTCTTGATTGAAATCTTTGAAGCGAGATCAAGATAGTTTATTGAAGTGTGTCTTCACAATTCAATTATTCAATAGGTTGATATCACTGCTGTGGTTGAGGGGGAGTGAGTAGGAACTCAGATCTAAGTAGGACTTAGGTTGAAGTTGCATTGGATAGGTTTTAAGTGAAGGAGATAAACTGGTTGGTTTATTCCTAAATTAATTCTACTAATAGTGAATTTCCTCCCTGGCTTGGTAGCCCCCAGATGTAGGTGTAGTTAAACACTGAACTAGGTAAACAACTTATTGTGTTCTTTACTGTTGTTTACATTTATTGTGTGAATTGTTAACAGAGTGTCAGATAGTGTGTCATAACATTCTCTGTGACATCACGTATCTACTGCCAGGAATTTCACCTTATCTTGGCCAAAACTTCCTGGTATTCTCCCATAGTCTCGACGGGAAAAATTGTTGATTTGGAAGCTGCTGTGAACATAGGTTCTTCATAAGCATAAGGCATTCGGAATTCCTTTGCTCTTTTCTTTACCCAAGAAGTGTAGATTTCCATGGCTACACAATTCTTTGCCTTACCTTTTCCTTTCCTTCGGATGTGATGCCAAGCTCTGATCATCCTAGCCTTCAAACCCTGGGAATCCTCTCCTTCATGATAGAAGTAACTCTCTACTGTAAAACCAAGAGGTTTACTAGAGTTTGCATACCCGAGTTGACGTCTGTCCAAGAATGGGTTGTAGTTGATTCCTCCTTTCGTACTGATGAGAGGTACGTTGGCAAATTCTCCACAGCTCTCAATGAATTCCATCTCATTGTCTGCCAAGGTATACCAATGGATATCGTCGTTTGTAAGAGACATGAGTCTTCTTGACCAATGGCAATCGTCTTTGTTTTCGCGGAAGATATGAGATTTAGGCAAGTGTGAGACAATCCATTTGAAAAACAGAGGTACACAACACACGATAGTTCCATCTCCTTGACGATTCCTATGATGAATGGAGAATTACGTGTCACCAAGCAAAGTGGGGACGGATTTCCAATCGAAATATCCTTATGGCGTTGATATCAACGAAACTTGGGACGTTGGAAACAACACCAATCCATAGATGAGTAAAGCTAAAATAGCTTCAAAGGCTACCATACTACCCGGAGAATTTAAGAGCCTTCTCCATTAGGAACTTTGAAGTTAGTCCTAAGAGTTTTCCTTTGGTAGTTAGGTTTTTGTCTATCTCAGATTTCTTTAAGTGAGTCATTGTTGCAATGACTGGTGACTTAGGAATGGCTTCCAAACCATTGAAAGGCACTTTGTCCGATACTGAGATACCTAGGATGTGCGCGTACTCTTCCAAAGTAGGCATCAACTGATAATCAGGGAAAGTGAAACATCGATATACTGGATCGTAAAACTGAACAAAAGTTTTGAGAAGTCCTTCATCAACGTTAGTGTTCAGAATAGTTAAAAGAGTTCCATAGCGTTTTCTGAAATCCGAGGGATCTTCTACCAAGGATGCTAACTCTTTTAACTTCCCTACGTCAGGAATCCTAAAACTGTATCTTTTAGTGAATCTTCCTCTGACGTCCATCACTCTAACCTAAAATATTTACAAAGAAAAATCTCTAAATTCTTTGGAAATGGGAAAAGAAATGAAGTTTTTAATGAATGCATGAATGTGGCAAACATAGTTAGTAGTTATACACACGGTCAAGCGTTCGAAGTCACGAGCATGAGGCCAACGATAAAAATCAAACGTGGGTAAGTTCTAAGGGCTTATTCATCTGTGAAACGGGTTCTACTGATAATACAGGCTCAACACTTTTCTTTGAAATATTATCGAATTTGTTGAATACTCGAAGTCCAATAATATTTTTCAAGAAAAACTCGCCTGATCGTAGTCTCGCATGACAATTATTCTAGGCTTACGCCCGAATAATTTCTGCACTACATCCTAAATGGCCAGGATGGGTTATGTGTTCTGACCACTCGACCATAAGTTCTCTTGAAAGCAAAATGTCTTCGCAAATACTTGCTAAACACAAATACTCCCAAGACAACCTCCAGAGAGGGATCTCAAATTAACTCCATAGTCTGAGACTTCTCACAAGTTAATAGGACTATACCCCCAGCTAGATCTTAAAATGTTTCTTAAATCCGGGTTAGGATTTCTTTCCATCAGATGAAATCGCGAAAACACACAATAAAGAAAAACAAACATATTCATATATGAAAGCTTAACCCCTTTTTTTTTCTTTTTTAAAACAAAAAAAGCTTGGTGCTCTTGAGCAGAGTCACATTTTTTTTTTTGAAAAATCAAAATTTAGCGTACTCCCCAGCAGAGTCGCCATTTTTCCTGTTCGCGTTAAAAAGTGACGCGCTAGGGAATCGAATCTGAATTCGAATCCTCTGGCTCGAAACGATTTACTCTTTTGATTTGTTTATAAAGATGCCGCGAGCATCAAGCTTTATAATTTTCAACACAAGAAATTATGATTATGAAAAAGGGGAAAGCTGCTAATACCCTCAACTGATTATGATATGCATTACGACTAGCGTAAACTAGACGTAACGCATTGGGGAGATTCCGGGCAAGGGGGTTTGTTATATAAAGGGAATAGATGGAGCACCCTAAATATATATAGTTATCTATAGCTTTATATATGAATATGTTTGATATGTTTGTGTGTTTTAATTGCTATTTCTATGATTGGGAAAGTTTCTCCTTTGGGATTTTAAGAAGGATAGATTATGAGGGATCCTAGTGTTTGTTATTATTGTGCTCGCAAAGATCTTTGGATCTTCTGCATACATATCCCCTAGTGGGAATCAGAGCATTTGTAGCTCGGATCTACAAGGATCTATGGTTTGTTTGGTTTGAGGGAGAAAGAAATTTGCTCGCCAAGGATGAGACCTTGTGCCTACGTATTCTCAAAAGGATGTTGAGAAAGTCAGAGCAATCGTAGTTCCCACTTATGCTAGTGGAAAGCAACAGAATGCTAGTAAGAGACACAGACAAATGTCATCTTAATGAAAAAATGTATCTAATCTATTTCATCACATACATTTTGAAAAGTTTGACTGATTAAAATCTTTCATCGTAAGTTATAGGTGCTTTGCTCGAGTGTAGAAGCGTTACCACTTACATGTTTAAGAAAGATGTTTTGAAAAAGATGATTGAATCTTTTAATTGTAAGTATTGGGTGTTTTGCTTGAGTGTACAAGCGTTACCACTTACATATTAAGAGATGTTTTTGTTTGAAAAGAGTTTGAAAAGTTTTTGACTGTATGTGATGTGATAGATGAGATACCTTTTCCAGAGAGATGATAGATGTCTAAATCTCAAGGAGAAATTGATTGGATTAGGGGATTGCTTTTAAGAAGCCCATGGGTCCTTGTATTGTAAGCCCAAGAGGAGGCATTTCGAGGGTCATCGAGGGTCCTTGTATGAAGCTCAAGAGGAAGCTATAGGGTATGGCTGGTTTTGGCTTTAAAAGGGATTTCATTGGGAAACCATCCTTTTGGAATTAAGAGCAATTTCACCAGGAAATTATACTCTCATGGTTCTATCTTAACGCGGGTGATTCTTTGTATTGGAAGCCCAATAGGAGGCTGTTTAGAGATTTCCTAGTCTCTTTCATTGTATGATGCCCAAGAGAAGGCTAAACTCAATGAGGAGTTCTTTTGAACGAAGCCCAAAAGGAGGCTGACTCAACAGGTGAGTGATGTCTTATATGAAGCCTAAGCGGAGGTTAAACTCAGATGAATGAGTTTCCTTGTACAAAGCCCAAGAGGAGGCTGAACTCAGATGAAATGAGTTAAGCCCAAGAGGAGGCTAACTCTGCAGGGATGAGTTATCTTGTATAAAGCCCAAGAGGAGGCTATAACTGTGGGGAATCTATTGATTAGACTAGCTGTTATGTTATAACTAGACAGTTGTATAAACAAGTGTGTGTGTGTGTGATATGTATCCACAGGAATTTATGAAGGAAATATAAACAATGCATGATGTTTATTTACAAGAGTTTATGAAGGAAATATAAACAAGTGTCTGTGAAACGAACGTTTAAAAGCAGTAACTTGATTATTTACAAGTTTTGAATTGTGTATAAGGAAGTAAATATGTACACGAACGAGTATTTATGTACAGGAATTGTGGGTGTACATAGGAGGGTTGGGACTTACACCATAAGGGTGGCCCATTGGTTTAAAAGCAGTTTCACCGGGAATAATGCTCCTTTCAATACCAATGGTATTCGATGTATATCTGAAAGCAGAAATGAGCGATCGAAGTTTATGCGTGTTTGAGTATTCTGAGGTATTTGTATTATGTAGGTAAAAATTTGTATGTATATGAAAAGAATTTGATATGTACAAGAAAAATATGTATGTACATAAAGAATGTTGGGGCTTACACCGTAAGGGAGGCCCATGATCGGTTAAGAAGTTTGAGAGAAAACGAATTCGGTTTTATCGTTCAATCGGATCGATCGTGGTAAAAGATGCAAGTTTGATGAAAAGTTTTGAAGAATGTTACTTGAAAGTGTTTTTGAAATGTGAAGTTTATTTATAAGAAGTTTTGAAAAGAATCGGGCTTCGAAAGTTTGAAAAAATCACCTTTAAAGGTGTTTTGAAAAGTACTCAAAAGTACCGTTTTCGGCTCGATCAAAATATAATCGGATGAAAGTTTTTCTGAAAATTTTTGACACTATCTCAAAATAGATACATTTATTGACAAGTGTACAAAAAATCACCTCAAAATGAGGAGTTTTGATTGGGTTTTGAAAAAGTCAAAGTTTGTAAAAAATTATGAATGAAAAATTAAAAAGTTTGGCAAAAAGGTCCCAAGGCTACTCGAACCCAGGACCTGTTACGCAAGGCATGGTATAAGTGACTTAAGAGTGAGCTGGAAACCGCTGGGGCGGCAATACATCCGTGTATTGTGATTAAACCAACTAAATATATTTTAAACTGAATATTTGAATTCAAAAAACGCGCGCAGCTCATCTTCTTCCTCCAATCCTTCAATCAATCCTCAAATCTTCGTTTCTTGATGAAATCAAAAGATGTAAACATCAATCTTGCTCGTTTCAAGCCCAGGAACATGATGGTGTTCTTTAATTTCATTTATTTTAAGCCTAACATGATTGAATTTCTGAAGAACACGAAGAACCCTAAAACTGAAAAATCTAATTGAAATCGTGTATGGTTGATGAATTGATCAATTGATTGAGGGTTATTGATCGTGGATAGTGCAGAAACAAAATGGCCAAGAGTTTTTTTGACTGGAATCAAGAAATCATAGAGTTCGAAGTTGAGCTTCTTACCTGTTCAAGCTGAGATCGAAAATGGTGAAGGAGTGTTTCCAGTTGAGTTTTAATGATTCTTAGAGCACCATCGGCCTTCAAGGATCATGTATGAATGGTCTGCTCACTTTGAAATTGCTTGGATAGCTCTGAACAAGTCGACCTGCATACAGCTCAAAGTGAAACTGGAAATCGTGGTTAGAGGTGTTACAGTTTGATGTTAATGGTCTGCATCATCTCTATGATGTATGTTGATGATGTTTGGATGATCAGAACTCAAGTTGCTCGAGCCAATGTCCAAGTTCGATAGTTATGGCAGTTTTGGCAAGTTTATGAACATGGAATGTAAAAACTGATTTTCAGCTTGGCTTGTGTTGATTTTATGTTTCAAACAAGTTTCATATTGATATTAAAACGTGTTAGACACCAAATTACTCAAAGTTTTTCACAAGTTTTCAAAATTGCAAGATTTCTCAAAATACACTATGTTTCTTGATTTTTAAGAAAGAAGAGAGAAAGCATGTTCTTGCATGGCTTTGGTGTGGTTTGAAATTGCAAACAAGACCTCTATTTATAGGTCACAAATTCTGAATGGCAAGTACAAAGAATTGGCTTTGGTATTTTCAAGTTGCCTTAAGGGGCAAGGAAGTCATTTTTGCATTAAATGCAAAAGGAAGCTTCCTTTTAACCATGGTTAGTTCTTACCTTGATCTTATCTCATTATAATTACTCTTCCTCTGATCTTTATCAGTCCTATCTCAATTGGCAAGGTGGCATGCTTCTAGAAAGAAAGAAAAACTCAAAATGACCTATAATTTTGAACTTTGTACTTGAAAATTATGGATTTTGGAGCTCTAAGTTTCAAAATCAAAGGTATGGCTAGACTCCATGGATTTGAGAGTTCTTGGACATTTTGGAAAGCTTGTTTCAAGGGATACAACTTTCATGTTTTGAGTTTTTTCCAATTCAAAGTGGAACTATGTGAAAAAATGCCATGAAGTTTGGGAAAAGTACAAAATTTTAACACTTGAAAAATTTACTAAGTGTTGAAAATTTTGACTTTTTGTTGACTTTTCCAAATTTCTTGATTTTTTATGATCATGATGGATCATTTGAAGTATTTTGATGTTGGAAAAGGTTTTGTTTTGAAAAAGTTGACCAAAAGTCAAAGTTTGACTTTTCAGTGCAGATGAAATTTCATCAGATGATTCAGAATTTGACTGATGAATTCTGTGAACTTCTGTTATGTTTTGAATCCAGAAATTAGGTCAACGTGTTGTATCTAAGATATGAAGATCAATCTCCAATCAAAAAAGTCATTCATTGATCAGAAAATCAAAGATTACTCATCCTCGACAAAAACCCTAGTTGGTCGATCCTTGATAGATCAATGAGAAAAGTTGGATATCTGAAGATCAGAGGTTGATGATTTGATCAAGATAGATCAAATGAGGTGAGTGACACTCAAACCCTAATTGATTACCTCTTGAATCAGATGAAAATTTTGTGAAACCCTAATTTTGACCTGTAGAAACCACACCCGATTAATTCTGTTCTGAACTGTTAGTGATGCAATGATGCAAATGTAAGGTGGTATATTAGGTCAAAAATTGGGGTATGACAGGCATGTCTTTAATTCTTCGAACGTATGCCCCAAGCATGCACAAATCTTCGGCGATAACCATGGAGATCATTGTTGTAGTCAAATACAATGCCTTGGAGAAGCATATCATGAGGACCATCTTTTTGAGCGCAACCAAACTGTCGTAGTGCTAGAGAAGGGTAGTAAGTGATACGTCCCCTTATGCCAAGGAGTTGTACGTTAGAGAATTCTCCAAAATGCTCAATGAAGGTGAAATCCTTTTGAAAGTAAAGACACCAACGGATATTTGAATGAGAGAGTGACATCAGCCTTTGAGACCACTTCAACCTTTGTTCGTTCTTTATTGCTGACTGAGGATGGTGAGAAATAAACCACCTGGAAAATAACGGAATGAAACACATGGGAGTTCCTTGTCTTTTTGTAGTACGAGTGTGGAGAGAATGCAGAATATCTCCTAGAAAAGTAGGCACAGGATTATCAATTAATATGGATTAGGAAATGGCACCAAACCATAGATTAGCAAGGCCAAAACGTCTTCGAAAGCATGAAAACTCATAGCCTTTAGGAATCCTCGAGCTTTCCTTATCAGAAATTTGGAAAGCAAACCCTTAATTCCTCTTTTTGTTTCCCAATTGTCTTTAATGTCTGGTCGCTTTAGATTGTCTTTGTACTTTGGAACTTTTTCTGAACTGGTGAATGGTATTTGATCAGGAATAGGTATCTGTAGTAGCTTAGAGAATTCTTCCATTGTAGGCACCAACTAATAGTCTAGGAAAGTAAAACAATGATGCTTCAGATCAAAAAATTGGAATACGACACTCATCAGATCTTCTTCAAAACCGGATGTAAACAAGTCGAGTAGATAACCATGTCTTTTGATGAACTGAGAGTGATCGAGAATTTATGAGACTAACTCTTTGAGCTGAGGAGGTATACCCACAATGTTGATTCAAATAGTCTTCCTGGAAGCATTAACCCCTACAACAAAGAGCAAAGATAAATCCCTAGGTCCTTGAAATGGTTAGAAATGATATGATGTTATGATGTCATGATGTCACGTTTAAATAGCAAGCACAAGCAATGCACACAAATGCCCTAGGTTAAAGGCTTGCATGAGGTATAGGTGTCCACCCTACCAGTGTTTGAGTGGGTTCAACCTATCCTATAGTAGTAACCGTGTTCTAGGAATCTTATATCATCGATCTTTCTTGTAGGCTTTATTTCAATACCACTACAAAGTGGTCGATCGAAACATCCCGAAAGTCAAATCTTAACGAGCGTAGCATCGAGTATCAGCCAACCTCAGTCTGCACTAAAGCTGACTATCTCACTACCTTCTAATAGCCAAGACGGGTCAATTAGGGTTCTACAGTTGAGTTAGTGCTTGATGACACCACGCGGACGCCAAATATTTCTTCAACTGAACACAGGGAATATCGGGACATCCAAAGTGTCACACTAACCGTAGCCATCATTTTGACCGTTTCGTTATACGCCCAACTATCGCGATGATTTATTGCTACTTACCTAAGGAAACCTGGATCCGGGTGTAGGATCCCCCACAAATATAATACTTAAGCAACCCTTAAAAATAAAGCAGACAAAGGAAACAGAAAGCAATAAAGTTAACTTAATCCCTAAGGTAGCCTCTCTTTAGGTTGTATCCCCGATAGAGTCGCCAGTTTTGTAGCACGCTGGGAAAACTGACTTGTTTGTTTTGCTTTTTATCTCAAATGTTGCGGATAGCAAGAGTCCCCACCGAGTATTATTTTATCCAATAAAGGGAAGGTGAAAAGAACAGGAAAAGACCTTTGTTAGATTCTAAGCACGGGAGACATTTATGAAAAGGGAAGGTATTAACACCCTTTCCATCCGTAGTTATCTACGGGCTCTTAGTTGCTTAGCTCACTTTGAAAATTTTCTTCCTATGTTTGTGTAGTTTGAAAATGTTTAAAAATGGCATTTCTCTATGGGTTCATAATGATTCTCGTTGGAATGTATACGAAGTGTTTGGAAATGTTGGTTTGAAAGATGTTTAACTTTGTAATGATTCACGCTGGAATGTATACAAAGTGTTTGAAATCTTTTTGAAAAGTGTGAGGTGTGAAAAGTGTTTTGATTGTATCAAGAAACAAACTCTTATTACCTACTCAAAATGGTCGTTTCCATGTTATTTTTCCTTCTCCTTTAGAATTAGGCTATCCATACCATTAGTTGGCAGGTAACTTTATTCGTTTGGATGTGAAGGGACAATAGAAAGGTCATCGTATGATCATAGAAGGCAATATGTAAGGATACCTTTAGCAACTCGTAGGGACGATCATCACTTTTCGTAGGCAACAATCGAGGGACGAGATCATGTATTCGTAGGCAACATCGAGGGTCATCGAGGGACTATGATCTTTGTATCGAAGGGACTATGATGATATTATTTGTAGGCATATTTTCTAATGGTATCCTTACATTCGAGGGACATGACCATGTTATTCGTAAAGGCAACAAGAGAGGTAACCCTAAGGGGTGTGCAAGTGTGAAGAGTGTGTAAAGTGCAGAAATGTAAATCCTACGCTATTACATGGCTTTGGGGTAGATACATAATAGGAGTGCAGAAAGTAAAGGAAGAAATGTAAATCTATGGTATTACAGAGTAAAAATTGTGCGACCTATACATCTTTTCTAGAATTGTAAATGCAGAATAGAAAATAAATAATCAGGATAATAGTGAAAATATTTTGGAAATTAGCAAAAAAAATTTAGGTTAGTAACCCTAATTACTAGAAAAGAAATTATTTTTTGGTAATTTTTTAAAAGGTTTTAATTAATTTTGGAAATAAAATTAAGTTAAATTAAGGAAAATAGGAAAAATAAGGAAATAAGAAAAGTTAGAAAAATGAGAAAAAGGGTCAGCAGGGATCGAGCCCTAGAAGTTGCGCTTGCATGCTTCTATCAGAAGTTACTTCTGTCAGAAGTTACGCTTGCATGCTTCTAACAGAACATACTTCCATCAGAAGTTACTTCTATCAGAAGTTACTTGTATCAGAAGTTGTACTTTATGCTTCTGCCAGAGGTTGTGTTCCAGAAGTTCTTTCCCAAAACTTCTAAGTTCATCTTCTGCTCAAGACGGTGTAGCATTTCATTCTAACACCTGAGTCAGAACATCTACTGCAAAACAATAAACAGGTCAGAGTGTCAAGTTTATCAGAGGATTATAGCATCAGAGGATCATATAATTAGAGGATCATATTATCAGAGGATCATATTAAAACACACATGGACCTCAGGGGGTTTGAATGGACCAATCAGAAGGCATGGTTTTGCCACGCGAGAGTCAGATTTTCCCTCTGAAAACCCTTGACCACCGTGGACGGTGGTTTCCACCTTCTTCTCCGATGAAGGGTTTTCTAAAACCTGCAATAAATAAATAAAAATGAAAGCAAATAGTCAAGATCGAATAATTAGGATGCTACGAGTTCGATGGTGGTGTTATCTTGGCCTGAAACTGCCTATAAATAAAAATACGAAGCTTAGCAGTTCTATGCCCTAACTATGGAAAATCACGATTTGGCCATGAAAAACTTCTAACAATGGCCCAGAACTGCTCTAATAAACCTCAGGAAACGATTAGCATGGTTAGTTTAGATCAAAACATCATAAAAACAAAAATACGAATTTAAGAAAAAACATGTAATCCGAGCTTCATGATACATGAAATTCAGGATGTTTTGGTCATGGACTTTGATCCATACTTACCCTTTTTACCTCAGGAACACGATGGAGTGCTTGGAATTTCATGAGGATGGCTGGAACTAGGTTTTCGATGGTGCAACTTTCTCTTGAGAATTTGAACAAGAACCCTAGTTTTTCTGGCTGCCTAAATTGTCCTCATTGATGTGTTAAACTTATCAAATTCTTCCATATTTGACTCAATCTTGTATTAATTCATGGTGCACGAAATTTCCAGCTAACATGGGTCATCTTGGACCTCAAGACAAGTAGAAATCAAGCCTAACTCATCTTAACTCTTACCTTTGCACTTTATTTAATTAAAATTGAGTTTAAATCATTAAATTCAAAAATAAATCAAATAAATACAAGATAGGCGTTCACTTGAGTTTTCAGGCCATGGATAATGTCAAGATTAAGTTTGGATCATGAAAACTTAAGCCCATTTGGAAAATATTTGCATTTGCTAAGTATTTCTGTTCTTGCACCTCTTTAAAACTATCAAACCTGCAAAACTTGTATCTTGCTCAATTTTCAACATTTTTAAGTGTTCTTAGACTTTTTAGAAAGCACAAGATATCCTCTAAACACTCCTTTTGGTTTCATATTCATTGAATTTTCCATGTTCATGTACACTTCTTTGCAAAAAGATAACATTTTGTTGACTTTTAGAAGGACCTCTAATGTTTTGATCCATAACTCTCAAATGAAGCATTTTTGGCCAAACAATATGAGACATGAAGTTGTAGAGAATTGAGTTCACTTCGAAATGAGCTTTGGTGGAAAAATTTCTGATAAAGTATGTGAAAGTTATGCCTGGTCAAAGTTCTGTTGACTTCTTGATGATTCGTGGTCAACCCTTGATAATATGATGAATATGAGTTCAAAATATTGATGTTGACCAAAAATTATGTGGTTTGACTGTATGTTCACCGTAGTTGACTTTTTGTCCAATACAACTATTTTCAACCATTTGAGCACTTGACTTAGCAAACTTGAGCTATGAGGCTTGAAACATGACATGGTAATCCCTTGAGACATGTGAGTGTTGAAAAGTATATTTCCGGCAAATATTTTATATCGTATCCACAAAGATTAGGTGATATTACCGTCGTTCTATAGTTACTATCGCTTTAAGTTTGCAAATTAAAAAGGTTTGTTTGTGTTTGGAAATTTGTTAATCACTC
Source organism: Vicia sativa (assembly GCA_021764765.1). Lineage (NCBI taxonomy): Eukaryota > Viridiplantae > Streptophyta > Magnoliopsida > Fabales > Fabaceae > Vicia > Vicia sativa. The sequence goes on from CM038793.1 coordinate 230,758,183, forward strand.
TTGGCATAAAATTAAAGTACTAAAGATATGGTTTTTATCAATTAAAAAGACTTTGTCAAGATTGGGTTTCACTATTCCATTTCCATATATTTTCTTGTAACTAGTATGTGAACTCAATAATTTTGAACATAATCTACAATCCTCTCAATAACATTCATGTCAAAATGATATTGTGATATTCATTAAATTAACCTTTAGACAATTTCTTCATCCAAAACATTAATCTAACAATCCTTAGTAATTGATACAAAAGAAAAGCATGAATTAAATCTATTTCTACAATCCAATTCTTACTTGAGAAAATACTTTAAGAACATAAGTTAAATTATCTTTTTCAACAATAATTTAACATAACATATTCAATAAACCACAAAAGCTTTTCTCTACATTCAACATAAAATTGTTCACATACAAGAGTTTACAAGAATTACATAATGTATTTGAAATAGTTACTACCTTAATCTTGACAAAATAGGAATTTAGCTCCTCATCACCATGGTTGACATCCAAAGAAACTTAAGTGTTCTTCTTGTTCTTCCACAATGTTCTCTCTCTCTCTAACTTGATAAAAAATATGATAATGTGAATAATAATAATCATCAATTAGCAAGCCTTTTTCTCGTCTTTCTCTCTCTCTCTCTCTCTCTCTCTCTCTCTCTCTCTCTCTCTCTCTCTCTCTCTCTCTTTGTTTTACTTTTTCTATGTCATGATTGCAAATGATATGACCTTTTCATGCAACCATACAATTATCTTGACCCAAAAGTGACTAAAAGAGACTTTCACGCTACCCAAGAGGACTAACCTCAAGACACTTCTAATTATTTCAAAAGCAAGTTCGATGACGCATAGTTCGCGCCAACCAAGGGCGCGAACTAAACCAAATAAGGTTCGCGCCACAACAGACGCAGCCCGAGTTTATGCTCCCTTTGTCTTTTCCTGGCCTTCCTTATACTTGTCTTGATCTTGTCTTGACTTGGTGGCTTCTTCCAACTCCACATGTATCCAAGTAATTCTTTTTCTCTAAATTTCCTACAAAACTAACAATTGAAGTGAAATATCTATTCAAATAAATATAAAAGCAAGAATAATTGCATATTTATGAATTGTGTGAATAAAAGAATGAAAATTAAATAAAACTTGGTTAAAAGGACCAATAAAAATGTATGAAAATTAGTCCAATTTGGTCCTTAACAGTGAGGAGGTATTATGACCACTTTAGGTATTAGAACTTGATTTTGTCTTGAGAGAAGCAAAACTCATGTTGTGGGTTGATTGCTTAGGAGAGGGTTCATCTGGTCAACCCTTGAGAAATTCTTGAGTATGGAGATTTGGAATGTCTTGAGAAATAGGAGGGAAAATTTTGGGGTATAACAGGTGTCATCTTCCATGCACCAACGAATGGTGATTTGGAGGGAATTTGGTATAGTATAAAATATTGAGGATGACCAGGGGTATTTCATGGATGATGTTAATAATGTCGGGAAGAAACGGTTTGATAGGAAATTACCCTACATTTCCCCTTGTCAACCTTCTGAGGATGTCTATTCCAATCTGGACGAGGCATTTGTTTCTTTGAAGTTACATGAGACCCATGATTTTTTGTGGGATGTAGAACCTCTTGAGGATCCATTCTATGAAGGAGTCTGACCAACAGGTTGGGGAAACATCACAGATGGTGATGTCTAAGCAAGAAGCTCTAAATAAGATTTCAGCGTATATTTCCTGAAACAAGTTAAATTCGGCTTTGGAAGCTGAAGAAAATATGGTTGTCGAAGCCAATAAAATTAAAATCTCAAAAGAGGTTATTTTGGCTATTGAGCCAAAACCACCAGACAAGTCAAAGATATCTGAAGAAAACGTCGATAAGCCGCGTCTGGAATGCATATATAAAGATGATCCCTTAGGTTTTGAGAAGGATCTAATGGCGTCAGAAAATTTGCAGCCACAAGACCCTTTCGAAGAAGTAGATCTTGGAGAAAATGGGAATAAAAGACCAACATATATCAGCGCCAATATTGAGTAGGCTTTGAAGTCTGAGGTAATATCTTTATTAAAAAGAATTTAAAGATTTTTTTGCCTGAGACTATAATGAAATTCCAGGTTTAAGTAGGGATTTGGTCAAATTAAAATTGCCTAGAAAAACTGGGAAAAAGCCGGTGAAGCAAACGCCCAGACGCTTCGCTCCTGCAATAATGTTGAAAATCAAAGAGGAGATAAAGAGACTCCTCAAAAGCAATTTCATAAGAACTGCAAGGTATGTGAGTGGTTGGCAAACATAGTTCCAGTCATAAAAAAATGGAACTTTAAGAGGGTGCATTGACTTTAGAGATTTAAACGCTGCCACTCCTAAAAATGAATATGCCATGCCAATGGCAGAGATGTTGGTCGACTCTACTGCTGGTTTTGAATATTTAAGCATGCTTGATGGTTATTCGGGTTATAACAAAAAAATTATCGCTGATGAAGATGTGTCGAGGATGGGTAAATTCCACAAGTGCACGGAACTATTGAAGTAATATAAACGATTGTTGAACCACAGAGACCAATATCAACCTACTATAACCTATCGTTACTTTGTAAAGCTAAGGCTAATGAATAATTGGATTTTGGGGGAAACTAAGAACTAAAACTAAAATAAATGTACTTAGGAAATATTACTAAAACGTGACCAGGATATGATTTCCGCGTTCCTAAAGCACTAATAGAAAATGGGTATAATTACGACTAGAACTTAGTTCTGTAGAATATACTAACTTAAAGACTCCGCCTCAAACTCTCGCGATATTAACTAAAGCCATACTTACAAATCCCAAGATATTGCTCTTTCTCGCCCGATAACTAAAAGGTATATTTTGTAAGCCAATAATATCCTAAACGCATCTAAAGCGCTCTCGCTGTATTTAGATTTGTTGCCTAATTTCAACTATCTAGTTCGATCCCCATGCTCTCGCAGTGTCGGCTCTCACCTTAATTGACTTCTCACTCTCGTGACAAAGCTATTTAAATTAGACTTGGAAATTAAAACCAAAACAGAATCCTTATCATAAATTCGCACCTATTATTTTCTACCGAATCTCGTTGGTAACAACGGTCCTCATACACCGGACTCAAGACTATTTAGCCGGACATGTTACTAATTAAAAACGCAGAAATATTTATAGTTACGATAAAAGAAGACATAGAAATTAAATTGTCAAACAAAGTAATAATAATAATAATAATAAATAATGCGATAAAAGGAATAACAATAATAATAATAATAATAAAGCAGTAAAATGAAGAACCAGGAAATGTGGAAAATGGAAAAAAGAGAACTTGAATTGAAATACTCAAACCAATTTGAATCTAATATATAAATAGAACGATATAAATAAATCCTAAAATTAACTTGGTAATAGTCCCCTGATGTGGAGAACTATTACTTTTATATTCTAAGAAAAAGCCATGAACGAAAAGTGATGGAAAAATGGACGAGAGAGGAAGAGAGAGGCCAAGAGCGAGCATTTGGAAAGTGGAGAATGGCATCCCTATTTATAGATGTTAGGCTCGCTGAGAAAGTAGGGCGTTGAGAGAATTTCTCCTTCGAAAACGCCTCCATAGTGATCGCTACGGTCTATTGGGGAAGTCGTGACGGTCGCTAGGGCTAGTAACGGTCGTTACAAACTTGCGTTTGATATTTTCTCGCCTTCTAATGGGTAATGGTCGTTATGTGAGGTGTGATGGTCGTTATGGGATTTCTTGGTGATAAAGCCTCTCCCTGTAATGCGTAACGACCGTTACAGCTTGGCTTGAGGGGGTGTGACGACCGTCACACCTTGCTGGGCTGGTGAAGGCGTGTTGGGTTGGGCGTTAGGTGCTTTATCTCATTTTTTTTATTTTCCAAATCCTTTTTACTTGTTATGCACCCCTATTTTTCCATACATCCCACAATTGCATAATTGCTCTTCTTTTGTGGATTTTAAGTACGATTGTCCCGACTTTTCTCATCTTTCTTCGCACATGCCTTGTAAACATCAAATTCCTGAAAACATAGAAAATACCGGCATAATGGAAAGTTACCTCACAATGGAAAGTTACCTCACAAATGGTTAAGTTCTACTTTGATTCAACATGGACATGTATCTCAAGGAATTCATGATATGCAATTTGCACAAACCATCAACTATTCATGTTAATTCTAGAAATCGGTAAAAGTGTACCTTGAAATGCCGAGTACCAATCTTATCATCACCATCCGAAGTGTCTTGCATTCCTCTCTCGAAACCGTCCTTTGTTACTTTAAGCTAAACTTCTTGAACAAACAATTAAATAAAATTTTTGAAAAAGTGGGGTGTCCCAAATTCCATAAATTCAACTCATAAACCTTTAAACCACACAATTAAACAAATATGCAATTAACAAAAAAATTTAACGGTGAACTAGAGCCACCAAGAGTACATCATAAGTCTAAATGTTGAACTAGAGCCACCAAGAGTACAATTAACAATAAAAAAAACTAAAAACTAGAATAAATCTACTGCTACCAACTGGTCTTTTAGCTTTCCTCATCATCACCACCACCCACTGGACCAATGGCTTCCTCCATTTCTTCATCCACTTGCACATCACTAGCATGCCCACTGCTGCCAGCACCCCCCATAAAGACTGGCCTGCCCTCAGACCAATTAGCATAAGACAAATACTCCGCCTGAGTGGGCAAAGTGCGATCCTCGGGTGCCAAAAAAATATTTTGAAACTACTGTTGCATAGCATCAAAAAGGAAGGTTTGAGACTTCCTCGAAGCCTCAAAGTTTTTGCAACAGTAGCTTGCAAAAGCCATTTGGTCAAAGGCGGGAGCACGGCGGGGTTTAGGGCGGGCAGATGAAGTACCTTCTCCTTCAGCTTTATCTAACGGTGCCTCACAAAACCTGTTCACAAAATAATCATTAATAGTACTGGTTATGGTGTAATGGACCTCATTAGGAATGATCACATTTGCTTTCTTGGAAAGTCCCATACTTAGGCCCGGGTATATGAGAACACCAGCCTTTCCACCATGCTTAGTTCCGCTTGTAGCTACTTTCCGCATTTCTCCCGTGATGATAGAAGCTACATCCACAAATTTTCCAGACAAGATATAAGAAAGCAGGTAGCCAACATCCATCGGTATAGTTGTGGTATGACTACGCGGCCAAATGTTGTTCAAAAGGAGAACTAAGACCGCTCGAGCTTCTAACGTGAGATCCTCTCACTTCCAATGTTTGGGCAGCCCTTGATCATTAAGGAGATAGCTCCTTCCTTGGAGGCATAGCTGCTCATTCACTTCATTGTAGTCCCACTCTTGGGTTGCCATCTTTTCGCGATATTGACATTGCTCTCCTTCTCGCAAAGTGAGAGGGTTTCCTAAAAAGCTGTTCAGTGCATCTCTACTAAAAAGGATAACCTTGCCTCTCACTTGCGTCTTGTAGTGGTATGCTATTCCTTCCTCCACTTGTATGGCATTGGCGTAAAATTCACGGACAATGTCATAATTAATCTGTCTCTCTGGTTCGCACAACTTGCTCTATTTCCTAGCCTCAATAAGTTGCACAATCTTGCTGTATTTCCCATTAGGAGAGAAGCTCACAAGTCGCTCGGCTTGAATTGTCCTTCTCACTAGGGCTTCATAGCATTCTTCGCACTCATCACTTGTAAAACACTGCACACTTCTTAAAGGGTCGGAGCTAGTGGATTTCTGGAGTTTAGACATCTGCAAAAACAATACCAAACCAAAAAAAACACACAAACCATTAGCATCAGAAAGCAACTGACTTGTTGGATTTTACTGGGTTCGCGGCGTGTCCAGCCCTTCGCGACGCGTCCTTGGCGAAACCCAGAAAAACCAGCAAGCAGCCCAACCAGCCTCCTTCCCAAATAACACTCTAACAACCCTATCGCCTAATTATTCTACAATCTCTATTCCTAACTTCCTAACACATGCAATTGAAATCCCTAACCGTAACAATCCTAATTTTTTTAATTTGAAAATCAAAGAGGGAAAATAGATTAGGAATTTCATACCTTGGTTGAGATTTCACTGAAGTTAGGAATTTAAAGATGGGATGGCTTTGATTTGCTTGAAAGCAAGAAGAAAAGAGCAAGGGTGAATGTGTGTGTGTGAATGAGGGAAAATGGCATATGAAACAACTAATTAAAATAAAACAGAAAGAAAAAAGAACTGGAATCCGCAGTGGTCGCGGCGCGCAGGATGGACGTGGCGCGCACTGAAGCAAGAATTTGTTTTGCAAAGTTGCTGTCCAAGCATTTCGCGGTGCCAACCATGTACGCGGCGCGTACTGAATGAGATAATTGAAAACAAAAGTTTTTGCCTGCTCCTTCGCGACGCCAACATCTTTACGCGCCGCGCACCTTGTTTTTCTGCTAAGGACGCGGCGTGAAAGCTTGACGCGGCGCCAACTGAACCAATTTTTAAAAAATTATGAATGCTGCAGATTTTCAATTTTAACTCAAAACTTAGACAGCAGAGGGATTACCTCTCAAAAACTTAAAATTACTCTAATAATGAAAGACATACTTACTACGTTGGGTTGCCTCCCAGCAAGCGCTTTGTTTAACGTCGTTCGAACTCGACGGTTCACCGGTGCTTCACGGCTCAATGAGCGAAATGACGCACACGTGTCGGTTAAAGTCACCACCTTGATAAATTTTCAGTCTCTGCCCATTTACTGTCCAACTTGCCTTTGTTTTGGGATCCTCCACAACAATAGCACCATAACTTCTTACTTCTTTAATCACAAACGGTCCCGACCATTTCGACATCAATTTACCGAGAAAAAGCTTGATTCTTGAATTGAATAAAAGTATCATTTTCCCCACTTGAAACTCCTTCAGCTTGATCTTACCATCATGGTAAGCTTTTATTTTTTCTTTGTAGAGTTTATTTGAATGATACGCATTATTCCTTAACTCTTCAATTTCATGAAGTTGATCTTTGCGCTTTTCTCCGGCTAGATTAGAGTCGAAGTTTAAGAATTTGAGAGCCCAAAGTGCTCTATGTTCCAATTCTACCGGGAGGTGACAAGTCTTACCATAAACCATTTGGAATGGAGTTAATCCGATGGGAGCTTTATATGCAGTCCGGTATGCCCATAATGCATCATCCAATTTTTAGGACCACTCTTTTCTTGAACTTGAAATTGTTTTCTCAAGAATTCTTTAGATTTCTCTATTAGATACCTTGGTTTCACCATTTGCTTGGGGGTGGTAAGGGGTGGTTACTTTATGCTTGACACCATACTGTTCCAAAACTTTTTCTAACGGCGCATTGCAAAAATGCGAGCCACCATCGCTTACCAACACCCTCGCCATACCAAAACGTGAAAAGATGTTTTTCTTCAAAAAATTTATCACTGTTTTGGAATCAGCTTTGGGTGAAGCAATTTCTTCCACCCATTTTGATACATAGTTAACCGCAACCAGAATGTACTCATTGGAAAAAGACGGGGGGAACGGGCCAACGAAATCAATGCCCCAACAATCGAAGACTTCAACTTCCAACATATTAGTTAAAGGCATTTCATCTCGTTTACCTATTCCACCACTTCTTTGGCATTGGTCACAACTTTTTTAATGCTCATGAGCATCTTTGAATAACGACGGCCAATAGAATCCCGATTGTAGGACTTTAGTGGCTGTCCGCAAACCGCTATAGTGCCCTCCGTAAGGAGGGTTGTGACAATGCCAAAGAATGTCTTTGGACTCTTCGGTTGTTACACACCGTCTCAATATGCTCTCCACACCTACTTTGAATAAGTATGGATCATCCCAAACATATTGCTTGCCATCTGACAAGAATTTCTTCTTTTGGTTACTAGTGAGGTCTTCCGGTATTAACCCGGTTGCTTTATAATTAGCAAAATCAGCAAACCAAGGCCTCAGTTGTATCGCATAAAGCTTCTAATCTGGAAATTCTTCCCTAACTTCCGTTTCTTTCTTTGTAACTTCAACATTGACCAATCGGGACAAGTGATCCGCTACCAAATTTTCGGAACCTTTTTTATCCCGGATTTCCAAGTCAAATTCTTGTAACAATAGAATCCAACAGATTAATCTTTGTTTGGAATCCGGTTTGGTTAACAAATACTTGATATCCGAATGGTCAGTGTAGATTACAACTCTTGAACCGATCAAATAAGCTCTAAACTTTTCCAATGCATACACTATAGCTAGTAATTCTTTTTCGGTGGTTGCATAATTGATTTGTGCTTCATTTAAGACCTTACTAGCATAATGTATAGCATGGAAAACTTTTCCTTTTCTTTGACCCAAAACAGCACCAACCGCATAAATGCTTGCGTCACACATAAGTTCAAAATCAAGTTTCCAATTAGGTGCAACGATTACGGGTGTGGTGATCAACTTTTCTTTCCACTCATAAAAGGATTTTAAACACGACTCATCAAAATTAAATTGCGTACCTTTGTTGAGTAAATTACTCAAAGGTTTAGCTATCTTTGAAAAATATTTGATGAACCTTCTATAAAATCCCGCGTGGCCAAGAAAGCTTCTCACTCCCTTGATGTTGATTGGTGGGGGCAACTCTTCAATCACTTCAACTTTAGCTTTATCCACTTCAAGCCCCTTTGATGATATTTTATGACCAAGGACTACACCTTCGGTAACCATGAAATTTCACTTCTCCCAATTGAGCATAAGGTTTGTCCTATAGTCGATACACATTCTCCACCCGGTTATCGTCCTTGTTGGAATTAATTCATTTTTGTCAATACGGATAACCGTCATACCACCTTTTTTCGGAACCACTTTTACCGGACTCACCCATTCACTATCGGAAATAGGATAAATCATCCCGGCCTCCAATAGCTTCACCACTTCTTTTCTCACTACTTCCTTCATTGATGGATTCAAATGTCTTTGGGGTTGTGCCACGGGTTTGAAATCATCTTCCATCATTATCTTGTGCTTGCAATACGCTGGAATAATTCCCTTTAAATCGGACAGCACGCAACCTAATGCACCTTCATTCTTTTTTAGTATTTGAATTAACTTGTGCTCCTCCTTCGGTGATAAAGTGTTACTAATGATCACCGGTTTTGTGAAATTATCACCAAGAAAGACATACTTTAAATGGGTGGGCAACATCTTTAGTTCTAACTTCACCTCTTCAACTTCCTTTTTCTCATGCAAATCTTCCATTTTCTCCTCCTTATGATCGATTTCTCCACAAGCTTCCAATTCACCCAAAATTGCCTCAATCTCTTTTTCTTGATTTTCGGATGAAATAGTGTGAGCTCCAATGAGAGATCTTTCTAATGGACTAGAAATATGAACTTGATTTACAACTTCCATTATTTCCTCTTCGATAGCATCGATTTGGAAAATATCATGCTTGTCTTTAGGATGCTTCATGGCATCAAAAAGATTAAAAGTCACCTCTTCATCTTGCACCCTTACTTTCATAAGCCCATCATCAATGTCAATCATCATACGGGTTGTCTTCATGAATGGTCTACCAAGAATCAATGGAACATCTTTATCTTCTTCCATGTCAACCACCACGAAATCAACCGGAAACAAGAATTTGTCTACTTTCACTAACATGTCTTGAGCAACCCCATATGGTGAAGTGATAGATTTATCGGCTAGTTGCAAAGTCATCCTAGTAGCTTTCATCTCAATATTCCCCAATCTTTCGATAATGGATAAAGGAATCAAATTTATGCTAGATCCCAAATAAATTAAACCATTTCCAATGTAAGTATCCCCAATAGTTACCGGTAGGATAACTCGTCCCGGATCGGCTTCTTTTCTTGGGAGAGTTCTTTGGATTATGGCACTACAACGGGCGTCAAGCAAAATTGTCTCATTATCCGTATATCTCTTTTTCTTGGTGAGGATGTCCTTCATGAACTTAGCATATTTTGTCATTTGCTCCAATGCTTCGGCAAACAGAATATTTATTTGAAGTTGCTTAAATATATCCATAAACCTAGTATAATGCCTTGCATTTTCCTTCTTTGATGGTGCATGTGGATATGATAGGTGTTGGAGGGGAAATGTGCGCACTCCTTTATCGCCTCTCTTATTCCTCCTTGTATTTTTCTCCTTTTTCTCACTTTTTTCCTCATCTTCTTTTTCTTTTTCAACTAAGCCATCCTCTTTTTTTTCTAACTCCTCTTTTTCACCCACTACTTCTTCAACTTCCTTATTTACAATCATCACTTCATTATCATCCTCAACTACAATTTCATCACTTATTCCTTTGTTCACCTCTTTACCACTTCTAGTAACAATTTCCTTGCAATGCTCTTTCGGATTGGTGTGAGTATTGGCGGAAAAAGATGGTCCCGTTCGTTGCTCGGCTAATTGCTGAGCAAGCTGCCCTACTTGATTCTCTAAATTATTTATGGCAGCCACATTTCTTTTTTGATTCTCCATAGAAACTTGCATAAATTGGTTGAGAGTTTCTTCCAATTTTGAGCTTCCACCTTGAGACTGTTGGCCTTGAGCATTTGGGCTTTGGTATGGACTTTGATGTTGATAATGTTGATTGTTAAATCTTGATGGTTGGTAGCCTTGGCTATTTCTTTGATAAGAGTTATTGTGATGTGGAGGTTGCCTTTGGTAGCCTTGATTTTGATTGTTCATATAATTCACTTCTTCTCCTTCGGGAGGTGGACAATAACCGGTAGTATGTTCACCTTGACAAATTTCACAACATGCCACTTGATGCTTAATTTGAGCTCCTTGCAATTCCTTCATTTGTTGTGGGAGTTTGGACATTTGTTGAGTGAGTAACTCCACTTGTTGTGAAAGTAACTTATTTTGAGCAAGAATGTCATCATTGGTGTTTAGTTCAAGAACACCTGGTTTCCTTTGTGAAGAGCTCCGATGATGTTGACTTTGAAGATCATTAAGTTCCATTCGATCAATAATCACTATAGCATCTTCCGCACTTTTTGACATTAAAGAACCACTCGCGGTAGCATCTAAAAGTGTCTTGTGCAACGGTTGGAGTCCATTTCGGAATATATGAATTTGAGTAAGTTCATCAAAACCATGACCCTTGAACTTTCTTAACATAGACTTGAATCTTTCCCAAGCCTCATTTAGAGACTCGTTGCCTCCTTGTGTGAATACCGCAATCGCCGTTTTGGCTTCCATGAATCGGGATTGTGGAAAATACCTTTCTAAGAACTTTTCTTCTAATAAATTCCAATCCGTCATCACTCTTGGTAATTGATCGAGATACCACTCTTTAGCTTTTCCAATTAAGGAATGTGGAAACAATCTCTTGAATAGTGCCTCCTCACCCGCTTCATCTACCCCCGTTGCACCCGCAATCTCATAAAATTTGGTGAGATGCGTGAAAGGGTCTTCATGGTTCATTCCGGTGAATGGACTTGCATAAAGAAGTTGGAGGATTCCGGTCTTCATCTCCGTGTTCCTTCCACCTTGAGCATTACGAGCAAATTGAGCGGTGCGCCTTGGACTATTTGCGGACATTTCGGTACGAAGTTCACCCGCCATGTTTCCTTTAAATGTGTTTGCACCTACTTCCTCAATTTGATTTGTTGAAGAAATAAATGCTTCTTCTCTTAGTCTCCTCTCTTCAGCCAATTTACTTCTTCTTCGTGTTTTGCTATTGATCCTCCGAATCGTCCTTTCAATTTCGGGATTGAATGGAAATGGTTCTTTGGTAGCTTTTTCCCACATACACAAAAATTCTACAAAACTAGCAAACCAAGTGAAACACAAGAGATATTAATAAAGTAACAAAACTTAAAACAATGAATTATTGCAATGCTTGTAATATCAAATGCCAATCCCCGACAACGACGCCAATTTGTTGAAAAGTATATTTCCAGCAAATAGTTTATATCGAATCCACAGAGATTGGGTGATATTACCGCCGTTCTATAGTTACTATCTGTCATACCCCAAAATTTGCCCTCCTACTCTTCAAGACATTCCATACATCCATACTCAAGGATTCCTCAAGGGTGAACCATACAAACCCTCTCCTACACAATCAACCCAAACTAGGGTTTGGCAATTCTCAGATCAAGATGGGTTCTCAACACCTCCAATGATCGTCATGCCTCCTCATATGCTTCAAAGAATCTCCATGACAAGATTCAAGCCTCACAGGTCAAATTTCCTCAAACAATTGCTCAGATGGTTGAAAATCAATTGTATTGGACAAAAAGTCAACTTTGGTCAACATACAGTCAAACTTCATGATTTTTGGTCAACATTCTCATTTTGAAGTGAAATTCATCATTTGATCAAGGGTTGATCATGATTCATCAAGAAAACTCAAGATTTGCTCAAAAGTCAAACTTTCCAAATTAGGGTTTTCTAGAGAAAAGTCAACTGAACTTTGAATGAGCATAACTTCTTCATACTTTATCAGAAATTTCTCCATCACCTCTCATTTTGAAGGAAATTCAATTCTCTACAACTTCATGTCTCACAAACATGTTCAGAAAATGCTTCATTTGGAAGATATGGATCAAAACATTACAGGTCCTTTTCAAAGTCAACAAAAAGTCAACTTTTTGTAATGAAGTGTTATTGAGCATGGAAACTCCAATTGAGATGAAACCAAAGAGGTTGTTTAAAGGACATCTAGAAATTTCTAAAAAGTCTAAGAACACTCAAAAATGTTGAAAATTGAGCAAAATAAACCTTGCACAAGTTGGGAATTTTTGAAGAATTGCACAAAGTAAGATATCTGACAAAATCCAATTTTTTCCTAATGGGCCTATAATTTTATGATCCAAACTTGATCATCATATTATTTTTGACCATTTGATGCCTTGCCATGACCTCTTTCTATATTTTTGATTTATTTTTGAATTTAAAAGCATTTAATTCAAGATTAAATTAAATAAAATATGAAAACAAGGTATAATTTAAGTTGGGTTGGATTTTTACCAAGCTTGAGGACCAAGGAAGCCCACCAAACATGCCAAATTCGTGCTAGCTCATGCATGGAAGGAAAAATCAAATTTTGAAAAGATTTGATTTGATTTGAAAGAGAAATTATTTTGCATTCAATAGCATATCTTTTTTCTCTCTTTTGGCTTCAATCTTTCACTCTATAAATACACAACACATCCACAAGACAAGAGACGAAACCCTAGCCCTTGGAAGCAACCTTACTTTTCTCAATTTTTTCCAATTTCCAAACACCAAAGACAGCTAGCTCAGATGGCAACGCGTGTGTGGATTTCCTCAGAGGGCGTGGGTTCGAATCTTGGCAAGGTTGTAACGTTTCGACTATTTTTCTCGCTTTTCTTTTCAAATTATGTAACTGCTCATGGGATGTAATAATTTAACTAGGACTTTTACTTTCCGCACTCCTATTATGTAACTGCCCCAAAGCCATGTAATAGCGTAGGACTTTATCTTTCCACAATTTATTTTCCGCACCCTATAAAACTGCTAGTAATTAGGCGTGTATGGCAAGATAAAATTGGATATAGATCACTCATAATTTCAAGATAATATATCGAATTCGATACACTCTTTTCACATGCACCCTTAGGGTAATTCTCTCGTTGCCTTACGAAAACAAATGGTCAAGTCCCTCGAGCGTGAGGTATCCTAGCACCGTTGCCTTCAAAATATATCATCATAGTCCCTTCGATACAAGATCATAGACCCACGATGTAAGCCTACGAATACATGATCTTGACCCTCGATTGTTTCCTCAAAGTGATGATCGTCCCTTGAATGTGCTAGGATACTTCCTACAAGTTGCCTTCTATGACCATCGATGTCCCTTGAATGTCCTTCTACATCCAGCGAATAGGGTTACCTACCAACTAATGGTATGGATTGCGTTATTCTAAAGGAGCGTAAAACAACACGAAAAGAACATTACGAGTAGGTAATAAAGACTTTTAGTTGCTTGCTCAAAACAAATGCTCTTCACACCACACACTTTTGTCAAAGTTCAACTCTTTTCAAAGCGAAACATTTAGAACACTTTGTATACATTCTTACATGAATCATTACAAAGTCAAAGCGAAATACCTTTTTCAAAACATTTTTGTCAAACACACAAAAGCACTTTTAAAAATGAGCTAAGAGCAACTAAGAGCGGTGAAAACTACGGATGGAAGGGGTGCTAATACCTTCCCTTTTCATAACCTTCTCCTTACCGAGAATCTAACGAAGGTCTTTTACGTACTTTTACCTTCCCTTAATTGGATAAAAGAAAAGTCGGTGGCGACTCTTGCTATCATAACATTTGCGATACAAAAATCTCAAAGTCGAGTTCAACGTATTACGAGCTGGCGACTACTGAGGAGACACCCTAAAGAGAGAATACCTTAGGGATGTTTAGATCATTTTTACTGTTTTCTGTTTGACTTGTGTGCTTTACTTTAAGGGTTGCTTGGGTATTATATTTGTGGGGGATCCTACACCCGGATCCAGGTTTCCTTTAGGTAAGTAGCAATAGATCGTCGCGACCGTTAGGCGTATACCGAAACGGTCAACATGATGACTACGCTAGTGTGACACTTTGGATGTCCTGATACTCTTCATTTCCATGTTGAGGATAATATTTGGCTTCTGTGTGGTGTCATCAGCACTAACTCAACTTTTAGAACCTTAATTGACCCATCTTGGCCATTAGAAGGTAGTGAGATAGCCGGCTTTGGTGTAGACCGAGGTTGGTTGATACTCGATGTTGTGCTCATTAAGATTAGACTTTTGGGATATTTTCGGTCGACCACTTGGTAGTCGTATTGAAATAAATGCCTACGAGAAAGATCAATGGTATGAGATTCCTAGAACCCGGTTACTATTATATGACAGGATGAACCAACTCAAACTTTTGGTGGCGTAAACACTTATACTTCATGGACCTAGGGATTTATCATGACATCATTCGCATTGCATATCATCTCTAACTATTTCAAGGACCTAGGGATTTATCTTTGCTCTGTTTTGTAGGAATTATGGCTTCCAGAAAGACTATCCGAATCAACTTCATGGGTGTACCTTCTCAGCTCAAAGATTTGGTTTCAGAAATTCCCGATCATGCTCAGTTCATCAAAAGACATGGTTATCTGCTTGACTTGGTTACCTCCGGTTTTGAAGAAGATACGATGCATGTCGTATTCCAGTTCTTCGATCCGAAACACCATTGCTTTACATTCCCAGATTATCAGTTGGTTCCTACCTTGGAAGAGTTCTCTAAGCTACTTGGGATACCTATTCTTGAACAAATTCCATTCACCGGTTTAGAAACGGTTCCTAGGTATGAAGACATCGCATCAGCATTACACCTAAAACGCTCAGACATTGAAGCCAATTGGGAAACTAGAAGTGGAGTTAAGGGTTTACTTGCTAAGTTCCTGATAAAGAAAGCCCGAGAATTCCTCAAAGCTATGAGTTTCCAAGCATTCGAAGACATCTTGGCTTTGCTAATCTATGGTTTGGTTCTATTTGCTAACTCGGATCAATTCATAGATGTGAACACCATCAAGATATTCCTTATCCGTAATCCTGTGCCTACCTCACTTGGAGACATCCTACATTCTCTCCACACTCGTACTATCAAAAGGCAAGGAACTCTCATGTGTTGCATACCGTTACTTTCCAGGTGGTTTATTTCGCACCTTCCTCCATCAGTATTGAAGAACGAGCAAAGCTTGAAGTGGTCTCAAAGACTAATGTCACTCTCTCATTCAGATATTCATTGGTGTCTTTTCTCTCAAAAGGACTTCACATTCATTGAGCGTTGTGGAGAATTCCCTAATGTACCACTCCTTTGCATAAGGGGAGGTATCACGTACAACCCTTCTCTAGCTCTACGTCAGTTTGGTTATGTTCGAAGAGATGGTCCACATGATATGCTTCTCCAAGATGTTGTGTTCGACTACAACCACGATCTCCAGAATTATCGACGAAGGTTCATACACGCTTGGGGCATGGTAAAGAAGACTGATGCCAAGAATTTGGGGCACCAAAACTCCATTCCTTGGGAACCTTACCTCAAATGGGTGCGAGCTCGAGCTCAAAACCTCATGATGCCATTCACGCCTGTTTTACCAGTAATTATGAAACCTGTTGCTATAGGTGACGTACCCTATACTGTTCTCCATCCCGACATGCCTACTGATTTTGAAGACTTGAAGAGGTCCTGGATTCAGCTCAAGGAAGAAAGGGATACATTTAAAGCTCAGTGCTATGCAAGCGAGAAGAAGGTACTAAAGTTGACCAAGCTACTTCACGAGGAGCGGAACATCAACGCCTACCTCGGCACCAAGAGGAAGCGCCCATGGGAGACTTAGAGCTTTAGGATTTTTGTTCTTTTATTTCATTTTTCTAAACTATTTCTTGTACTCAAAAAGAAAAAAGAAAAAGAGAATAAAAAGAAGCTAATAAAGTTTGTTCATGCTTGTTTAACAAATTTAAATTCCTAAGGTCCTTGAAAACATTGCATTGCATTTGCATAAACATCGCATACCATAGCATAACATTGCATAGCAGGTACATTGAAGATTGGTTTTCTCATTTTCTCGCTATTTATTTTAGCAGAAATGGCTCTTGAACAGACTGTCAAGATCTCCAAGCTTAGAATGCTCAATTCCAGGAGACGTTCACCAGCTTGGTCCAAGGCCAAGAAGATCTGAAGAAGCTCATCAACAGAAAGAAGAGGGTCATTGGTGTTCTCAACATGGGTAGAGCGTTACAAAGGTGGTCCTAAAGTGGTCGTGGATAGAGCTCTCGAGAGTGTCAAGAGGGAAGTGTCAAGGGTAGCGAGGAAGACCGTGAGCACGAGAAGAAGAAGAAGACTATGAGAATGACCGTACTTCGATGAAGATGACAAGTACAAGCAACTTGAAGACCGTTTGAATGCTGTGGAGAATTTGAAAATGTCAGGGCTGAATTTTGATGATCTGAGTCTTGTTCCTGGTGTGGTGATTCCTCACAAGTTCAAGGTGCCTACTTTTGCCAAGTATGATGGCATCTCTTGTCCGAAGCTGCATCTGAAATCCTATGTTCAGAAGATCAATCCCCACACTAATGACAGAAAGTTGTGGATTCATTATTTTCAAGAGAGTTTGACCGAAACTCAGTTGGAATGGTATTATCAGCTAGAGAGTGACCGTATCCGTACATCGAGTGACTTAGCAGATGCTTTCTATAGGAATTATGAGTACAATGCTGAATTGGCACCCACTCGCATGCAACTACAGAGCATGTCTATGGGTCATGATGAGAAGTTCAAAGAGTATGCTCAAAAATGGAGAGATCTAACAGAGTTCACCACCCTTGTCCAATAGGGAGTTGGTTGATATGTTTTGGGAACAACAGCGGGCCATTCTTCAATCATCGATTGGAAACTCCTCATCCGGATTCACCGGTGATACTGGAGAGCGCATTGAGGCTAGTATCAAGGCGGAAAGATTCGAGTAGAGTAATTATCAAACGCTGCGAAGAGATCGTTTGGTAGTAAGAAAGAAGCAAGTGTTGTGTATGGTCAAAAAAGCCAAGTCAAGACCGACCGTGCTCAATCAGTTGGGATCTCGATCCTACATCGGCACAACCTGAAATAATGCGGCGTAACGAGCAGCCGCGAGCAGTTTACAAAGATCAATATGCCATTGTCATGAAGCCTTGTGAAATTCCTAGCGGCGGATCGTGATGTCACAAAGAATGTTATGACACGATATCTAACACTACATTAACAATTCACACAGTAAATTTAAACAGTAGTGAAGAACACAATAAATTGTTTACCCAGTTCAGTTTGTAACTACACCTACATCTGGGGGCTACCAAGCCAGGGAGAAAATTCACTATTAGTAGAATTAATTCAGGAATAAACCAACCAATTTATCTCCTTCACTTAAAACCTACCCAATGCAACTTCAATCTAAGTCCTACTTAGATCGAGTTCTACTCACTCTCCCTCAATCACAGCAGTGATATCAACCTATTGATTAATTGAATTGTGAAGACACTCTTCAATAAACATACTTGATTTTGCTTCAAAGCTTTGGTGATAAACAACCATTACAACCAAATCCTAGTCCAGGCACTTATCAATTGATAATTTCTTGGCTCACAAAGTAACTAGATTACACAATAAACAACTGCTAAATCTTGATCTGATTCAGGGCGCATCGTGAGTAAGGTTTTATTCCTATTATAGAAGCGATCCACGAAACTTGGGTTTGGGCTTCCATAATAATAACTAGGGTTCATAATTAATCATAAAGACTTGGTCTTTTTAACAAACCAATTTAGGGTTAACTAAGATTAACCATATAGCCACGTGAGCATGTGATCAATTACATAATCCATAATAAAAGCAGCTCAATGAAATTCACGAAAAGTCTCGGGAAAAGTGATTACTGAGAATAGCAAATGTCACAGAATGTCATAACATCGGTTATGACATCGATTAATTCTGAAATTCGGCACAATATTTAGCTTCGATCGTGTACTTGAATCATCCTTCTCATGCAGAATTTATCTTCAACTCTAAATGTCATGACATTGGTCAAGATATTGACATCCTAGTTTTACCAAAAATTAATGCCAACACAAAAACACTTACAAACTCCCCCTTTGGCACATTTTTGGCTAAAACAAACTAAGCTATCAGAGAACTTAATGCAGCAGAAATAAAACAACCAGTCTAAGCTAAACTAAGCTAAACAACCAGATCCTAATTAAGATAAATTCTACCCACAATTTTCCATACAATTGCCCATAATGCCCATAAATTTTTCTCCCCCTTTTTAGCCACAAAGGGGCCAAAGGTACCAGTACAAATGCCCAAAAGAAACAATATATAAATAGTACCATCAGTTTAAATATTACATCCCATCAATGAAATACAAAGATTCAAAAACAACCAGAGCAAATATCAACAATAAAACAGCAAAAAATAAACAAACAATCAGCAACTGGATTACAAATCAAGTACTCTCTTCTCCAGAAGAAGCACTGTGGTATGTAGCATCTTTTGAACTGCTCTCAGCACCCAGTTGCTTGATCAGCATCAGCATCATCCACATTGTCAGCAGTATCATCACCAGCTAACCCTTCATCCTCAACCTCCGTGTCTTTCTCTTTTTCCAGAGTAGAGATCAGCTCCTCAAGGCTCTGCTTCCTTGCTTCAAGCTCCTTGCAAGTTGCTTTCAACAGAACAATGACATTTTCCTTTTGAGAGTTAGCCTTGACATTTGATGTCTCAGCAGATGTCATAACAATATATGGGACATGTTTCCCTTGAAAGAGCTTGTAATGGAAACCAAGTGCAAGAGCTCTTTTACATACTGAATCTCTATCAACCAAGATGTCAGGGTATTGATCAATTATGATACCACACAGGAGGGAGGGAAAGGCTATTGGTCCTTTTGTAGCATAACTGTCAGCATGTTTTAAGGTTTGCTCAATAATATATGTTCCATAATCAAATTTTGCTTTTGTGCCAACAGCAAAAATGAATCTGCCCAGGCCAATGGAGATGGTGGACTTGTGATTTGTTGGAACCCAGTTGGCAGCACCTATCTTGTGTAGAATAGCAAATTTAACACTCAATTTGCTAGCAGTTAACTTTCCCTTCATTGGCCAATGTTTCACTTGCTTAGCAGTGATTGTTTGACAGACTTGGTTATCTGTTTCTTCAAGCTCAGGTTGAGCATCATCAGACCCTCCCAAATATTTGTTCATCATACTTGGGGAAAACTTCACTTTTCTCCCTCTCACATACACTTTCTTAAAATCTGCTGATCTTCCATCAGCATAGCCACTTATCAGGTTCACAATGAACTCCTTCACCAAGACATCATAACAATTAGAAAACTTGACAACAGTTTTCATCAACCCAGCTTCCTTGATCAGATCTATAACATCCTTGCATTCAAGGGCACTCTTGTTCTCTAGAGAAATTCTTTTTAGACACACATATTTCCACCTGCTAGCACTCTCAGGGTGGTTGAAAGAGATGTTATCAATAGCCACTTCAGGGACTTTGGGCAGTTTCCCAAGAGATGGCTTCTTCCTGGGTTGAATGTATGAGACATTCTCTTCAACATTAAAATCAAAATCCTCATCAGTTTCTGAGGGTTCAGGTACCTTTCTCTTCTTAATAATTGGGGTTCTCTTTGGCCTAGAGATACATCCAACAGACTTCACTTTACCCTTCCCCTTGGAAGTTCCAGCCTTGTTGTCCTTACAAGATTTTTCCTCAATCTTGATCTCAGCCCTAGGAGACTTATGAGCAACTTTAGCAACCATCTCCTTAGAAGGACTTGGAGTAGCATTATGCTTCCCTTTCCTATTCATCATCCTCTTAGAAATGCTAGGATTAACACTAGCAAGAAGGTCATTATCATAGAACTCTTCATCCAGATCAATGATAGGAGGTTCCACATCATTTTCAGAATTTTTCACTAGAGAGTTTTCCAGGTTGTCATCAACTGGTTTCTCTGGGGATTCTTCAAGAATTCCATCAGAAATATCATCAACAGAATTCACATGGGACTTATCAGCAACACATTTTTCAGGGGATTTATCAAAGGGTTCAGTAACAGGATTCCCAGGGGTTTTATTAACCTTATCATCAGATGTCTTGACATTCTCTGTGACATCTAGATCAGTTGCTAAACTAGGGCTAGCAAATTCTTGATTTAATGGAACAGAAACCACAGGCACAGAATGATTCTTATTCAGAATCCCAGTGATTGTTCTAGCTATGCCTTGATGAACATATCTAGACCCTTCCCTGTTTGCTATTTCAGGAGGAACAGAGGAAGTTGGTTCAGAGGTCTTACCAGAAGGAGATGCTTGAGACCTTCTTGCATGCCTGGTGCGTAGTTTCTTGACCCTTCCAGGATCAGTTGCCATTGCACGTAGAGGAGTGACTTCCAGGATCTCAGTTTGCATGGCTTCTGCGTTTGACCTAAACCCAGAGTCAGTGAGAGATGGAGAGCCAACTTCCTTTGATGATGAAGAAGACGAAGACATGTTTCTTTGAGACATCTTGAGGAAATGAGGAAAAGATTGTGAGAGAGTTTGAGAGTATATGTAGTAGGAATGGAATGTGATACATTCAAATGAACAAAGTGAAATATATATATGTCTCTTCCTATTCTTGGACTTTTGAAAAGTAAGAGGGAAATAATTAATTAGCCCACTTAGAATTAAATGAAAAAGTCTCTTCCATTCCTTGTTGTAAGCAATGTTAATTGCTACAACTCTTCATATTGACAAATACCCAACTTGCCCTTAAATTCTCAAGACTAGCATCAAGAGCTTTAGTAAAAATGTCGGGATTGAAGTTCGGTGGCTACATGCTCCAATTTAATCACTTTCTCTTCCACAAGGTCTACGATGAAGTGATGTCTAATGTCAATGTGCTTAGTCTGCTTTGTCTTTGTATAGGGTTCTTTGAACTATTAATGCTTTTCAGGTTGTCACTGATACAATGTCATGACATCACTGTGACATTGTACTCGATCGACATTGCTTCATCGGACCATTTGAGAACAAGCTGCTCCGGTGCTATGACACCCGATTTAATTCAAATGTTAGATAATTAGGAATTTAATTATTTAATTAATTAAAGGCTTGATTATTTATATTTTTGGATTTAATCAGATTATTTAATTAAAAAGAAGAGTTGGTGGTGTGAGGAGTAAGTAGAGGGTGTGAGTGGTAAAGTACTCTACCTTACTAGTTACTAATTATTTATTTTATTAGAATAAATAAAAGGAGTATTAAAAGGATTATAAAAAGGAAAAGAAGGAAAGAAGGTCTTTTTGGGAAAAATTATTTCACATAGAATTGGAGAAGAGAAGAGAGGAAAAAGCCAACGTCGAGGAAATCGAAGATCATCGCGAGGTAAGGGGTGATTTCATTCAATTTTAATTCCTTATGGGTTTTGGGAATCAACCGGATGATTGGGTATGTTAGGAAGTTTGATTTAGGTGATTATAGGTTTGTAGGAATTAAACCCTATTTGTGTCGGATTGTAGGTCGGAAACCATTAGTGTGTCAAATAATAAATAGGAATGATGAAATAATGTTGTTTGATGTTATAATGGTGTAAAATGGATGTATTTTAGTGTTCCTCATGTTGCAATTCGTATGGGAATGTTTGGAAGTGATTTGGAATGCCTAAATGCTGTCAAAATAGCAGAAAATGATTACTGCAGTCGTGAACCGGTTCCTGTGGGAGGCAGGATCCCGATGTAATTTTCAAAAGCGGGCATTTTATGCGTGGAAACCGGTTCCCAGTAGGTGGGTTCGATCAAAATTCGAGCGTGACTTTTCAAAAGTGGGAACCGGGTTGTACCAGGGTAGGAACTGGGATCCACTATGTAATTTTTCAAAATACTTAAAACTTCAAAAATTCATATTTTCTAAACCGTAACTCCGATTCGGGTGCCGTTCTCGGCATTATTTCTTAAATTAAAAATACTATCTTCTAAAAAGAGAAAAATATTATTTTGCTAAAATTATTTTAAAAAAATAGTCGAGCTTTCGATTTTTGAAAAAGGTGGATAGTTGAGGACGATGGGAAATGGGGTTGAATTGCCTAATTTGATGAGTGAGGAATAATGCTTACAATGTTATGTTTGGTATACATTATGATTGAATGTAATACATTGATGATTGGCATTATGTGAACTATATTGATATCATAATCTGTGATGTGATGTTGCATGCTTTTATGATGCATGCATGAGCATTTGTTAATTTGGTTCATTCCCATTGTGCGAAAGTGGTAGTGAGCCAATAGACTTACGGATTTAGAGGTAGTGAATTTGGATTCTTGACCCGATGGTTCTTGGCGAATCATGGATTTCATTGTCTTTCCATATAAAGCGGCGGTGGGTGAACTCGGTTCACGTTTTGATACGACATGCATAGATCGCATTGCATATGGGATTGTAACATGCTAGGATGGTTTCGGTGTTGCAATTTCCATTGTTTGTTATATTACATGTTCATTGTGTGAGATGCCTTTGTGAATTGACTACGACTATGTGTTTGGATAATGGACTAATGTATTCGATTATTACATTGTATCTAAAATGTATAATGCATTTTATATTGGATAGAAATCTCACCCTTACTTTGATGATTTGATTTGAAGTGATTAGTTGCTCGGAATCGGTGAGGATAGCTTCTAGAGTCAGTCATTAGTTAATCCAGCGTGTCGGTGTCGTTGCTCGGTAGATGTAACTGGGAAGCGTTTGTTTTGAAATCCTTTAATGGATATCCTTAATGGTTTTGATATATTTTCGGAATAGATATGGATGATGTATCCGAGTTTGTTACATTTCATTTCATTTATTAAACATAACCTTAAGTCAGTTTTATTTATTGATTTCCTTGAGTGAAAGCATGACATCTGTTTGGATTGATTTGAAATATTTAAATTGTGACGCCTTTGATTTGCGAATAAAAACTCTGATTAATATTAATAAAATACGGGTAATTAGAAGGGGTGTTACAACAGTGGTATCAGAGCATAGTCGGTCTTGTCTTAGTGTCGTTATCCCTTTAGTATGCGACTAGTGTAAAGTAACACCGTTGATACTTGTGTGCTGATGTGGATTGTTTTGTAATGTTACAGAACAATGGCTGGAAGTGGTAATGGAAGGAACGACGATGCTACTGCTGAAGCTTTGGGAATGTTAGCTGGAGTGCTCGGAGGGAATCAGCAGGGAGCTGTTATTGGTGCTGACAGACAATTGGGGAATTTTCATAGGAATAATCCTCCATTGTTCAAGGGTGCTCATGATCCCGGGTGCTCAGAAGTGGTTGAAGGAGATCAAGAGGATCTTCAGAGTGATTGATTGTGCTCGGTGAAGGTGAGGTATGGTACTCACATCTTTGGCGAGGCGATGGTGGTGGGTTGCTACGGGTGAAATGGAAGAAGATGGCATTGCGTTGACTTGGGCGTGTTCGGAGGCTTTTACGAGAAGGTACTCACGAAGACATTCGGGGTGAAAGAGATTGAGTTTGGAGCTCAAGCAAGGCAACAAGTGCAGTGAGTATGCTACAAAGTTCTTGAATTAGCAAAGTATTTTGCTTATTACACTAACGATGCGGATGGAGAATTTTCCAAATGTATCAAGTTTGAGAATGGTGCGTGTGATGAGATCAAGCGGTGCTCAGTATCGGCGCATTAGAAGGTTTCCGATTTAGTTGACTATAATAGGATTCTAGAAGAGGATCTTGCTAATGCAATTCAAATGCTCGAGTTATCTTTGATCGTAAGGGCAAGAGACATATAGATCGTGGTAAGCCTATGATAGGAATAATCGAAATCTGGAGGTTGGAAGAAGCCTAGTGGGGAGACTACGGTTCTTGGTTCTTCCATAAAGTGTTACGAGATGTGGTGAATTGGGTCACGAGCTCCAGAATGCAAGAATGATGCGAGGAAGTGCAACAATTGTGGAAGATTTGGTCATTTAGGCTGCGGCCGAGATCCGAAGGATAACTTGTTACAACTATGGAGAAGAAGGACACACTCGTTCGCGATGTATTAAGCCAAAGAAAAGCAAAGTTGGTGGGAAGGTGTTCGCTTTGTCAGGATCAGAGGTTAAGCCTGATGATCGGTTGATTAAAGGTACATGTTTTATTAATGGCATACCTTTAATTGCAATTATTGATCTTGGGCGGCGCATTCTTTTATTGCTTTGGATTGTGCTAAAGGTTAAATCGAAATTTCTAATTTGGATGGAAGTATGGTTATTGACACTTCTGCGTCGGGTTCAGTGACTACTTCGTATGTTTGTAGGAATTGTCCTATTGTCATTTTTGGTAGAGGATTCGGTATGAATTTAGTGTGCCTACTTTTAGAACAACTTGATCTTATCCTTGGAATGGCGGTTGGTCTTCAACGAGTTCATATCAATTGTTTTGAGAAGGCGGTCATATTTCTGAGGTAGCTAAAGTTGAAGATGTGACTATATCGGTTAAGCGAGATGAATTGATCGTTAGAGAGGGTCTTTGTAGTGTTTATGTTATATTCTTGATGGAAGTGAAAGGAAAGGCTAAGAGTGGAGAATTACCTGTTGTGAATGAATTTCGAAGTGTTTAGGAAGATGTTAGTGAGCTACCACAGAGAGAAGTGGGTTGCTATAGATTTGATTCACGGAACTAGACCGGTGTCGATGGCGCCTTATCGCATGTCGGCATCGAGTTGTCGAGTTGAAGAAGCAGTTGGAAGAGTTACTTAAGAAGAGTTTATTCATCCTAGTGTTTACGCGTGGGGTGCGCGGTGTTGTTGGTTAAGAAGAAGGAAGATGCGATGAGTTGTGTGTTGACTACGACCAATTGAATAAAGTGACAATCAAGAATCGGTATCCATTGCGGGATTGATGATTTGATGGATCGGTTGGTCGGAGCTTGTGTATTTAGTAAGATTGATCGAAGTGCGGATATCATCAGTTCGTGTTAAGGCGGGAGATATTCGAGCGCATTTAGAGCGAGTATGGGAATTATGAATATTCGGTTGTGCCATTTGGAGTTACTAATGCACCTGGTGTTTTTATGGAGTATATGAACAGGATATTCCATCCGTATCTTGACAAATTTGTGGTGGTATTTATTGACGACATTTTGATCTACTCAGAGAATGATGAAGGGCATGCAAAGCATCTTAGGATTGTATTGGAATTATTAAAGGAGAAGAAACTTTATGCGAAGTTGTCTAAATGCGAGTTTTGGTTAAGCGAAGTGAGTTTCCTTGGTCACGTAATTTCCAAGAATGGTATTGCTGTTGATCCTACCAAAGTAGAGGCGTATCTCGATGGGAGCGCGAAGAATGCTTGATTAAGTAGTTTTCTTGGTCTTGCGGGTTGCTACAGGAAATTCATTGAGGGATTTTCGAAGCTAGCTTTACCGTTGACTAAGTTGACGAGAAAAGTTCAAGCGTTTGTTTGGGATGCAGATTGTGAGAAAGGATTCTAAGAGTTGAAGAGGAGGTTGACTAGTGCTCCGATTCTAATTTTTCCGAATCCGGCAGAATCTTTCGTGGTGTATTGTGATGCGTCCTTGATGGGTTTGGGTGGTGTTTTGATGCAAGATAGGCAAGTTGTGGCTTATGCTTCAAGACAGTTGAAGATTCATGAAAGGAATTACCCGACTCATGATTTAGAGTTGGCGACTTCGTGTTCGTTTGAAATTGTGGAGCATTATCGTATGGTTCACGGTTTGAAGTGTTCAGTGATCACAAGAGCCTGAAGTATCTTTTTGACCAGAAAGAGTTGAATATGAGGCAGAGAAGGTGGTTAGAATTTCTCAAGGATTATGATTTCGGTTTGAATTACCATCCTGGTAAGGCAAACGTTGTGGCAGATGCGTTAAGTAGGAAGTCTTTGCATATGTCGATGTTAATGGTTCGTGAATTGGATTTAGTGGAACAATTCAGAGACTTAAGTTTAGTATGCGAAACTACTCCGGATAGTGTGAAGTTGGGCATGTTGAAGCTGACTAGTGGTATTTTGGAAGAGATTCGAAATGGACAGAAGTCTGATGTTGGTTTGGTGGATAAGCTGACATTGATTAACCAAGGTCAAGGAGGTGAGTTCTGTTGTACCCCAAAATTCGCCCTCTTCTTTTCCGTATTTCTGGCTTATAATTCGATTGCATAAACATAAATATAGGTGCATACATATTATTGATCATGGGGTTACTAGGTTCAAAACGTCTCAAGTACGAAAGAAACGGCGTGTTTCAGCTATCTCAGATCATTTTGAGCCAAGAATCAATGTTTCTCGGTTCGTACGGCTATTTGCAAGATTTTTTGGTCAGGAAGCTATTTTGGGACTGGTTCCACAATCTTTGGAATCATATCAATATGTCCTCCAGTTTATCTATTCAGGTTGGAGGTCATTTCGTCAAGAAAATGAATTCATTCGCTTATTTCTCAATAAAGTGGATTTTGGGTTTTCGGTGTGTTTCGGACACTCCAGAGAGTGTATCTCACAGCTCGTCAAGTATTTTCTGATGAATTTTGACTGACATGTCCCTCTCATTTTTATCTACAATTTTTGTTTGAAAGCCGGAAACAAATTATGTGAGGAAGATCCCCGAAAAATTCAATTTCTCAAGAGGATTAAACTGAATTTTAGTGCTGACCCGTGTGTTTTGCCCACTAAAAAGTTCATATCTCTTAGCTGGAAATTCGAAACTGAGCGGGACCAATTTATAAAATTCCGTATCAAATCCTTCTACAAGTTTCATTTACAACTCGGAAGCTGATTCCTCACCGTTTAAGACCAGTTTTTATTCTTGAGCGTATTTTGAGCTGAACCGAGCAATTTTCATACATACGAACTTCAAAAAATCATATCTCGCTTGTTTTTTATCGAAACAAGATGGGACCAGTGCCAAAAGTTCACAAATTTTGTTAGCTTCGGTTGTCTCTAAAACACTCAATCGCAAATTTTGATCAGAAGATCCTCGTTGAGGCATTTTCCCGAAGGCGCATTGAGAATTCGCATCGTCGGACGCCCGCAGTGCTGAAACTTTAAAATTCATATCACCTTGACCGTTCATCGATTGCGTCGAAATTTTGATTCTTTCAAGCAAAATCGCGTTCGGACATTTTCGTTTACATTCCGACTTCAAATTCCGCGGATTAGGCTGTTTTGGATGGTGTACGAAAATCATTTTGATAATGCGATTAGGACTTAATTGTGGATCCGACACTCCAAAGCCCAATTTTCATATTATAAATATATTTTACCACTCACAAAATTGGTAGAGAGAATCATTTGTTAAATTTGACCCAAGAGCTCTCACTTTTCTCTCTCAATTCTCTCTCAACTCAAAGTTGCACAACCACCTCAAACCACCAACAACCACCACCGGAATTCCAAAACCACCGCGCCGAAAAACTTTTTCTTATTTTTTCTTCTTCTTCTCTCTTTCTCCGGTACAGTCCCCATACTCTTCTATTCCCTTGCAATTCTCAAGGATCAAATCAAGCTTTTCATGAATCGAGAACATTGAAGAGCATTTAAGGTGTCGAAGTGAAGAGTTGAAGTTTTCCTCTTCATTGATTCTCCAAGGATTCAAGATTCTCCACTCTTATTATCATCAATTCAACTTTGATTTGGTATTTTCTTGGAGAATTACAAGATTTTCCTCATCAATTTCAACTCAAAGCTTCAAGTACAAGTAAGTGCTTATTTACTTAAGTGCTTATTTCAATTGATTTTTCAATTGTTGAATTTCTTGAAATTGAATATTGAGATTCCTTGCAAATTCCGTGTGGATTCCGATTATAGCATTTGTTTTGTCGAATTCATTGATCATGATCCGTTTTTGGAGCCTTAAAGGTGTCGGTGTCAGACTTTCTACACACTACACACACCTACACTTGT
The DNA here is from genome assembly GCA_021764765.1 of Vicia sativa. Taxonomy (NCBI): domain Eukaryota; kingdom Viridiplantae; phylum Streptophyta; class Magnoliopsida; order Fabales; family Fabaceae; genus Vicia; species Vicia sativa. The sequence goes on from CM038793.1 coordinate 230,786,571, forward strand.
GTTGTGACTTTGCATTGTATTTAGGTACTTGATGTGAGCATTTTGCATCGCTAATTATATGATCATGCATCAAGTAATATGTAAATTCTTTGACATGCATTGAATCATTAATTTGAGGCTTATTTTGTGCATTAAAATTATGTTGAAATGTAAGAACTAACACATAGTTTTAGGTACACTTGCACTACACCTATACATTGCACACAACTCACATACACACACTTGAATTTTCATACATTGTGACATAAATTGCATCTTTCCATATCCATGCATTTGCATGTAGGATAGTTGAATTATTTTGATGTGGGGTTGTTCAACTTTGATGACATGAAAATATGTTGAAATTTCACTTTTCACAACACTTTACCACTTTGCACATCTAATTTCTTTCAACATTCTTACATGTTTGCATAGCATTTAGGTAGTATTTGCATTGAGTGTGTATCACTTGCACATGATATCACATACACTTGCATTTTTATTCATCTAAATACCACAAAAACACATTGGAAACAAGTTTATTTGAGTTTGGTGGAAAATAACATGACACTTGAAAATTGATAAAGTTGGACATAATATTTGTTTTGGCTCTAACTTTTGATCCATAATGAGTTTTTTCGACTTTTCTTAATGTAAATCATGTTTCTCGAGCCATTCCAAGCTCTCTCTGAGCGATTTCTTGATTTGGACATGTTTCGGTCAATTCTGGAGCTGCTGACCTTTAGGCGAAAATTGTATTTTGAGCAGTTTGACCGAACCGTTCGCATTTTGAGACCGTCTTGCGTGTGCATAGCTTCCGATATTTTGATAACTTATTTTGATTGTTTTCATTAGCTTGTGCCTTGTGTTTTGGTTCACTTTTCATATTTATCCTTAATGGTGATTTTGGACTCGAAAGGTGTCGGGCGAACCTTTTGTACTACGCACACATACACTTGTGGTGTTGATTTTCTTTGTATATAATATCTAATAATTGTTCTAACCCTCAACTAACCTCTTGACTAATATGTTGGCATGTTTAGATAGTTGGCGCTTTGGTTTAGAACCCTTGATTGAGTCATATAATTAGCATCTCATGGTAGAACTAATATAGTTGCATTTGAGAACTATTGTAATGGACTTAGCTCGATTTGATATTGTTCATGAGTTGTTTTGCATTATGTGTGTGTTGCTGCCCGGTTTTCCATTCTTATGTTGCTATACACATTTACATTCCATTTCTTCACCTTTGGATCATATTTTGACATGTGATGTGAATATGCAATTATATTTTCGCTTCCTTGTTATTTTTGACATGTTTGTTGACTTGTGCAAGGTACATTGAGGATGTTTTGGTTAGGTACCTAATTGTGGTACACTAACATACCACTTCTCCCATGGTTACATTTGCGTTTTATCGCGTTTTGCTGTGTTTTCTCATATTTAGAAACACATATTACGATATTTTATGCGGATATGTACCATTGTGCGGTGTTTTGATTATTCGAGGACTTGTTTGCTCTGGCGCACATGTTGCACGATATCACCTTGTGGATTATGTTGATCGAGCTGTTTCTTATTATTGCTTTGTTGATGGCAGTTTACTCGAAGTTTTCCGGAGTATTTCTTAGCTTGCAGTGCTCTTCGGATTTAATATCCGTCGGGTATTTATTTTACTTTATTTATCGCATTTCTTTACGCTTTTCTAGAGCATGAGAGTAGGATTTTTGCTTTCCTTGCCATGAGAAGTAAGAATAGAGATGTATGAAGGGGCTTCCGTAGTTGGAGCATGTTCAGGAACCCGTCTGGTTTATTTAAAGACCCGTTTAGGGCAATTCTGGTTGCTAATTGTGTTTGGTTTGTTTAAAATCCTCCATCTGCATAGGGAGGTAATTTTCAGTAAGTGTTTACATTTGTGCTTGCATAGGTCAGTGGTTAGGACACCCGCGTGGTACCACTAAGTGAAGTCCGCTTTTTATATTTCTGTCATCGAGTCATTGCTATATGGGCAAGCGGAAGGTAGGGTCCGACCAACCCCTTACAGTTCTAGTCCGTGTCATTTCGGCCTGCGAATCGTGTTGCTTCCTTTATCGAGTCAATAAAAAGTGGCAAGAGTCCCCTATTCTGACTCTCCACTCATTCATGGGGTTCACATTTATTGCTGAACTCGTATCATTTGCTCTGTAGGTTATGTCTACAATTGTTTGACATTTGTTTTCATATTGCATTGTTTGTGTGCTTCTGTCAAAGCACTTGTTTGTTTCATCCCTTTTGTCGTCTTCGACTCTACTTTAGTTAGTGATTCGAGATGGACATAGACTTAGGTTTTACACCTTTTCCATCCTTTTGTTGTCATCTTCGACTCTACTTTAGCTGGTGATTCGAGATAGACATAGATCTAGGTGGTAAACCTTTGCATGTTCCTTTAGGATTCTCTCGACTCTACCTTAGTTAGTGATTCGAGTTAGACCTTAGGATGTAATCCATGCATGATGACATTAGGGATAGCATTAGATAGTTTCCCTTGTTTGTATTCTCTTTTCTTTTGCATCCATGCATATAATAAAACTAAAATTGTTTTCTTTTTCTTTTTTGCAAATTAAAACACTTACTAATGGTTCAAACTCCTTTTTCAAAGGTAAAAACAACCAACCAAATGCAAACTTTTTGCCTACGGGTTTCCTTTTGTTTTTAAATTATTTTCATAATTAAAAAACACATAACCCATCAAAACATGTGAGCCGAACTACGGCGCTCTGACTTTCTCATTGCACGCGGGAATACGTAGGCATCTTGTCACGGGGCTCGATCGAGCGAACTTTGTAAATACTTCCTTCTTTTCCCCGTGTTTTCTTTATTTTTATTTTCTTTCACATGCATTCTTTCTTAGCATACATATATAGCGATTAAGTAGTAAGTAGATATAAACACACCCATTAGACAAAAAGTAGAAGTGGATACCGTAGAGTACTACGGGCGCGTGGGGTGCTAATACCTTCCCTTCGCGTAATAGATTCCCTTACCCCTATCTCTCGGTCGCAAGACCGTGCCTTATCCCTTTTCAGGTTTTCGCGATGCGTTCACCTTTCTCCCTTTGTGAGATAAAAAACGTTCGATGGCGACTTCATTGATATAGTTATCGGATGATGTTCAGCCGGTTGTTTCAAGTTCCGAATTAATGAGAATGGCGTTATGAGATTTGGTGATAGAGTGTGTGTTCCGGATGTTGCTGAGATTGGAAAAAGTATTTTGGAAGAAGGACATCGTAGTGGGTTGAGTATTCATCCCGGTGCTACTAAGATGTATCATGATTTGAAGAAATTATTTTGGTGGCCTGGAATGAAAAAGGAAATTGCCGAGTTTGTGTATGCGTGTTTGGTTTGTCAGAAATCAAAGATTGAACATCAGAAACCGTCAGGATTGATGGAACCGTTGTTTGTTCCAGAATGGAAATGGGATGGCATTTCAATGGATTTCGTGTCTGGTTTGCCGAGGACAACGAAGAACTGTGATTCTATTCGGGTTATTGTCGACCGATTGACAAAGTCTGCTCACTTTATTCTGATAAGAAAGGATTATCCGATGGAGAGGTTGGCAGAATTGTATGTTGAGAAGATTGTGAGTTTGCATGGTATTCCGTCTAGCATTGTGTCAGATAGAGATCCGAGGTTTACGTCCAAGTTCTGGACAGGATTGCAGGAAGCTTTGGGTACTAAGTTACGATTGAGTTCTGCATATCATCCACAGACAGATGGTCAGACGGAGAGGACGATTCAGTCGTTAAAAGACTTGTTGAGGGCTTGTGTGTTAGAGAAGGGTGGAGCTTTGGATAGCTACTTACCATTGATAGAGTTTACCTATAACAACAGTTTTCATTCGAGCATCGGTATGACTCCGTTTGAAGCATTGTATGGTAGGAGGTGTCGGACTCCGTTGTGTTGGTACGAATATGGAGAAAGTGTTGTGATTGGACCAGAGATTGTTCAACAAACTTCGGAAAAGATTAAGATGATTCAGGAGAAGAAGAGAATTTCTCAGAGTCGTCAGAAAAGTTATCATGATCTGAGGAGAAAAGATCTTGAGTTTAGTGAAGGAGATCATGTGTTCATGCGGGTTCTGTAGATGGTGGTCTTTTGGAAAAATTATTTCACGTAGAATTGAAGAGAAGAGAGGAAAAAGCCAGCAGAAATCGAAGATCATCGCGGTGAGGGTGATTTCATTCAATTTTAATGCCTTATGGATTTTGGGAATCAACGGATGATTGGGTATGTTAGGAAGTTTGATTTAGGTGATTATAGGTTTGTAGGAATTAAACCCTATTTGTGTCGGATTGTAGGTGGAAACCATTAGTGTGTCAAATAATAAATAGGAATGATGAAATAATGTTGTTTGATGTTATAATGGTGTAAAATGGATGTACTTTAGTGTTCCTCATGTTGCAATTCGTATGGGAATGTTTGGAAGTGATTTGGAATGCCTAAATCTTTGTCAAAATAGCGAGAAAATGATTACGCGGTCGTGGAACCGGTTCCTGTGGAGAACCGGGTTCCCAATAATTTTCAAAGCGGGCATTTTATGCGTGGGAACGGTTCCATGGGGTAGGAACCGGGTTCCATACAAAATTCAAGGCGTGACTTTTTCAAAAGTGGGAACCGGGTTGTACCGGGTAGGGCAGGTTCCATGTAATTTCAAAATACTTAAAACTTCAAAAATTCATATTTTCTAAACCGTAACTCCGATTCGGGTGCCGTTTTCGGCATTATTTCTTAAATTAAAAATAATATCTTCTAAAAAGAGAAAAATATTATTTTGCTAAAATTATTTTTAAAAAATAGTCGAGCTTCCGATTTTTGAAAAAGGTGGATAGTTGAGGACGATGGGAAATGGGGTTGAATTGCCTGATTTGATGAGTGAGGAATAATGCTTACAATGTTATGTTTGGTATACATTATGATTGAATGTAATACATTGATGATTGGCATTATGTGAACTATATTGATATCATAATCTGTGAAGTGATGTTGCATGCTTTTATGATGCATGCATGAGCATTTGTTAATTTGGTTCATTCCCATTGTGCGGAAGTGGTGGTGAGCCAATAGACTTACCGGTTAGAGGTAGTGAGGCTGGATTCTTGACCCGATGGTTCTTGGCGAATCATGGATTTCCATTGTCTTTCCATATGTAAGCGGGCGGTGGGTGAACTCGGTTCACGTTTGGTACCACATGCATAGAGTGCATTGCATATGGGATTGTAACATGCTAGGATGGTTTCGGTGTTGCAATTTCCATTGTTTTTATATTACATGTTCATTGTGTGAGATGCCTTTGTGAATTGACTACGACTATGTGTTTGGATAATGGACTAATGTATTCGATTATTACATTGTATCTAAAAGCGTATAATGCATTTTATATTGGATAGAAATCTCACCCTTACTTTGATGATTTGATTTGAAGTGATTAGCTGCTCGGAATCAGTGAGGATAGCTTCTAGAGTCGAGTCATTAGTTAATCCAGCGTGTCGATTAAGTGCTCGGTAGATGTAACCAGGGAAGCGTTTGTTTGAAATCCTTTAATGGATATCCTTAATGGTTTTGAATTATGTTTTGATTTATTTTACGGAATAGATATGGATGATGTATCCGAGGTTTGTTATGTTTCATTTCATTTGTTAAACATAACCTTAAGTCTGTCTTATTTATTGATTTCCTTCAGGGAAAGCATGACATCTGTTTGGATTGATTTGAAATATTTATTTTGTGACTCCTCTTGATTTGCGAATAAAAACTCTGATTAATATTAATAAAATGCGGGTAATTAGAAGGGGTGTTACAGCTGCTATGTATTCAGCTTCAACAGTAGATAAAGACACACAGTTTTGCTTCTTGTTGAACCAAGAAACAAGATTGTTCCCCAAAAAGAAACATCCTCCAAAAGTACTTTTTCTATCATCAGCACTACCAATCGGCATCACAAAAACAGACAAATTGGTTCACATCCATGAGAATACAGCATACCATAATTGTAAGTTCCACTCACATACTTCAGAATTCTTTTCACCTGATTGATGTGACTTACTTTAGGTTCAGCCTGATATCTTGCACATACTCCAACAGCAAAGGCAATGTCAGGTCTGCTGGTTGTTAGGTACAACAGACTTCCTATCATGCTTCTATACAAGCTTTGATCGACATTTGTCCCACTTGTGTCTTTGGACAACTTTAGATGAGTAGGAGCAGGAGTCCTTTTATGGCTGGCATTTTCCATCCCAAATTTCTTGACAATATTCTTTGCATACTTGTTCTGAGAAAGAAAAGTTGAGTCTTCCATCTGTGTGACTTGTAGTCTAAGAAAGTAAGTCAATTCTCCCATGAGGCTCATTTCAAACCCAGCTTGCATTTGGTTGGCAAAATGTCTCACCATTTTATCTGACATTCCTCCAAACACTATGTCATCAACATAAATTTGAGCTATCATTATCTTTCCTCCTTCATCCTTGACAAAGAGAGTTTTATCCAAGCCTCATTTCCTATAACCTTTATCAGTAAGGAACTTTGTCAACCTTTCATACCAAGCCCTAGGAGCTTGTTTCAGACCATATAAAGCTTTCCTCAATTTGTAAACATGATCAAGAAAGTTAGGATCCACAAATCCTTTAGGCTATTCTACATATACCTCTTCATTTAAGTAGCCATTTAGGAAGGCACTTTTCACATCCATCTGAAACAGCTTGAATTTTAGAATGCAAGCAACTCCTAGATGTCGATTGATTCGGCCTAGCCAGGGCAAAAGCTCATCAAAATCAATCCCTTCAACTTGAGTGTATCCTTGAGCAACAAGTCTTGCTTTATTTCTGGTGACAACCCCTTCTGCATCAGACTTGTTCTTGTAGATCCACTTTGTGCCAATGATGTTTGTTCCCTCTGGTCTAGGAACTAACTCCCACACTTCATGTTGTTTGAACTGGTTCAATTCATCTTGCATTGCTCGATCCGGTATTCATCGATTAGAGCCTCTTTGACATTCTTTGGCTCAATCTTAGACACAAAAGAGTTTGAGATGATTTCTATGGATCTTGTAATGACTCCACTTTTAGGATCTCCAATGATGAGTTCCTTTGGATGATCTTTCTAAATTATGAAGGAAGGATCCTTGTTAGCTTCCTCTGGTTGAGACTTTGGTGAAGTAGGAACAGGCACATCATCCTTATCAGACACTTGTGGAGATGTCTCAAACAATGTCTCAACATCATATGGGACATTGTTTTCCTCATGGTGATCATCAACTATGACATTAATAGACTCCATCATAACTTTTGTCACAGGTTGAATACCTATATGCTCTGCTGTTGGTAGAGTATCCCAGAAAAATGCCTTCATCACTTTTAGAGTCCATCTTTCTCATTTGATCATGATCTGTCAGAATATAACATTTGCTACCAAATACATGGAAATACTTCACAGTAGGTTTTCTTCCCTTCCACATTTCATAAAGGGTGGAGGATGTTCCCTTTCTCAAGGTGACCCTGTTGTGAACATAACAAGTTGTATTCATAGCTTCAGCCCAAAAATGAATAGGATGTTTCTTAGCATGAATCATTGCTCTGGCAGATTCCTGTATAGTCCTCTTTTTCCTTTCCACAACTCCATTTTGTTGAGGAGTTATAGGAGAGGAGAACTCATGATTGATTCCTTCTGAGGAACAAAATTCATCAAACTTGCCATTCTCAAATTCCTTTCCATGATCACTTTTAATTCTGACAATGCAGCCTTCTTTTTCTCTTTGAAGTCTTTTGCATAATTCTTTAAAGACATCAAACACATCAGATTTTTCCTTGATGAAGTTTATCCAGGTGAATCTAGAGAAGTCATCCACAACAACATAAGCATACCTTTTTCCACTAAGACTTTCAACTTGCATAGGGCCCATCAGATCCATGTGCAGCAGTTCTAGCACCTTGGAGGTGGTCAGATGTCTTGACATTGGATGTGACGTTCTGGTTTGCTTTCCAACCTGACATTCACCACAAACTCTCCCTTCATCAATATGAAGTCTTGGAATCCCTCTGACAGCCTCCATGGATATGATCTTTTTCATCCCTCTAAGATGCAAATGACCAAGCTTTTGGTGCCACAGTTTCACCTCCTTTTCATCTTTGGCTGTAGAGCACACAGATGATAGGTTAGTGTTCTCAGACTCCCACAAGTAACAGTTATCTTTTGATCTGACTCCTCTCATTACAATTTCTTATTTTTCATTGGTTACAAGACATTCAGACCTTGTAAAGTTGAACCTTGAAACCCAGATCACACAGTTGACTGATACTTATGAGATTGGCAGTCAAAACCTTCAATAGCAATACCTCATTTAGGTTTGGAACTCCAGCGCAGTCCAAGTTTCCAACACCTTTGATTTCTCCTTTAGCTCCATCTCCAAAAGTGACATAACTAGTAGTATGAGGTCTGACTTCATTTAGAAGATTCTTGATTCCAGTCATATTCCTAGAGCATCGACTGTCAAAATACCAGTCTTCCTTGGCAGAAACTCTAAGGGAGGTGTGAAATATCAAAATTTGATCTTCTTCTTCCACTGTTGAGTATATGGTTCCTTGTTGGTCTTTGGCTTGACATAAGGGATCTGGTTAGGATATCCATATAGTCTATAGCAAAATGTCTTTATGTGTCCAAACCTTCCACAATAATGACATCTCCATCTTTGAAACTTTTCTTCATGTTTCTCGATCTTGTTGGTGAGCCCAATGTTGTGACATCTACTTTGACATTGGTTTATTAGGTCTGTTCTTCTTCTTGTTATCAGCAAATTTCTTTGCAGCCACATATCTTGAACGAGACACATTTCCTGCCTTATGTTGTGACATCTGCTTTGACATTAGTTTGTCAGGCATGTTCTTCTTCTTGTCCGGCGGGTTTCTTTGCGACCACATATCCTAGACCATGCATATTTCACGCATTTTGTCGGTGAAGAATTTCATCCAACTTATCAGTTCCAGTTGTCATCATCTTGACAGACTTAGTCATCTGATGAAGTTTGGAGTTCAACACTATAATCTCACTGTTGAGATGACTTATAGTAGCAGTGTTTTCCTTCTTCTCAGCTTCCAACTTCACATTCTCGACCTCGACTTCACAATTAGCTTTTTACATTTCTCATTTCTTGACATACTTGACGCCGATACTGACTTCTTGTAAGTTTCAGCAAGCTCTTCAAATGTCACTTCCTCATCACTAGAGTCATTATCAGAGTTACAAACTCCAGAGAGAGCAGCAATAAGTTTGGCTGATTCCTCTTCAGAGTCACTTCCTGAGTCACCATTAGACTAAGTGACAATCATTCCTTTCTTTTGTTTCTTTAGAAAGGTAGGACATTCAGCTCTAATATGCCCATATCCTTCACATCCATGACACTGGATTCCTCTGCTTTGACTTCCCTTTTCTTCTGACTTGGATCTTCTGTTGTAGTCATAAGTTCTGCTAATGTCAGATGGAATGTTCTTGACATTGGACCTTGACTTTGGATCAATTCTCTTGATGAGTTTGTTGAACTGTCTTCCAAGCATAGCTATAGCTTCAGATATCTTTTCATCATCATCCTCCTTGCATTCCTCTTCAGTATTGGATACAAGGGCTATGTTCATGTTCTTCTTGTCAATATTTTCACTGATCCCCATTTCAAATGTCTTAAGAGATCCAATAAGTTCTTCAACCTTCAAGGTGCAGATATCCTGAGCTTCCTCTATAGCAGTCACTTTCATTGCAAACCTTTTAGGCAAGGATTTGAGAATCTTTCTCACCAGCTTTTCTTCTGACATCTTTTCTCCCAATGCTCCTGAGGTGTTCGCAATCTCCAAGATATTCATGTGAAACTCATGAATGGTCTCATCTTCTTCATCTTCAGATTCTCAAATTTGGTAGTGAGCATCTGAAGTCTTGACATTTTCACCTAGGATGTCCCCTCATGAGTAGTTTTGAGAGTGTCCCAAACATCCTTGGCGAGTTCACACTGATGTACTAGTCTGAAGATATTTCTGTCAATTTCGTTGAATAAGGCATTCAATGCTTTAGAGTTTCCCAGTGCTAGCTCTTCTTCTTCTTTGCTCCATTCTTCCTCAGGTTTCAGACTAGTAGTCCCATCTTTCTCAAGCTTGGTAGGATGTTTCCATCCTCTGTCAGTAGCTCTCCAAGCTTTAATGTCTAGTGACCTCAAAAAGGCAACCATACGAGGTTTCCAGTAATCATAATTAGATCCATCCAGTATAGGTGGTCTATTTCCAAATCCTCCTTTCTTGTCCATAATGCCAAAAACTATTGTCCCTAGATCTCACCCAGAAATAACAGGCAAGGTGCCTGCTCTGATGCCAATTGAAATTCCTGGCAGTAGATACGTGATGTCACAGAGAATGTTATGACACATTATCTGACACTCTGTTAACAATTCACACAGTAAATTTAAACAACAGTAAAAAACACAATAAATTGTTTACCCAGTTCAGTGTGTAAGTACACCTACATCTGGGGGATACCATGCCAGGGAGGAAATTCACTATTAGTAGAATTAATTCAGGAATAAACCAACCAGTTTATGTCCTTCACTTAAAACCTACCCAATGCAACTTCAATCTAAGTCCTACTTAGATCTGAGTTCCTACTCACTCTCCCTCAATCACAGCAGCAGTGATATCAACCTATTGATTAATTGAATTGTGAAGACACTCTTCGATAAACATACTTGATTTTGCTTCAAAGCTTTAATCAAGAGACACAACACTCGTGCTTCAAAGCTTTGAGTGATAAACAACCCTTACAACCAAATCCTAGTCCAAGGCACTTATCAATTGATAATTGCTTGGCTCACAAGAGTAACTAGAATACACAATAAACAACCTGCTAAATCTTCAATACAGTTCAAGAGGCGCATCAACAGAATAAGGGTTTTATTCCTATTATAGAATCAGTCCTGAAACTTCAGTTTTGGGCTTCCATAATAATAGCTAGGGTTCACTTAATTAATCCTAAAGACTTGGTCTTTTTAACAAACCAATTTAGGGTTAACTAAGATTAACCATATAGCCACGTGAGCATGTGATCTAATTACATAATCCATAATAAAAATAGCTTAACAGAATTCCTGAAAAGTCTCAGGAAAAGTAATTTTGCAGAACAACAAATGTCACACAGAATGTCATAACATCGGTTATGACATCGATGAAATACAAGATTCCGACCTGATGTTAGCTTTCGAGTTGTACTTGAATCATCCTTCTCATGCAGTTAATTTTCTTCAACTCTGAATTAATGCCAACACAAAACACTTACACCTTGCAACACATGTTGAAAGCAGAGCTGATTACCTTGAGGGATCCTCCTCAGAACATCAATACTTCCTCTCCGAGATACAATCCTAATGCTAAGTCTGCTTACCACTCCAACAGCCCAGGGCACGATACTGACGATTGTTGGGCTCTAAAGAACAAGATTCAAGACATGATTGAAGCTAAAGAGATTGAGTTTGATCCTCCGGTCGAGACTCCGAATGTGATCAACGCGCCAATGCCTAACCATGGCAAAAGTGCCAATGCTATTGACAAGAATACTTATGTTTTTAATATAAATGACTTGACTATTCCTCTGATGACTGTTAAGAAGAATTTGCTGCAAGCGGTGTCAATCTAGGATGCCCGGAGTCGTTGGTGCCCATACACGACGGTGCTTGTTGAGAAGGCGTATTGCATGATGGATAACATGAAGTGTTATTCACGAAACCACACATGGAGGCGTGAAGACATGTCTAAAGCGAAGATAAAAGATGTGAAGCCAAACCATCTGTATGGGATACCTTAGAGGCATGTATGATGAGCTGACTTTGAGATTTTTGTATCAAATGTGCGGATAGCAAGAGTCGTCACCGACTTTTCTTTTATCAATTAAGGAAGGTGAAAAGAGCAGGAAAAGACCTTCGTTAGATTACGAGTAAGGGAGAAGGTTATGAAAAGGGAAGGTATTAGCACCCCTTTCCATCCGTAGTTATCTACGGGCTCTTAGTTGCTCTTAGATCACTTTTGAAAAAAATGTGCTTTCTGTGTGTTTGACAAAAATGTTTTGAAAAGGCATTTCGCTTTGAATTTGTAATGATTCATGTAGGAATGTATATAAAGTGTTCGGAAATGTTTCCTTTTGAAAAGAGTTTGAACTTTGACAAAAGTGTGAGGTGTAAAAACGTATTTGATAGAGCAAGCAACTAAAAGTCTTATTACCTACTCAGAATTGGTCGTTTTCGTGTCATTTTACATTCCTTTAGAATAGCGCTATCCATACCATTAGTTGGTAGGTAACTCCATTCGTTGGATGTAAGAGGGACATTCGAAGGGACATCGGATTGTCATAGAAAGCAACTTGTAGGAAGTATCCTAGCACATTTGAAGGGACTATCATCATTTTTCGTAGGCGACAATCGAGGGTCAAGATCATGTATTCGTAGGCGACATCGTGGGTCTATGATCTTTGTATCAAAGGGACTATGATAATTTGTTTTGAAGGCAACGGTGCTAGAATACCTCTACGTTAGAGGACTTGACCATTTATTGAAAGCGAGAGAATTACCCTACGGGGTGCATGTGTGAAAAGAGTGTGTTGATTTCAGGTATTTTATCTTGGAATTATGAGTGATCTATGCCCAATTTTATCTTGCCATACACGCCTAATTACTAGCAGTTTATAGGGTGCAGAAAGTAAATTGCGGAAATGTAAAGTGCGGAAAGTAAAGTCCTACGCTATTACATGGCTTTGGAGCAGATACATAATTGAAAGTGTGGAAAATAAAAGCCCTAATTAAACTATTACATCTCATAGGCAATTACATAATTGAAAAAGAAAAGCAAGAAAAATCGTCAAAGCGTTACAACACGTGAGCAGATAAAAATCTGAAAATTGCATAAGAAGAAAATGTTAGTAAAAATAAGTATTTTTGAATGAGGAAAAAGGTTTTATGTTAGTAATGACATTAATATGATAAGATAAATTTTTGGTAATGTTTTGAATTGATTTGATAATTTAAAAACAATTAAAAGTCATTTAAATGATTAATTAGCAATTAAATTAAATATGCATGCAAAAATAATAATTTTAATTTTAAAAATTAAATAAGTATTTTTCTAATGATTATGCAAAAAATAAATATTTTTGGTGTTTTTTAGATGTATGATAAAAAATATTGAAGATAAATTAAATTAGATGCAAAATATTAAAGAAAATAAAAAAAGTAAAAAAAAAATATGTTAGTTTTCTAACTTGTAAAACCAATTGCCATGGCTGGGATTCGAACTCAGGTCCCATGCTTATAGCCACGACCAAGCGGGCTAGGCGTCCACGTGTTTATGAAGCGGGCAATTGTTTTAAGCGCAGGAATTCAAATTCAGCGAAGCATCATCTTCTTCGTTTGAATTTAGGAATTTTAAATCGGCCAAACTCGGCGCTAAGGCCCTACAAACATCAAAAATCCAGCACAAGCAATATAAATGAAATCTAAATCCATGGTTCGATTAGAAATTTCATTCTGAGCACGATGGTGGTATCGGTTTCGTCCAATTTATCCTATTTAGAGAATCCCTAATTCGAACCAGAAAACTCTAAACATGGTGTATTTCGATTCAGGCCATGGAAATGCAATTAAATCATCCAGAAAGCTTGTAAACTTTGTTCTAAACACAAAACAAACATCAAAACACGTTAATAATAATGCATGAATAACAGAATTCGAATTTTGAAAAAGTAAGAACAAACCAAATCGTGTTTTCGTGATTCTTGATGTTTTTGAGAGATGTAAAGGTCTGGATCGACTCCAGGGACTCCAAGGAATGCAAAGGAATGCTTAAAACCAATTGAATCAAGCTGGAACTAGGGCTGTAGGTAGCTTGAATACCACGGTTTTTTGAATTTAGGTTAGGGTTCCTTGAGGCAATATTTCTGTTCTCTCTTGTGTGATATGCATTGTACATTTATAATGGATGAATTTTGGGCTGAATTGAAGAACAAATAATGATCAATCAATGTAAAAAATATTTGATTTTGTATGAAATCAAATCTTCCTTTTTTGATTAAATTTCAATCAAATTCTTGCCAAATCTATGCAAATTTCGAAATTTTCCAGCTTGTGTGAGTTACTTGGACCTCAAGCATGAGAGAAAAATCAATCTTGCATTTAATTTTGATTTTATACCTTATTTTTTAATTTAATTTGTATTTAAATGAATAAAATCCAAATTAAATAGAAAAATAAAGCTAAAATTCGTGGCATTGGGCTTGGATGTTCCAAATTGTCTAAGGAACAAGTTTGAATGAAGAAAAACTAGGCCCATTTGCCAAATTGACAAGTATTTCTCTTTGTGCACTTCTTCAAAAATTCCCAACTTGTGCAAGGTGTATTTTGCTCAATTTTCCACATTGTTGAGTGTTCGTGGACTTTTTAGAAAGCTCTAGGTGTCCTCTAAACAACCTCTTTGGTTTCATCTCAATTGGAGTTTCCATGCTCAATAACACTTCATTACAAAAAGTTGACTTTTTGTTGACTTTGAAAAGGACCTGTAATGTTTTGACCCATACCTTCCAAATGAAGCATTTTTTGAACATTCTTGTGAGACATGAAGTTGTAGAGAATTGAATTTCCATCAAAATGAGAGGTGGTGGAAAAAATTTTGAGAAAGTATGAAGAAGTTATGCTCAGTCAAAGTTCAGTTGACTTTTCATTAAAAAACCCTAATTTGGAAAGTTTGACTTTTGTGCAAATCTTGAGTTTTCTTGATGAATCATGATCAACCCTTGATAAAATGATGAATGTGACTTCAAAATGAGGATGTTGACCAAAAATCAGGAAGTTTGACTGTATGTTGACCACAGTTGACTTTTTGTCCAATACAACTGATTTTCAACCATCTGAGCAATTGTTTGAGGAAACTTGACTTGTGAGGCTTGAAACTTGACATAGTGAATCTTTGAAGCATATGAGGAGGCATGATGACCATTGGAGATGTTGGAAGTCCATATGGATTTGAGAATTGCCAAACCCTAGTTTGGGTTGATTGTCTAGGAGAGGGTTTGTCTGATCAACCCTTGAGGAATCCTTGTATGAAATGTCTTGAGGAATAGGAGGGCAAATTTTGGGGTATGACAACAGCCAAGTGGAAGATTCGATTACATGGTGAATTATACTATTCCTGAGAGCTACAAGATTCCTATTGAAGATGTTAAAGCAACCGGATGGGGGGACGATTTCCCATAAGACTATGCTGATGTTAACACAATAAGGATTTCCTCTACTAATCCTGTGCCTAGAGTGACACCTCTCATCATTACTTCTCCCAGACCAGTTCCATATTCCTCTGACAAAGCTATCCCTTGGAATTACGGAGCTGATGTTTACTACCATGGTGTTAAACAAGACCCTCTAACCATTGAGGATCTTGCAGTTGAAGCTTCCATTCTTGACATAGAAAACATCACCGGATCAAGCAAGGTGACCAGAACCGGAAGAGTGTTCTCTCTAGATATCTCTCCTCCCAAAGACACTGTGACTCCAGCTCGCATTCCAGCTATCGAACCAGTTCCCGAGACTAGAGGGAAAGAACCAGTGACTCATCCTTTCGAGACAGTACCAAAGGAGTTCTTGAAGATGCCTCCAAGCAAGAAATGGAGGAAATTCTGAAGATTATCAAGAAGAGTGACTACAATGTTGTGGAACAGTTGGGACAGACTCCGTCCAAGATCTCCATGCTTGCTCTGCTCTTGTGCTCTGAGGCTCATGCTAAAGCCTTGGTGAAGTTTCTGAAGAATGCTTATATACCGCAAGACACTATTACTTACCAGTTTGAAGTTTGTATTGCTAGCCTGGCTGCCAACAACGGCCTAGGCTTCTCGATCTTGATTTGACTCTATGGAAGAAACACAACAAAGCCTTGCGTCTCTATTGAATGCAAGGCGTTAAACTGTCTCATGTTTTGGTAGATACGGTTACGCTCGAATATCACCGCAAAAGTGCTTTTGATCGACTTAATGTTGAAGGTTTGGTTCTGAAGCCCAGTGACATTATTGTGAGAGCTTTTGATGGTTCTAAACGAACAATACTTGGAGAGCTCATTCTGCCTGTCAAAGTCGGTTCCCAAACTTTTGACTCCACTTTCTTTGTCATGGACATACGTCCAGCTTACTCTTGCCTACATGGACGCCCTTGGATACATGGGATAGGCGCTGTTACCTCTACCTTGCATCAGAAGCTGAAGTACCTAATGAAGGGAAGGTTGTTACAGTATGTGGTGAAGAGGAATACATGGTCAATCATCTGCAGTCATTCCGATACCTCGAGATGAAAGGTGAATTCTTTGAGACTCCTTGTCAAGCTTTTGAAACAGTTCCAAGAGTCATGCCTGTTGACTCTCCTGTCACTCCTGAAGTTAGACAAGTTCCGCCTAGGATGGCCTCGCTGGAGGATGCTCAAGCAGCAGTTGAAGAAGGAGGTAGTACTATTTGGGGTCAGCTCCCCGATCTTCCTTTCAAATCGACAAGGCGGTTTAGGCTTCACCATCAAGGTCGGAAGATGATACGCCATGACGTGCTGGCCAACTTCCTTTCGCATCATCGAATGGAATCCATGCTATAGAAACAACGCAATGACTTGACATCAGCAAGTGGATCTTCCCAACTCCCGACAACGGACTCAGCAATTGGAAGACCGAAGACGTCATACCAATCTCCTTTAGACAGGAGTAATTGCTTTTGTTTTCTGTTTTGCTTTTCGTTCTTTATGCTTTGAACAATAAGCTTTAAAGCCTAGTGCCTTGCCCGGGGCATCATGGCTCGTTTGTGAGGGTTATTATCTGTCATTTGCATATTTTCATTCAATAAAATCGTTGGACTTTTGCATTTAAATGTTGTTTTCTTTCTTTTACTTTACTACCCTTTCAAAAGCTATGTGTTCTTACACACACCCACGTGATACACTGCAGAATCACTCTGAATCTTGTTGATAACAGCTATGCTATTGCTAAATATGACCGATAATCCGATCTACCAAGCCGAAGGCGAAGGTGAGGAAGATGGTGAAGTTCGAGAGAACTTGTCGGGGCTTACTGACAGAAGAGCGAGTTATCTGACCACGAAGAAACCAATTGAGGTTATGAATCTAGTGCGATGAGGCGGAAAAGAGATCGAGATAAAGCGGGTCTTGAGAGTAGTGTTAAAGAGATTGGTTCGGATGCTACGAGACTATATTGAGGTTTTTGCTTGGTCATACGAAGACATGCCAGGTTTAGACATTGATATTGTGGTACACGGTTGCCGCGAAAGAAGGTTTTCTCCACATGAAGCGAAAGTCCGTCGCATGCATCCTGAGATGTCTGAGAAAATCAAAGCCGAAGTTATGAAGCAGTTCAATGCTGGTTTCCTAGCCTTTACTTCTTATCCACAGTGGGTTTGCGAACTTGGTGCCCGTACCTAAGAAGGATTGTAAAGTACGAATGTGTGTGGATTACAGAGATCTGAACAAAGCAAGTCCGAAAGACGATTTTCCACTCCCTCATATTGATGTTCTAGTTGACAACACCGCCCAACATAAGGTTTTCTCCTTCATGGATGGTTTCTCCGGTTACAATCAAATAAAAATGGCTCCTGAAGACATGGAGAAGACCACTTTTGTTACACAGTGGGGCACTTTCTGCTACAAGGTCATGCCGTTCGGACCGAAGAACGCTGGCGCCACTTATCAGTGTGCCATGGTGGCATTATTTCATGACATGATTCATCACAAGATAGAGGTCTACATCGATGACATGATAGCTCGATCATAGAGTGAAGAAGAACATCTCGATCATTTGCGGAAACTGTTTGATAGACTGAAGAAGTATAGACTGAGACTCAATCCCAACAAGTGCACCTTTGGAGTCAGATCTGGTAAAATCCTAGGGTTTGTTGTCAGTGGTAAGGGTATTGAGGTTGACCCCGCCAAGGTTAAAGTTATCCAAGAAATGCCAGCTCCCCGCACCGAGAAGGAAGTCAGAGGTTTCCTGGGTCGTTTGAACTACATTGCCAGATTCATTGCACACCTAACCGCTACTTGTGAGCCAATCTTCAAGTTACTGAAGAAAGATCAAGTAGTGGAATGGAACAACGATTGCCAGATCGCGTTTGACAAAATCAAGGAGTACCTACAGAATCCTCTTATCCTGATGCCACCTGCCGAAGGAAGACCTCTTATCATGTACTTGACAGGGTTAGAGAACTCAATGGGATGTGTGTTGGGGCAACATGACGAGTCTGGTCGAAAAAAGTATGCAATATACTACCTTAGCAAAAGTTTACCGGTGTGAAATAAGATACTCACATTTCGAGAAAACTTCTGCGCTTTAACTTGCTCGCCGACTAAGGTATATGTTGACTCACACTACCTTGTTGATTTCCGGGATGGATCCGATAAAATACATATTTGAGAAACCGACTCTCTCAGGAGAATAGCAAGATGGCAATGATCTTGACCGAATCGACATCGATATACTTCGAGCGATCAAAGGAAGTGTAGTAGCCGATCATTTGGCTCATCAAGCCGTAGATGACTATCGATCTATGCATTCGAGTTTCGGATGAAGATGTTTTGTTAATTCTTGATTGTGAAGAACCGAGGCCAGACGAAGGACACGAACAAGGATCCCGATGGACCATGGTCTTTGATGGAGCCTCAAACGCACTTGGCAATGGCATTGACGCCATCATTACATCCCCTACAGGCGGACACACACCTTTCACCGCCAGATTATGTTTCAGTTGCACTAAAAACATGGCCAAATACGAAGCGTGCATCATGGGTATCAAAGCTGCTATTGACTTAAGAATCAAATTCTTGCAAGTGTATGGAGACTCAGCTTTGGTGATCAGTCAGATTAAAGGCGAGTGGGATACGAAGCATCCGAATCTCATTCCGTATCGGGAGCATGTTCTAAGTTTGATTCCTTACTTCGAAGAGATTACTTTCAATCATATTCCACGAGAAGAGAACCAGATGGCAGACGCATTGGCTACTATGTCATCAATGATAAGAAGTTCTTGAGAAGATTCGCATCCAAATTCTTCCTCAGCAACGACATCTTATACAAGCCTGACCATGACTGTGCTTACTCATTGTGTAAATAGGAAGGCAGAGCGTATCATGGAAGAATTACGAATCGCATTTGGTACCCACTCCAGTGGACATACAATGGCTAAGAAGATTCTGAGAACAGGTTACTATTGGTCCACCATGGAAGCTGATTGTCACCGTTATGCTCGATCTTGTCACAAGTGCCAGATATATCCAGACAAAGTGCACGTACCTCCGGTACCTTTGAATGTTCTAACCGCTCCTTGGGCTTTTGCAATGTGGGGTATTGACATGATCGGAGAAATCAAGCCCACTGCTTCCAACGGACATCGTTTCATCCTCGTGGCAATTGATTATTTTACCAAGTGGATAGAAGCGACCTCGTTAAACATTACCAAGAATGTTGTGGCTCGATTCATCAAGCATAATCTTATCTGTCGGTACGGCACTCCCGAAAGGATTATCATAGATAACAGTTCTAATCTCAACAACAAGATGATCACCAAACTCTGCATGCAGTTCAAGATCAAGCATCATAACTCTTCTCCATATCGGCCTAAGATGAATGGCGCAGTGGAAGCCGCCAACAAGAACATTAAGAAGATTATACAGAAGATGGCAGTGACTTATAAGGATTGGCATGAGATGTTACCATTTTCTCTTCATGGTTATCGCACTACTATACGAACATCTACAGGGGTAACCCCTTTCTCTCTTGTATACGGTATGGAAGAAGTCCTACCCATCGAGGTCTAGATACCCTCGACGAGTCCTCGGGGCCTTGAGTTAGGCGAGCGATTGGATCCGGACTCGCCTCGACCGGATCAACACGATTGACGAAAATGACTCGCATCCATACGCCATGGAAAGATCTATCGAGCGAATGATCAAAGCATTCAACAAAAAGTCAAGCACCGAGTCTACCAAGTCGGTGATCTAGTAGTCAGCGCATCATTCTTCCACAAGGTGATCCCGAGGGCAAATGGACTCCACATCTGACGAACCATTTGTAGTCAAGCGGTATTTTCGGTGGAGCTATGATACTTAGCACCATGGATGGCGAAGACTTCCACACCTATGAGCGAGACATAGTTAAAAATACTACGCATGAATGAGACCCGCTAGGTCGGTGATCTAGGCAAAAATAAGGGCATCTGACGAACCAAAGGTTCGGGAAAAGTTAAGGATATATATAAAACAAGTACACCGGCAAGTCAAAAACACGAAAAGGCGGCTTGGGCAAAAAGGGTATCACGGTGGCGAAAAAACGAAAGGCGATCTAGGCAAAGTTAGGGATTTAAGCGTCGACTATGTCTTGTCCGGATCACTTACCTCTGGACTACTATCGCATTCAAGATTCAAATGGCGAATATCAATTCACTCACCCTCTACTGACAGCAAGGAGATGAGATAGTCGAAATATATGAGTACTAGCATAGTTGGAACTTAACGAGATTGTTTCCGCATAGCTTTTTACTTTCTTTGTGTACAAACTGCTTGGCCATACGCCACCCTTTTAAATTAATACAAGTCTTCTTTCTTTTCACAAAGTGTTTGTTTTTGTTGTTTTTTGCACAAAGTCCAACGATTGCTTTGAATGATTATATGCATTTGACAATAAAAATCTGTTTACAAACATTCAAAAAGAAAACATACAAAAGTACTTACTACAGGCTCTAGGAATTGAGATGACGACGAAAAGTCACTAACACGTTCCCCTGCAGAGTACAATCTCCACGGAGTCATCGCTTGCTACAAACCTCCCCAGTAGATACCGTCTTCTTCAAGGTTCATCATGGCGATTTGATCAATTACACGTCTTAATGGTAACATTTGATTTCCAGCAGAGGTATTCATCCCCAGCAGAATATCTCTCATTTCCCCGGCAGCAGCAATATCCCGACTCGAAACTTGGTCAGATAGTGCATCGGAGGAAAACTACATTTCTTACTCCCCAGCAGGATCTACGCACAAGATCCCCAACGGAGTGTTCCTCGGGTTTCGTTATCCTCAGTAGGGTCGACACACAAGATCCCCAGCGGGTTGCCTCTTCACTTCCTCCGTACCCTAGTAGGGTCTACACACAAGATCCCCAGCGGAGCATCTCCTATCTTTATTCCCCAACAGCAGTGTCCAGACTCGAAACTTGGTCAGATAGTGCATCGGAGGAATCAAAGTCACCTATTCTTATTCCAAGTCAAGATTTCCACGGTTTCATCCTCAAGCAGAAGCCACGAATCCCCAAGCAGAACATTCACATCTTCTTCAAGATGGATATGTTTTGAAATACCGACATACACATTCATACATTATACATAACATACGCATATAATCTTCATACGCATTGCATGCATCATAATCTGCATAAATCTAACTATATCCTATCAAAATTTCTCTTTCTTTTTTCCCCCAGCAGGTGGAAATCACTTCTAAGCGAAAGGTCAAAGACTAATACTCGAAACCAGACGGGAAAGCTATCTGAACGACTGTGACCATAAGTCCAGGATTAATATCCGAAGCCAGACGGGAAACCTTATCCGAACGACTACCTAAGTTGTCCTCCGACAACAGGCATTGGATCAAACACCCAAAGCACAACAGGGAAGCTATCCACATTCTGCCGCCTATTAATCCCCTAAGAGTAATCAAGACGAAGATTTATTCTGACACTCCCTCGTTATCAACAGCAACTATAGAGTCTAGCGTACGACTCAGTTGCCCTGGATGGCATCTTAAGCCCATCTCCGACTATTTGTCGACATTTCTCCACTTTTGGAATGCTGCATATTTGGTTAAAAAACCAATATAAACCAATAACTTCATTCAAAGACGAGTGCGAAGTCTAACATATGACTCTATCCGGATGGCATCTTAAGCCCATCTCCGTGCTCTCCTCTACTTTCAGGAATATCTGTAGAGCCTAGTGTACGGCTCATTCCTCAGCATCAGTCTCTCCAGATGGCATCTTAAGCCCATCTCCTATCCAGGCGGCGTTCTCAAGTCTAGCATAAGACTCATTCCCCATTGAAGTCTCCAACTTCTCCAAATTGCATCTATAATCCCATTCCCCTACATCATCAATCAACAGCAAGTGCAAATTTTCAGGTGTACTCGAGTGTTCAATTATCTTCTACCTTCAGGTCACGAAAGACAAGCATGCCAATCTAACCCTTCCAGTACAAGAAGATTGAACAGGGGCAGTTGTCATACCCCAAAATTTGCCCTCCTACTCTTCAAGATATTCCATACATCCATACTCAAGGATTCCTTAAGGGTGGACCATACAAACCCTCTCCTACACAATCAACCCAAACTAGGGTTGGGAAATTCTCATATCAAGATGGGTTCTCAACACCTCCAATGATCATCATTCCTCCTCATATGCTTCAAAGAATCTCCTTGACAAGATTCAAGCCTCACAGGTCAAATTTCCTCAGACAATTGCTCAGATGGTTGAAAATCAGTTGTATTGGACAAAAAGTTAACTGTGGTCAACATACAGTTAAACTTCATGATTTTTGGTCAACATCCTCATTTTGAAGTGAAATTCATCATTTGATCAAGGGTTGATCATGATTCATCAAGAAAACTCAAGATTTGCTCAAAAGTCAAACTTTCCAAATTAGGGTTTTCTAGAGAAAAGTCAATTGAACTTTGACTGAGCATAACTTGTTCATACTTTATTAGAAATTTTTCCACCACCTCTCATTTTGAAGGAAATTCAATTCTCTACAACTTCATGTCTCACAAGCATGTTCAGAAAATGCTTCATTTGGAAGATATGGATCAAAACATTACAGGTCCTTTTCAAAGTCAACAAAAAGTCAACTTTTTGTAATGAAGTGTTATTGAGCATGGAAACTCCAATTGAGATGAAACCAAAGAGGTTGTTTAGAGGACATCTTGAGCAAATTATACGTTGCACAAGTTGGGCATTTTTGAAGAATTGCACAAAGGAAGATATCTGACAAAATCCAATTTTTCCAAATGGGCCTATAATTTTGTGATCCAAACTTGATCATAATATTATTTGTGACCATTTGATGCCTTGTCAAGACCTCTGAAGCAACTCGATTTTCAAAAATCTTTTAATTCTCAAAAAACAGTGAAATTGCCACCTAATTTTATTTGTTCTAAAAAGAACGGGAAAATATAGATAAAACCCCAAACAAGCGGATAAGGCGGTCTGCGTGACCAAAAAAGTGGAATCGGGAGTCGGTTATGCAAGGGGAAGGTATTAGCACCCCTTACATCCATCGTACTCGATGGGACCCATTTAATTCTACGCGTTTGTGTGTGTGTGTGTGTTTATTGCTAAGTTATGAATACCAAAAGGAAAAGAAATTGTTTGTCATTATTTTGAGTTTGACACGGTTTTAGAACCGCGTGCCTACATATTCTCTCGTGCAATGGGAAAGTCAAAACTCTGTAGTTCCTCTCAAAAAGGTTTTAAGTTTGTTGTATTGATTTTATAAGAAAAATCATGCGTTTTAGACATTTCAAATGTTTTGAACTAGGACTTATTTTGTTTGTTTGAAAAGCTTAAGTCCTCGCTCGTATTTGAAACGGCTATTGCACGCTCTTTATCGGAAAAGAGTTTTTATGATCGCATATGAGCGATAAAAGAATTTGAGTGAGTTGAATTATTTTTTATGTGGATGAAAAAGTACCGAACAACGAGGCTAACGTCTCACGATTCAAATACTAGAAACCCGAGGAACTAATGCTCGCACGAGTCGTCTATCACCCAAAAAGTTTTCTTGAGAAAAAGTGAAGTGAAACGAGTTCACGTTATTTAGGAGTCTTTAAGCAACTGGTCTAACGTCCAATGACTTAAAGACTAAAGTTTATTTAGGGGACAAGTTTTTTAGCAATTAGTCTAGCGTCCAACGACTAAAAAACTTGTACTTTACTATGAAAAAGATTTTGAAAATGCACTCGACGTTGGATCGAGGTTTGAAACTTTATTATGAAAGTGTTTTTGAGATGCGAGTTATGGTTAATTGAGCTTATGGACTAAGGTACGATAATGGAAATGAACAAATAATTGCATACAAGCATTAAGTAAAGCGAGTAAATAAATTAAAAGCCCATACAAGGTGGCTTGCACAAATAAATACGATTCATATTGTGTAGGTGCATGCACGAAATAAATTTAATCGATTAATTAAACGAAACTTAATCAAGTAATTAGTTTAATAAAATTAATCAGATGGACCAATTAATTTTAAATAACCTAATTAGATAATTAAATAATGTTTAAATAATTAATTAAAGTTTCATTGTAAGCCCAAGAGCAAGTGTGGTGTGTGCACAAATGTGTGGCCGTTGTGACGCTTCAAAGCTTTGTCAACTCAGGGTAGTAAAAAAATGGCTCGCACGAGTATTAGTTTAAAAATATTTTTGGTTCGTGCTTTGTGAATAATTAAATGATAAAGCAATAACAATATTTACTAATTATTACATCACGTGGGGAATGGGGGTACAAATTTACAAATGGAGATAATATAAGAAAAATGCTAAAAAACAATCCTAATAACAAAAAATGTTTTACTAACACTATTATTATTTTTTGTATTTTGGGATATGTATAAATATTTTATGAGTTAGGAATGATAGTAGTAACTATGGGTTAAGAAAATAATAATTTGTTATTAATAATAATAGTAAGTAATGGTGATAAAAGTTGAAAATTAGTGACAATAATAGATATTAGTGATAATATAAACATAACAGTAGGAATAATGTAAGTATAAAACAAATGTAACAATAATATAATATAATAATAGTAATAATACTATTAGTAATAATGACATAAGTAATAATAATAATTAATAATAATAATAATATTTAGTAATAATAATAATATAGAATAATAGTAATAGTCATAATAAAAATAATAATAATAATAGTTATAATAAAAATAACAATAATAATAGTTATAATAAAAATAATAATAGTTATATTAACTAAACAAAATAAAATGAAAAGGAAAAAATAGAAAATTCAATCTATTCTCTCTCCCTCGTGTGCTCACGATCTGTCTCTCTCTCGCGTTCGCTCTCTCTCACGCGTTCTGGCTTTCTCTCACAAACCCTCACCATGAATCCTCGCCGCGATCGTCCCTTTGTCTCTCTCTCTCCCCGCCTCTGTCTCTCTCTCCGCTCTCTGTCTCTCTCTCACTTGCCTGATCTCTCTCTCTACGAAATCTCTCTTCTCTCGGCTTTTGCATGTTTGGTCGATTTCTGAGCTTAATGTTTGTTTTGATTGTTGTCTTGCAGACAGTTTACCGATTGGAGCTTTGAAGGTTTGGAAACCCTTGGTCGACAATGATGGCTCAGCTTCAGTGGGTTCCGGGTGAGCTTGTTCCGAAATCTTCTTTTCCTCTTCTTTTTCTCTATTCAGAACATGATTTCTGGAAAAAAAAACAAACTCTGAAGGGTTGTGGGTTTAGGGAAAATGATGACTAGGTTAGGGTTGTTATTTTGTGTTTGGGACTCTGTTTTGTGGTTGTTGGTTTTTGGTTTTGTGATAGTGTAAAAAAGCGATAAAGAAATGGATATTGCTCTTGGTTTTAATTTGTTTGAGCAGTTAGGATATTGGCTTGTGTTTTCTCCTCAAGAATCGATTTTCAGATGCTACCCCATGTTGGTCTTTGATTCTGTATTATAAGAACAGATACTGCTGGCCTTGAATCCTTGTTCTATTTTTTGATATCCCTCTTTTACGGTCTCTTGGTGCTGATACATACTTGAGTATATTCCTATTACGGTGTATTTTTGTAAACAGATACTATGCTGGAATTTTTAGATACCATCCTCTTTTCTGATTAACTAGAACTGCTTTGCCTTGGTCTTCCTCTGCTGCAGTCTGTGTTGCTTATTACTACCTTCAAATTTCCTCTTTTCTGCATAAGTCCTGTTATATTATTTGAATTGAACTTTGGCATCTTGCTTTTTTGTGTATCTTGCTTTGCTATTACTTGGGTAAAATAAATTACCTAATGCTGATAACCATATATTTGGGTAATAAAATCTCTCTCTTGCTGCCTGTTTTTGTCTGCTGATATGTATCACATGCTGCTTGTGTTGAATCTGTCTTGGGCTGAAATTTTTGGGAAGCTTTGATAATCTGTTGGGCTTTTTCTTTTTTGGAAAAATGATGTTTTTTTTTATTTCCACTTTATACCTCCTTTGTGAACCAACAACGAAAGTTGTTGTGATTTGCAAAGGAAATATGTAATAGTCGATGAAAGCGATGAAGGAACTTCGGTTCCGAGGCTTTTGAAACAATTGACCTTTAAACCTGATTACTCAACACAACCCTCGTGATGAGTCCGAAAAACATAATTTTCTTATTTTCGTATGAAAATTGCTCTGTTGCTATTAATTATGTTTCTTTCCATTGTTTTAGATGACAAGAGGACAACACTGTGTGGAAGTGAAGAGGAATGCCCGGATGAAGAGAAATTCGAAGGAAGCCAGGAGCTTACGGAATTAGGATAAAATTATGACATTTGTACTTGTAAAACAAAAATTAGAATGTTCTGTAATAACGGACAAAGTTCCGAAATTAATAAATTCCAATTACTCTTGCAAAAATTGTATTCCTTATAAAACTTAAATATTTATATCAATTTGATATAAGAAAAATATTCAAATTCGAACTATAATTCCGATTTCCTCTTGTCATGAACGAAGTTCTTCGTAATGCTTCCCCGCTACAAACCGATTTCCAGGAATAATCCTTCATTGGGCTTAAGATCCACAAAACAATAAAGTATTCTCTTTTTAAAATTAAAACTCATGAAAATAAATAATTATTATATTTCCTGAATTAAAATTCCAAAAGACGAATAATTTCTCTCAAGCGAATGATTCCCAGACAGATCCTTTTGAACTAGATAACTCCAAGCCTCTTGGACGACAGTTTGAGCTAAAATCGAATCTTTCCTTCGAAGACAATGAATGGACGGATAAAACAAAGGGGAAATTTTGGGGTGCGACAACCTCTTTCTATTTCTTTGATTTATTTTTGAATTTAAAAGCATTTAATTCAAGATTAAATTAAATTAAATATGAAAACAAGGTATAATTTAAGTTGGGTTGGATTTTTATCAAGCTTGAGGACCAAGGAAGCCCACCAAACATGCCAAATTCGTGCTAGCTCATGCATGGAAGGAAAAATCAAATTTTGAAAAGATTTGATTTGATTTGAAAGAGAAATTATTTTGCATTCAATAGCATATCTTTTTTCTCTCTTTTGGCTTCAATCCTTCACTCTATAAATACAAAACACATCCACAAGACAAGAGGACGAAACCCTAGCCCTTGGAAGCAACCCTACTTTTCTCAATTTTTTCACAAAGTTGTGATTTTCGAATTCCACTTTCCAGCCAGTTTCAAGGAGTTTCAAGCATTCCATTTCCTTCCTTGATATCCCAGCAACCATTCCCAGCCTTTGCACGAAGTCAAAACATCCCAGATCGTGCTCCCTAGCTCTCACCGGTTTGGTAAACTTCTTGAATTTGATTTTTGTATTTCATGCACTTTTAATCATTCTTGTTTGTTTGTATGAACTCAGGCCACTCATTAGACCATGAATGATGCATCTCATGCAAGCTTGGACGTAGAAAACACAAATCACCATTGTTATGGCATTTTGAATAGTTTGCATCGAATCTCGTTTTCCAGGCCGATTCAGGGAAAACGAACACCACCATCGTGTTCGCAACCCTCGATTTAGGGGGGTAGGGTCCCTCTTTGTTCTTTATTTGGCTTATTTTTCAGGTTTGGAGTTTTGGGCAATCGGAGAAAACGACCGGAGCTAGGGCTCCGGTGTCGTTGACTTGGCTGACTCCAGCAAGGGTTGGCGTGGCGCGATGGAGCGTTCTAATTCGTCCATTCATAAATCCTGGGTCCCACGCGTGTTGACTGTGCTTTGAGTTATAACCATGACACGTTTACACTTATAAACCACTGATTCCAATTTTCAAACACCAAAGAGAGCTAGCTCAGATGGCAATGCGTGTGTGGATTTCCTCAGAGGGCGTGGGTTCGAATCCTGGCAAGGTTGTAACGTTTCAGACTATTTTTCTCGCTTTTCTTTTCAAATTATGTAACTGCTCATGGGATGTAATAATTTAACTAGGACTTTTACTTTCCGCACTCCTATTATGTAACTGCCCCAAAGCCATGTAATAGCGTAGGACTTTATCTTTCCACAATTTATTTTCCGCACCCTATAAAACTGCTAGAAATTAGGCGTGTATGGCAAGATAAAATTGGATATAGATCACTCATAATTTCAAGATAATATATCTGAATTCGATACACTCTTTTCACACATGCACCCCTTAGGGTAATTCTCTCTCGTTGCCTTACGAAAACAAATGGTCAAGTCCCTCGAACGTAGAGGTATCCTAGTACCGTTGCCTTCAAAATATATCATCATAGTCCCTTCGATACAAAGATCATAGACCCACGATGTCACCTACGAATACATGATCTTGACCCTCGATTGTTGCCTACAAAAAGTGATGATCGTTCCTTCGAATGTGCTAGGATACTTCCTACAAGTTGCCTTCTATGACCATCTGATGTCCCTTCGAATGTCCCTTCTACATCCAACGAATAGGGTTACCTACCAACTAATGGTATGGATAGTGCTATTCTAAAGGAACGTAAAACAACACGAAAAACGACCATTCTGAGTAAGTAATAAAGACTTTTAGTTGCTTGCTCAAAACAAATGCTCTTCACACCACACACTTTTGTCAAAGTTCAACTCTTTTCAAAACGAAACATTTTCGAACACTTTGTATACATTCTTACATGAATCATTACAAAGTCAAAGCGAAATGCCTTTTTCAAAACATTTTTGTCAAACACACAGAAAGCATTTTTAAAAATGAGCTAAG
Organism: Vicia sativa; assembly: GCA_021764765.1. Classification (NCBI taxonomy): domain Eukaryota; kingdom Viridiplantae; phylum Streptophyta; class Magnoliopsida; order Fabales; family Fabaceae; genus Vicia; species Vicia sativa. Next base: position 230,815,606 of record CM038793.1, read on the forward strand.
AGCAACTAAGAGCCCGTAGAAAACTACAGATGGAAAGGGGTGATAATACCTTCCCTTTTCATAACCTTCTCCCTTACTCAGAATCTAACGAAGGTCTTTTTCTGTACTTTTTACCTTCCCTTAATTGGATAAAAGAAAAGTCGGTGGCGACTCTTGCTATCCGCAACATTTGCGATACAAAAATCTCAAAGTCAGTTCACCGTATTACACTATCGCTTTAAGTTTGCAAATTAAAAAGGTTTGTTTGTGTTTGGAAATTTGTTAATCACTCTTGGCATAAAATTAAAGTACTAAAGATACAGTTTTTATCAATTAAAAAGACTTTGTCAAGATTGGGTTTCACTATTCCATTTCCATATATTTTCTTGTAACTAGTATGTGAACTCAAATATTTTGAACATAATCTACTATCCTCTCAATAACATTCATGTCTAAATGATATTGTGATATTCATTAAATTAACATTTAGACAATTTCTTCATCCAAAACATTAATCTAACAATCCTTAGTAATTGATACAAAAGAAAAGCAAGAATTAAATCTATTTCTACAATCCAAATCTTACTTGAGAAAATACTTTAAGAACATAAGTTAAATTATCTTTTTCAACAATAATTTAACATAACATATTCAATAAACCACAAAAGCTTTTCTCTACATTCAACATAAAATTGTTCACATACAAGAGTTTACAAGAATTACATAATGGATTTGGAATAGTTACTACCTTAATCTTGACAAAATAGGAATTTATCTCCTCATCACCATGGTTCACATCCAAAGAAACTTAAGTGTTCTTCTTGTTCTTCCACAATGTTCTCTCTCTCTAACTTGATAAAAAATCTGATAATGTGAATAATAATAATCATTAATTAGCAAGCCTTTTTCTCCTCTTTTGTTTTTCTCTCTCTCTCTCTCTTTGTTTTACTTTTTTCTATATCATGATTGCAAATGATATGACCTTTTTCATGCAACCATACAATTATCTTGACCCAAAAGTGACTAAAAGAGACTTTCACGCTACCCAAGAGGTGACGAAGACACTTCTAATTATTTCAAAGCGAAGTTCTAATGGCCTTAGTTTGGCGCCAACCAGGGCGCGCAAACTAAACCAAATAAGGTTCGCGCCACAAAGGCCTTGAGTTGCTATGCTCCCTTTGTCTTTCCTGGCCTTCCTTATACTTGTCTTGATCTTGTCTTGACTTGGTGGCTTCTTCAACTCCACATGTATCCAAGTAATTCTTTTTCTCTAAATTTTCTACAAAACTAACAATTGAAGTCAAATATCTATTCTAATAAAAATAAAAGCAAGAATAATTGCATATTTATGAATTGTGTGAATAAAAGAATGAAAATTAAATAAAACTTGGTTAAAAGGACCAATAAAATGTATGAAAATTAGTCCAATTTGGTCCTTATGGGTGAGGAGGTATTATACTTTAGGTATTAGAACTTGATTTTGTCTTGAGAGAAGCAAAACCTATGTTGTGGGTTGATTACTTAGGAGAGGGTTCATCTGGTCAATCCTTGAGAAATTCTTGAGTATGGAGATTTGGAATGTCTTGAGAAATAGGAGGGAAAATTTTGGGGTATAACAGGTGCCATCTTCCATGCACCAACGATTGGTGATTTGGAGGGAATTTGGTATAATAGAAAATATTGGTGACGGGGTATTTCATGGATGATGTTAATAATGTCGGCAGAAAGCGGTTTGATAGGAAATTACCCTACATTTCCCCTTGTCAACCTTCTGAGGATGTCTATTCCAATCTGGATGAGGCATTTGTTTCTTTGAAGCTACATGAGACCCATGATTTTTTGTGGGATGTAGAACCTCTTGAGGATCCATTCTATGAAGGAGTCCGACCGATAGGTTGGGGAAACGTCACTAATGGTGATGTCTAAGCTAGAAGCTCTAAATAAGATTTCAGCGTATATTGCCAGAAACAAGTTAAATTCGGCTTTGGAAGCTGAAGAAAATATGGTTGTCGAAGCCAATAAAATTAAAATCTCAAAAGAGGTTATTTTGGCTATTAAGCCAAAACCACCAGACAAGTCAAAGATATCTGAAGAAAACGTCGATAAGCAGCGCCTGGACTGCATATATGAAGATGATCCCTTAGGTTTCGAGAAGGATCTAATGGCGCCAGAAAATTTGCAGCCACAAGACCCTTTCGAAGAAGTAGATCTTGGAGAAAATGGGAATAAAAGACCAACATATATCAGCGCCAATATTGACTAGGCTTTGAAGTCTGAGGTGATATCTTTATTAAAAGAATTTAAAGATTTTTTTGCTTGAGACTATAATGAAATTCCAGGTTTAAGCAGGGATTTGGTCAAATTAAAATTTCCTAGAAAAACTTGGAAAAAGCCGATGAAGCAAACGCCCAGACGCTCTGCTCCAGCAATAATGTTGAAAATCAAAGAGGAGATAAAGAGACTGCTCAAAAGCAATTTCATAAGCGCAAAATCGTGAGTGGTTGGAAAACATAGTTCATCATAAAAAATGGAACTTTAAGAGTGTGCATTGACTTTAGAGATTTACACGATGCCACTCCTAAAAATGAATATGCCATGCCTGTGGCAGAGATGTTAGTCGACTCTATCTGCTGGTTTTGAATATTTAAGCATGCTTGATGGTTATTCGGGTTATAACCAAATTTTTATTGTTGATGAAGATGTGCCGATGATGGGTAAATTCCACAAGTGCACGGAACTATCGGAGTAATATAAAGATTGTCGAACCACAAAGACCAATATCAACCTATTATAACCTATCGTTACTTTGTAAAGCTAAGGCTAATGAATAATTTGATTTTGGGGGAAACTAAGAACTAAAACTAAAATAAATGAACTTAGGAAATATTACTAAAACGAGACCAGGATATGATTTCCGCGTTCCTAAAGCACTAATAGAAAATGGGTATAATTACGACTAGAACTTAGTTATGTAGAATATACTAACTTAAAGACTCCGCCTCAAACTCTCGCGATCTTAACTAAAGCCATACTTCCAAATTCCAAGATATTGCTCTTTCTCGCCCGATAACTAAAAGGTATATTTTGTAAGCCAATAATATCCTAAATGCATCTAAAGCGCTCTCACTGTATTTAGATTTGTTGCCTAATTTCAACTATCTAGTTCGATCCCCATGCTCTCACAGTGTCGACTCTCACCTTAATTGACTTCTCACTCTTGTGACAAAGCTATTTAAATTAGACTTGGAGATTAAAACCAAAACAGAATCCTTATCATAATTTCGCACCTATTATTTTCTACCGAATCTCGTTGGTAACAACGGTCCTCATACACCGGACTCAAGACTATTTAGCCGGACACGTTACTAATTAAAAACACAAATATATTTATAGTTACGATAAAAGAAGACATAACAATTAAATTGTCAAACAAAGTAATAATAATAATAATAATAATAAATAATGCGATAAAAGGAATAACAACGATAATAATAATAATAAAGCAGTAAAATGAAGAACCTGTAAATGTGGAAAATGGAAAAAAGAGAACTTGAATTGAAATACTCAAACCAATTTGAATCTAATATATAAATAGAATGATATAAATAAATCCTAAAATTAACTTGGTAATAGTCCCCCGATGTGGAGAACTATTACTTTTACATTCTAAGAAAAAGCCATGAACGAAAAGTGATAGAAAAATGGACGAGAGAGGAGAGAGAGGCCAGGCGAGCATTTGGAAAGTGGAGAATGGAAGCCCTATTTATAGATATGAGGCTCATTGAGAAAGTAGGGCGTTGAGAGAATTTCTCCTCAACGCCTCCGTGCGATCGCTACTGATCTATTGGGAAGTCGTGGGTCGCTAGGTCTAATGTAGTCGTTACAAACTTGCTTTTATATTTTCTAGCCTTCAATGGGTAGCAGTCGTTATGGGAGGTGTGATGGTCGTTATAGGATTTCTTGGTGAAAGCCTCTCCTGTATGTAACGACCGTTACATCTTGGCTTGAGGGTGTGACGCGTAACACCTTCTTGAATTTGAGTGAAGGCGTGTTGGGTTGGGCGTTAGGTGCTTTATCTCATTTTTATTTTCCAAATCCTTTTTACTTGTTATGCACCTATTTTCCATACATCCCACAATTGCATAATTTCTCTTCTTTTGTGGATTTTAAATACGATTGTCCGACTTTTCTCAACTTGCGTACCTTGTAAACATCAAATTCACGAAAACATAGAAAATACCGGCATAATATGAATATAAAGCAACATAATTAAGATAATATAAAGATATAATCTATGTAAATCAAGCTAAATATACGATACATTTTCGTGTTATCAAATACCCCCACACTTAAACCATTGCTTGTCCTCAAGCAATCAACCAACTTGAAAATGATTAAGCATGGTTTTGAAACAAAGGCACGAGATGACTCTAGTCATACGTGGCTGCTAGGCTAATGTTAGATATATGGGTGCTAATCATCAACACCTAGGATATCGTAACGACACAATGTTCAAAGACTCCCTCTTTATGCAAACCAATTTAAATCATACCATTATAACTCAACCTATATCTCTTTTTCTTTCCTCTTTTCATTCAAAGCAATCACATTAATCTAGTTATCTAACACACACATAGTAGGAAATCGGTTAGTGACTACGATCCTTTTCTTTTCTTTAGCACGGGTTACGGTATTTAGCGAGGAATCCCATTTTCCAAGTGCGGTTGTGGGGGATCGGTTGTGCTTTTGTGTCTGATTGAAGCTGACTTTGAGATTTTTGTATCGCAAATATCACGGATAGCAAAAGTCGCCACCGACTTTTCTTTTATCCATTAAGGGAAGGTAAAATTATAGAAAAGACCTTCGTTAGATTAAGTAAGGGAGAAGGTTATGAAAAGGGAAGGTATTAGCACCCCTTTCCATCCGTAGTTATCTACGGGCTCTTAGTTGCTCTTTAGATCACCTTAAAAATTGTGCTTTCTGTGTGTTTGAAAAAAGATGCTTTGAAAAGGCATTTCGCTTTGACTTTGTAATGATTCATGTAGGAATGTATACAAAGTGTTCGGAAATGTTTCGTTTTTGAAAAGAGTTTGAACTTTGACAAAAAAAAGTGTGAGGTGTGAAAAGTATTTTGATAGAGCAAGCAACTAAAAGTCTTATTACCTACTCAGAATTGGTCGTTTTTGCATTGTTTACGTTTCCTTTAGAATAGCGCTATCCATACCATTAGTTGGTAGGTAACCCCATTCGTTGGATGTAAAGGGATATTCGAAGGGACATCGTATGGTCATAGAAAGCAACTTGTAGGAAGTATCCTAGCACATTCGAAGGGACTATCATCATTTTTCGTAGGCGACAATCGAGGGTCAAGATCATGTATTCGGAGGCGACGTCGTGGGTCTATGATCTTTGTATCGAGGGACTATGATGATTTGTTTTGAAGGCAACGGTGCTAGAATATCTCTACGTTCGAGGGACATGACCATTTGTATTCGTAAAGGCAACGATTGAGAATTACCCTAAGGGGTGCATGTGTGATGAGAGTGTGTCAAATTCAGATATTTTATCTTGGAATTATGAGTGAGCTATGTCCAATTTTTATCTTGCCATACACGCCTAATTACTAGCAGTTTATAAGGTGCGGAAAATAAATTGCGGAAATATAAAGTGCGGAAAGATAAAGTCCTACGCTATTACATGGCTTTGGGGCAGATACATAATTGAAAGTGCGGAAAATAAAAGTCCTAATTAAACTATTACATCCCATAGGCAGTTACATAATATGAAAAGAATAGCAATAAAAATTGTCCGAAACGTTACAACCTGTGAACAGATACAAGATCGGAAAACGGAAGAAAATTGCATAAGAGGAAAATGTTAGTAAAAATAAGTATTTTTGAATGAGAAAAAGTTGTTATGCTATAAATAACATTAATATGATAAAATAATTTTTTAGGAATTTTTGGGGTTAATTTGATAGTTTAAAAACAATTAAAAGCCATTTAAATGATTAATTAGCAATTAAATTAAATATGCATGCAAAAATAATAATTTTAATTTTAAAAATTAAATAAAGTTTTTTCTGATGATTATGCAAAAAATAAATATTTTTGGTGTTTTTTAAATGCATGATAAAAATATTAGAAGATAAATTAAAATGCATGGAAAATATTAAATAAAAACAAGAAAATATGAAAAATATGTTAAGTTTGCAAAAGGAAAAAAGAAAGTTGGTCTGTCGAGGTTGAACACATGACCTTGAGGAGAATCTTCCAATCAACGCCTTAACCACTACGCCATGGTGTACTTGGTGTTTGGAAATTGAAGCGATGTGAATAAAGCATACAGCGTGTCATGGATTTGAATTCAACGCATCGGTAGCGGGCCCAGTCAATCACGAATGGGCGAATCGAGAGATCCATCGCACCACACTTCCACGGTCAATGAATGTCAGCGGCGGACCTAGCTCCATCGTCTTCTCCGGCGACCTGAACACGGAACTGCAAAATAGCGAATAAAAGGCAAAGGGATACCCTACCCCCCTAATTCGATGGCTGCGAGATCAATGGTGGCATTGGCTTTCTCTGAAAATGCTTGGATAAGCCGGTTCGATTCAAACAGCTCCAAATGCCCTAACTATGGTGATTTGTGATTTTCACGTGGAAGCTCACATGTAAGGCATCAAATACATTCTAATGGACACCACGAACTCAAACAAACACATGAAACGATTAACAATGCATGATTAATGAAATTGAATTTCAAAGAAATACCAAATCGGAGCAAGTTCTTGAGCACGATCTGGGCAGCTCTGGCTTCGTGTAAGGGATGGTTTCGATTGCTGGGAACCTCAGGAAGGTGTTTGAGTGCTTAGAACTCCTTGAAACCTGCTGGAAATTACAATTCGATTTTTGACAATTTTGAGAAAAAATTTGGCAAAATAAGGGTTGTTGTTGGGGCTAGGGTTTCGTGTCTTGTCTTGTGCAGCTTGCTTGGTATTTATAGAGTGTAATAGGAGAGGAAAAAGAAGGAAAAAATTGGATATTGAATGTGCAATAAAATCCTTTCAAATAAAATCAAATTTTGGAGAAAATTTGATTTTCTCTTCCATGTGCAAGAAATCACGAAATTGGCAAGTTTGATGGGCTATCTTGGACCTCAAGTTTGATAAAAATCCACTCCTCTTGAAAATATATCTTATTTTCATATTTTATATAATTTAATTTTGAATTAAATGATTTTAAATTCAAAAATAAATCAATAAAATAAAATATGGTCATGGCAAGGCATCAATAGGTCACAAATAATATTATGATCAAGTTTGGATCATAAAATTATAGGCCCATTTGGAAAAAATTGGATTTTGACAGATATCTCCTTTTGCGCAATTGTTCAAAAATTCCCAACTTCTGAATGGTGTATTTTGCTCAATTTTCCACATTTTTGAGTGTTCCTGGACTTTTTAGAAAGCTCTAAGTGTCCTATAACCAACCTCTTTGGTTTCATCTCAATTGGAGTTTCCATGCTCAATAAATCTTCAAAACAAAATGTTGACTTTTTGTTGACTTTGAAAAGGACCTGTAATGTTTTGATCCATACCTTCCAAATGAAGCATTTTTTGAACATTCTTGTGAGACATGAAGTTGTAGAGAATTGAATTTCCTTCAAAACAAGAGGTGGTGTAAAATTTACGAGAAAGTATGAAGAAGTTATGCTTTCGTCAAAGTTCGATTGACTTTTCATTGAAAAACCACTAATATGGAAAGTTTGACTTTTGAGCAAATCTTGAGTTTTCTTGATGAATCATGATCAACCCTTGATCAAATGATGAATGTAACTTCAAAATGAGGATGTTGACCAAAAATCGGATGTTTGTTGTATGTTGATCACGAGTTGACTTTTGTCCAATATAATTGATTTTCGACCATCGAGCAATTATGCGAGGAAATTTGACTTGTGAGGCTTGAAACTTGACATGTAGAATGAAGCATATGAGGAGGCATGATGACCATTGGAGATGTTGGAAGTCCATGTGGATCGAGAATTTCCAAACCCTAGTTTGGGTTGATTGTCTAGGAGAGGTTTGTCGATCAACCCTTGAGGAATCTTTGAGTATGGATGTATGGAATGTCTTGAGGAAAAGGAGGAAAATTTTGGGGTATGACGGCTGCTCAATCTTCTTGTCTTTGGAAGGGTTAGATTGGTATGCTTGCCTTTCGTGACACGGAGGTAGAAGATGATTGAACACTCGAAACACTACGAAATTTTCGTTGTTGGTGATGTGGGAATGGGCTTGGGATGCCATTTGGAGAAGTTGGAGACTTATTTGGCGAATGAGTCGTCGCTAGACTCGAGATTGTTGTCGGATAGGAGAACCCGAAGCGGAGATGGGCTTAAGATGCCATTTGGAATGTTCAATCTTTGGGGAGTGAGTCGTCGCTAGGCTCATGGCGTTCTTGAAAGTGAAAGGAGCATGGAGGCGGGCTTAAGATGCCATCAGGAGGGAGTCAAACGTTAGACTTCATGCTCATCTTTGAAGTTATTGGTTTGTATTGGTTTTAACCAAATATGCAGCGATACGAGGTAAATCTTGACAAATATAGTCGGAGATGGGCTTAAGTTGCCATCAAGGCGCGGTGTCTTCAGACTCTGTAGTTCTTTGTTGATAATAAGAGAGTCAGAATACATCTTTGATTACTACGAGGGATAGCGATCGGCAAAATGTGGATAGCTTCACTGTTGTGCTTGGTATTGATCCAATACATTATTGGAGGATAACTTGTGATTGTTCGAGATAGTTTTCCATCGACTTGGTATTAATCTTGGATCGGTTGCGGAGGACAAGACTAGATCGTTGAGATAGTTTTCCGTCGGCGGGCATTAATCTTGGACTGTTTGTTTGATGATTTTCACTTTTGGAAAAACAAGGCTTTTATAGAAATTTGTTAGTCTTATGCAAAATGATGCATGACAATGTGTATGAATACATATGCACCAATTATGATTTTTATGAGTAATGTATGAATGATAGATGTTGTGGTATTTCAAAACATATCCATCTTGAAGAAGATGTGGATGCTACGCTTGAGGACTTGACTTGTTTGGGGATGAAGTGGGTGAAAGCCACCTTTTGAAAGAGAAGAAGGATATCCTTGATTCCTCCGATGCACTATCGACCTTGAGCCTAGATATTGTTGAGGATGATAGAGATAGAGAGATGTGCGTGAGGATCTTGTGCATAGACCTATGGGAAAGATTAGGAGCGCTCTCTGGGGATCTGTGTGTAGATCCTGCTGGAGAGTATTTGATAGTTCTTTGGGAGGCGGGTTAGAAGGATCTGGAGCCGTGAAATCTCTGGTGGGGAATAAAGATGTAGGTTTCCTCCGATGCACTATCGACCAAGTTTCAATGCGGATCTGCTTATTAGGGAAGGTGATGATTGTTGAGAGATATTAAGGATAAATATCTCTGCTGAGATGAATAACCTCTTGCTTGGAAATCTGTTGTCACATGGTTTAGAGTGGAATCCTTTGCTCGGGGACTAACGTATACTCACTTTGGGAAGGTTTGTAGTTAGTGACACCTCATGGGGATCATGCTCTGCGGGGAAAATGTTTTGGTGACTTTCGTCGTCATCTCAATTCACGGGCTGTAGTAATTACTTTTATACGTTCACTTTCGCATGTTTGTGAATAGATTTTTATTGTTAGATGCATATAATCATTCAAAGCAAGCGTTGGACTTTATGCAAAAACAACAATTGAAAATTGTAAAGAGAAGAACTTGTATTTATTGAAATGTGGCGTATGGCCAAGTAGTTTATACGGGAAAAGTAAAAGCTATCGGAAACAATCTCGTTGAGTTCCAACTATGCTAGTACTCATATATTTCAACTATCTCATCTCCTTCTTATCGAGAAAGTGAGTGAATTGATCTTCGCCATTTGAATCTTGAATCTTTGATAGTAATGCGAAGTAGGTGATGCGGACGAGACATAGCCGTGCGCTTAAATCCTAACGCTAGCACCCTTTCGGTTTTGATCTAGGATACCTTTTCCATGACGCCTTCGGGTTTTCGACTTACTTAGGTGTACATGTTATATATATAACTTTTGCCGAACCCTTTTGGTTCGCGGGATGCCCTTATTTTTGCCTAGGCCGATCGACCTAGCGGGTCTCTTTATGCGTAGTATTTTTGACTATATCTGCGTTCACGGGGTGTAAGTCTTAGCCATCCATGGTGCTAAGTATCATAGCTCCATGGGAAAAAATACATCTTGACTACAAATGGTCCCTCATGGGTGAGTCCACCCCTAGGATCACCTTGTGGAAGAATGATGCGCTTGACTACTAGATCCAGACTTGGTAGACACGATGTTTAACCTTCTTGTTAAAGGCTCGATCATTCGTTTACGATAGATACATCCATGGCGAGGATGAGCCCAGTCGTTTCTCATCAATCGGGGTCACGGGTGATCTGGATCGTCCGTCTTACGCCTAGTGCGTCTGGAGGCCTACGGTGAGAGTGTATGAGACCCCATCGTTGTTGGTTAGAGCATTACTTCCTTCGGCCATATCAGGAGAGGATTTGCTTGATCAGCGACCTGACATCAGCTGCCTGAGGTCAGTTCCAGCCCTTGGTAAAGTAATCAATTGCCCAAGGATGAAATGATGTCCATTGGAAGGCTGTGGGCTGATTTCTCCAATCATGTCGATACCCCACATCGCAAGCGGCGAGGAGGGTTAAAACATTCAGCGGTGCAGGAGTCGTGTACTTTAATAAAGCATATATCGGCATTTGTGACAAGATCGAGCATAGCGATAATCGCTTCCATGGTGGACCAATAAACTTTGTTCTCAAAATCTTCTTAGCCATTGTATGCCTTGCGGTGGGTACCAAATCTTGTACCGTGTAACTCTTCCATAATCGTTCATGTTTTCGGTCTACGATGGAGTAAACATAAGTCTTGGTTGCGCTTGTATAAGATGTCGTTGTTGAGGAAGAATTTGGATGCAAACCTTCTCAAGAACTTCTTATCGTTGACAGATGCCCCTGCGGGATATTCCTGAGTCTCAAGATACCATTTTACGTCGTAGTACCAAGGTTTCTCTTCTGCGTCAAGCTCATAACAATATGTTGGTTCGTCAAATTTCTCGATGATGATCTGGGGAGCCTCGTTGTCCCATCTGACCTTGAACATAGATCACACAGTAGCCAATGTTTACCTTGCCGATTACATTCTCGTGGAATATGATTGAAAGTGATCTCTTAGTAGGGGATCAAACTCGAACATGCTCTCGATCGGAATTAGATTTGGATGCTTCGTATCCACTCATATGTCGGTGATCACTAAGGTGAGTCTCCATACACTTGTAAGAACTTGATTCTTAAGTCAATAGAAGCTTTAATACCCATGATGCAGCCATATTGACCATATTGTTAGTGCTGCTGAAACATAATCTGGCGGTGAAAGGTGTGTGTCCTTTGTAGGGATGTAATAATGGCGCCAATGCCATTGCCAAGTGCGTTTGAGGCTCCATCAAAGACCATGGTCCATCGGGATCCTTGTTCGGGTCCTTTGCAGTCACAGTTCTTCACAATCGATATAATTATGCAAACTGAATGCATGGGCGGTAGTCATCTGACGATGGGCAAATGATGGCTACTACACTTCCTTTGATCGCTTTAGAAATGTATTGGATGTCGTATTCGATCAAGATCATTTTCCATCTTGCTATTCTTACGGAGTGGTTTCTCAAATATGTATTTTATCGGATCCATCCACGAAATCAACAAGGTAGTGTGGTCAACATATCTGTCTTAGTGGTACAGAGCCAAAGCTGCAAGTTTTCTCATGAGTATCTTGTTTCACAGTTGGTAAACTTTTGATAAGGTAGTATATTGCATACTCTTTTGATCGAGACTCGTCATGTTGCACACACCCATTGAGTTTTCTAGCACATCAAGTACATGATAAGAGGTCTTCCTTGACGGTGACATCGGGATAGGAGGATTACCTTAGGTACTCCTTGATTTTGTCAAAGGAGATCGGCAATCGTCGTTCCATTCCACTACTTGATCTTTCTTAAGTAACTTGAAGATTGGCTCCTGATAGCATTAAATGTGCAATGAACCTGGCAATGTAGTTCAATCGGCCCAAGAAACCTCTGACTTCCTTCTCGGTGCGGGGAGCTGGCATCTCTTGAATAGCTTTAACTTTGGCGGGATCAACTTCAATACCTTTTCCACTAACGACAAACCCTAGGAGCTTTCCGGATCTGACTCCAAAGGTGCACTTGTTGGGGTTAAGTCTCGATGCATTACTTCAACCTATCAAACAGTTTCCGTAGATGATCAAGATGTTCTTCTTCAGTCTGTGACCGAGCTATCATATCGTCGACGTAGACCTCTATCTCGTGAAGAATCATGTCATGAAATAATGCCACCATGGCACGATAAGTGGGCCGCTTCTTCGATCCGACGGCATTTTTGTAAGAAAAGTGCCCATTGTATGCAGTAGTCTTCTCCATGTCTTGAGGCCATTTGATCGATTATGGCGGAGAAACCATCCATGAAGGAAAACCTTATCTTTGGCGGTGTTGTCAACGAACATCAATATGAGGAAGTGGAAAGTCGTCTTTCGGACTCGCTTTGTTCAAATCTCGTAATCCACACACATTCGTACCTTACCATCCTTTAATACAGGCACCCATTTGACCCATTGTGGATAAGTAGCAGCTAGGAAGCCGTTGAAGCTGTTTCATGACTTGACTTTGATTTTCTCGGACATCTCGGGGCATGCGGCAGACGCATTTCAAGGAGAAAACCTTCTTTTTATCGGCAATCGTTGTACCACAATGTCAATGTCTAAACTGGCATGTCTTACGTATGACCAAGCAAATACCTCAATATAGTCTCGTAACATCACGAACCAATCTTTCTTTTTAACATCTCAAGACCGCTCCTATCTTGATCTCTTTTTGTCTTCATCAGTACCCAATTCACAACCTCGACTGCTCTTACGTGTGTGTATAACTCGCTCTTCTTCTTATGCTTGATCGACAAGTTCTCACGGCACTTCACAATCTTCCTCACCTTCGTCTTGGCTTGGTAGATCGGATTATCAAGTCATATTTAACAATAGCATATTTATTATCGAGATTCGGAGTGATTCTGCGATGTATCACGTGGGTGTGTGTAAGAAACACATAGCTTTTGAAGGGTGACAAAGTAAAGGGAAAACAACAATTGAATGCAAAAGTCCAATTTTATTGAATGAAAATATGCAAATGACGAGATAACCCTCACAAGCGAGCCGTGATGCCCGGGCAGGTGTCATACCCCAAAATTTGCCCTCCATCTTCTCAAAGATTTCATACATCTATGAAGGATTCCTCAAGAGTTGATCAGACAAACTCTCTCTCTAACAATCAACCCAAACTAGGGTTTGGTATCTCTCAAGTCAAGATGGTTCCAACATCTCCAATGGCCTTCATGCCTCCTCATATGCTTCAAAGATTCTCCATGTCAAGTTTCAAGCTTCACAGTCAAGTTTCCTCGGACAATTGCTCGGATGGTTGAAAATCGGTGTATTGGACAAAAGTCAAGCATGGTCAACATACGGTCAAACTTAATTTTTGGTCAACATCCTCATTTTGAAGTTACATTCATCATTTGATCAAGGGTTGATCATGATTCATCAAGAAAACTCAAGATTTGCTCAAAAGTCAAACTTTCTAAATTAGGGTTTCAGATGAAAAGTCAATGAACTTTGGTGATCATAACTTTCTCATACTTTCTCGAAATTTTCCACCACCTCTTGTTTTGAAGGAAATTCAATTCTCTACAACTTCATGTCTCACAAGAATGTCAAAAATGCTTCATTTGAGAGGTATAGCTCAAAACATTACGGTCATTTTCAAAGTCAACAAAAGTCAACTTTTGTTTTGAAGATATTTGAGCATGGTAACTCCAATTGAGATGAGACCAAAGACATTGGTTAGAGGACTCTTAGAGCTTTCCAAAAAGTCCAAGAACACTCAAAAATGTGGAAAATTGAGCAAGTTACACCATTCACAAGTTGGGCAATTTTGGAAGAATGCACAAAGAGAGATACTTCAAAAAATCAAATCTTTTGCAAATGGGCCTACTTTTTCTTCATCCTAACTTGTTCCTCAAGCAATTAGGAGTGTCCAAGCCCAAAGCCACGAATTTTTGATTTATTTTTCTATTTAATTTGTAATTTATTCATTTAAATGCAAATTAAATCTTAAAATAAATTATAAAATTGAAATTAATGCAAAGATTGATTTTATTCTTTCCTTAAGGTCAATTAACTCACAAATGCCACAAATTCGAAATTGGAGCAAGAAAGGCAAGATTGGATTGAAATTGATCAAGCTTTGAAGATTTGATTTTCATGGAAATATCAAATTTGATTTCCATTGAATATTGATTGATTCTTTCCAAATTCAATTCCAAATCCATCGATATATAAATACATGATGCATACCTATCAAGAAAGAGCGGAAAAATTGCTCAAGAACCCTAACCTAACTCAAAAAAACCGTGGTTACATGACACTTGCATTCTTGTTTTATTTCGATTCAACCAATTCTAAGCACCATTGCTTCCAGAGTCCATTGATTCATTCCGGACCCTTACGGATCGAAAATCCATCAAAATCACGAAAGAACAATCGGTTTGCATCACTTTTTCAAAATCGATTTCTATATTCATGCATTATAAATACATTTTGATTGTTGTTGATGTTGATGTTTAGAATGTTTACGTATAAGCGATTTGATTTTAAGTACCGGAATCGTGATTGCCATTGTTAGGGTTTACGAGTTACGAATTGGGATCAAGCGATTCGGAAAAATTGGCCAAAACAAAGCCATATTCAATTCGGGAGGTTAAAAGCAATCGATCGGGTCCCATAGAATTTATATTGCGTATTTTGGACTTTTGATTTGAGGGGATGTAGCTACGAAAACAATCCGTGGGTAAAGGCTATAGCGTCGCTTGAGGCAAGCGCTATGTTCAAATATTCAAATTGAAAAGATGAAGTGCGGCGAAGGAGGAAGCAATGGGGAGGCGGCGTGTATTCCTTACTCGATTTCCAAGCAGTAGTGCAGCGTTGGCTCGGTTGGTTGTGTTGGCTTTCGAGTTTGAGCCAATGTCTCGATTCGATCCACAGCCATGGCATTCCTTTTTACACTTCTCAAAACTCTATTTTCATATTTTCACATTATTTTAATATTTTCATTCATTTTAATTGTTTTCATTATTTTATTTACGCATTAAAAATTACCAAAAATATTTTCTTTTTACATTATTTTCATAAAATCTTTATTTAATTTAATAAATTAAAAATATAATTTTTGCATGCATATTTATTTTATTTTTATTTTAGCATTTAAATCATTATAAATTGCATTTTAATTATTAAATCTTTTCAAAAATCCCAAAAATTATTTTAATTTATTTATCTTATTTCAGCCTATATTAATTTTCTCATATTAAAATTGCATTTTTCTAACATTTTCTCTTATTTCGATTTCATCATATTTCCGATTCTCTTATTCTTTCACGAGGTTGCTCGATTCGGACGTTTTCTTTTTATCATTCTATTTTTTTCAATAATGTAATTGCTCATGGGTTGTAATAGTTTAATCTAGGGTTTTATTTTCCGCATTTTAAATTATGTATACGCCCAAAGCCATGTAATAGCGTGGGATTTACTTTACATTCCATTTTACTTTCCGCACCATATCAATTGCTAGTAATTAGGCGTGTATGGCAAGATAATAATTGGACATAGCTCACACTAATTTCAAGATAATATTAAAATCAACACACTTCTTTCACACGCACCTTAGGGTAATTCTCTCTCGATGCCTTTCGATTCAAAATGGTCATGTCCCTCGAGCGTAGGTATTCTAGCACCGCCTTCCAAACAAATCATCATAGTCCCTTGATACAAAGATCATAAGACCCACGATGTCGCCTCCGAATACATGATCTTGACCCTCGATTGTCGCCTCGAAAATGATGATAGTCCTTGAATGTGCTAGGATACTTCCTACAAGTTGCCTTATGACCATCCGATGTCCCTTGAATGTCCGCTTACATCCAGCGAATGGAGCTACCTACTAACTAATGGTATGGCTAGCGCTATTCTAAAGGAATGTAGAAGTACAACAAAGCGACCAATTACGGTGGGTAAATAAGTCTTTTAGTTGCTTGCTCTATCAAATGCTTTTCACACACACTTTTTTCAAAGTTCAAATTCTTTTCAAAACAAAACATTTCCGAACACTTTGTATACACTCCTACATGAGTCATTACAAAGTCAAAGCGAAATGCCTTTTCAAAACATTTTGTCAAACACACGGAAAGCAATTTTAAAAGTGATCTAGAGCAACTAAGGCCGTAGATAACTACGGATGGAAAGGTGCTAATACCTTCCCTTTTCATAACCATTCTCCGAACTCGAGAATCTAACGAAGGTCTTTTACATTACTTTTACCTTCCCTTAATTGGATAAAAATAAAAGTCGGTGGCGACTCTTGCTATCCGCACATTTGGATACAAAAATCCTACAAAGTCGGTTCACCGTATCACAGGCTGGCGACTCTGTTGGGAACACCCAAAGAGAATTGCCTTAGGGATTTCTAGATAACCTTTATTGCTTTTGTTTGACTTGTATGCTTTATCTTTAAGGGTTGCTTGGGTATTATATTGTTGGGGATCCTACACGGATCCGGGTTTCCTTTTAGGTAAGTAGCATTAGATCATCGCGACCGTTAGGCGTATAACTCTGCGGTCAACATGATGGCTACGTTAGCGTGACACTTTGGTTGTCCGATACTCTTCATTCCCAAGTTGAAGATAGTATTTGGCTTCTGCGTGGTGTCATCAGCTAACTAAACTTTTAGAACCTTAATTGACCCATCTTGGCCATTAGAAGGTAGTGAGATGGCGGCTTTGGTGTGACCGAGGTTGGTTGATACTCGATGCTACTCATTGAGATTAGACTTTTGGGACATTTTGATCGACCACTTGGCGTCGTATTGAAATAAGCGCCTAGAGAAAGATCGTGATATGAGATTCCTAGAACCGGTTACTATTATAGGACGGGATGAACCAACTCGAACTTTTGGTGGGTAATCACCTATACCTCATGCAAGCCTTAAACCTAGGCTCATTGTGTGAATTGTTTGTGTGTGCTAAACATGACATCATGACATCATTCGCATTGCATATCATTTCTAACTATTTCAAGGACCTAGGGATTTATCTTTGCTCTGTTTGTAGGGATTATGGCTTCTAGAAAGACTATCGAATCAACTTCATGGGTATCCTTCTCAACTCAAAATTGGTTTGAAATTCCGACCATGCTCGGTTCATCAAAGACATGGTTATCTACTTGATTTGGTTATCTCGGTTTTGAAGAAGATATGATGCATGTCTATTCGGTTCTTTGATCCGAAACACCATTGCTTTACATTTCCAGTTATCAGTTGGTTCCTACCTTGGAAGAGTTCTCTAAGCTACTTGGGATACCTATTCTTGACCAAATGCCATTCACGGTTTAGAAAAGGTTCCTAAGTTCGAAGACATTGCATCGCCTTACACCTTAAGCGTTCGGACATTGAAGCCAATTGGGAAACTAGAAGTGGAGTTAAGGGTTTACTTTCAAGTTCTTAATCAAGAAAGCCGAGAATTCCTCAAAGTTATGAGTTTCCATGCATTTGAGAACATTGTTGCCTTGCTAATTTATGGTTTGGTTCTATTCCTAACTCGGATCAATTCATAGATGTCAATGCCATCAAGTTGTTTCTTACCCAATCCGATGCCTACTTTACTTGGAGACATTCTACATTCTCTCCACACTCGTACTACTAAGCGACAAGGAACTCTCATGTGTTGTATCCGTTACTTTCAAGGTGGTTTATTTAGCACCTTCCTCCATCGATTTTGAAGAATGAACAAAGGTTGAGATGGTCTCAAAGATTGATGTCACTCTCTCATTCGGATATCCGTTGGAATCTTTTCTCTCAAAATTTCACATTCATTGGCGTTGTGGAGAATTCCCTAATGTACCACTACTTGGTATAAGGGAGGTATTACTTACAACCCTTCTCTAGCTCGTCGGTTTGGTTTTGCTCGAAGAGATGGTCCACATGATATGCTTCTCAAGATATTGTGTTCGACTACAATCACGATCTCGAATTAAGCGAAGGTTTATACATGCTTGGGGCATGGTAAAGAAGCCGATACCAAGACTTTGGGGCACCGAACTCCATTCCTTGGGAACCTTACCTCAAATGGGTGCGAGCTCGAGCTCAAAACCTCATGATGCCATTCACGCTGTTTTACGGTAATTATGGAACTGTTGCTATAGGTGGCGTACCTATCTTATTCTCCATCGACATGCCTCGATTTTGAAGACTTGAAGAGATCTGGATTGATTAAAGAGAGGATACCTTTGAAGCTCGATGTTATGCAAGTGAGAAAAAGTTCTAGAGTTGACCAAGCTACTTCCGAGGAGGCGACATCAACTACATCGGCACCAGAGGAAGCGCCCATGGGAGACTTAGAGCTTTAGGATTTTTTGTTTTCTTTTATTGCTTTGAACTATCTCTTGTACTTAAAAAGAAAAATAATGAGAAGTACTAATAAATGTTTGTTCATTGCTTGTTTAACAAATTTAAATCTCTTAGGTCCTTGAAAACATTGCATTGCATTCGCATAAACATTGCATAGCATAGCATAACATTGCATCACGGTACATTGGAGATTGGTTTTCTCATTTGCTCGCTATTTATTTTAGCGAAATGGCTCTTGAGCAGTGTCAAAGATCTCCAAGCTCAGAATGCTCGGTTTCGGATGTTCACCAACTTGGTCCAAGGCCAAGAAGATCTGAAGAAGCTCATCAACAAGAAGAAGAAGGTTGTTGGTCTCCTCGACATGGGTGAGCGTTTCAAGGGGTCCTAAAGTGGTCGGTCGGATCGAGCTCTCGAAGGAAGTGTCCATCGGGGGAGTACCAAGGGTGATGAAGGTGGCGCGTGAGCCAAAGAAAGGAGGAGGATCATTCGATTATAGCCAACACTACGATGAAGATGACAAGTACAAGCAACTTGAAGACCGTCGAATCTTGTGGAAAACTTGAAGATGTCGGGCTGAATTTTGATGATCTAAGTCTTGTTCACTGGTGTTGTGATTCCTCCCAGTTCAAAGTTCCTACTTTTGCTAAATATGATGGCATGTCTTGCCCTAAAATGCATTTGAAGTCCTATGTCCGGAAGATCAATCCCTTGATGACGAGAAAGTTGTGGATGCACTATTTTCAAGAGAGTTTGTCGGAACCCGGTTGGAATGGTATTATCGATAGAGAATGACCGTATCCGTACTTGGGTGACTTGGTGATGCTTTCTCTGACAATATGAGTACAATCTTTGAATTGACACCCACTCGCATGCAACTACAAAGCATGTCTATGGGTCGTGACGAAGTTCAAGGAGTATGCTCGAAGTGGAGAGATCTAGCGGTGAGTTCAACCACCCTTGTCCATAGGGAGTTGGTTGATATGTTTATGGGGACAGCAGGCCCATTCTTCAATCATCGATTGGAAATTCTTCATCGGATTCAAGTAGATATTGACGAGGCGCATTGGTGGTATCAAGTGGGAAGATCCATGTAGAGTCATCTTCAAATCTTTGCGAAGAGATCTTTTGGTGCTAAGAAAGAAGTTAATCTTGTATGGTCGGAAAAGCGAGCCAAGACCGACCGTGCTCCATCTGTGGGGGCGGTTGTGATCTCGATCCTACATCGGCCAACCTCGGTGAGACAGCAGCGTGGCAGGCAGCGCCACGAGGCGGTTTATGAATCAACATGCCATTGTCACAAGCCTTGCAACACATGTTGAAAGCGAGTTGATTACCTTGAGGATCCTCCTCGAATGTCAACACTTCCTCTCCAGTACAATCCTAATGCTAAGTGTGCTTACCATTCCAATAGCCGAGCACGACAACGACAATTGTTGGGCTCACGAAGAACAAGATTCAGGATATGATTGAAGCTAAGCGATTGAGTTTGATCCTCTGTTGAGACTCAAATGTGATCAACGCTCCTATGCTAACCATGACAAGAGTTCCAATGTTGTTGGTGGCGATACTTATGTTTTCAACATAGATGACTTGACCATTCCTCGATGGTATTAAGAAGAATTTGTTGCAAGCGGTGTCAATCCGGGATGCCCGGAGAATTGTCGTTGGTGCCCATCCGCGCTGATGGTTGTGCTTGGTTGAGAAGGCGTGTTCGTGCATGATGGATACCGTGAGATACTATTTACGAAACCACTGTGCGCGTGTGAAGAAATGTCTAAGTTGAAGATTGACAATGCGAGCAGCTTACCATCATGTGGGATACCTTGGGGCAGCCAGTGGAAAGTATGATTACATGGTGAAGTACCTGTCACGATAGTTACAAGATTCCTATTGAAGATGTTAAAGGACCGGATGGGGTGGCGATTTCCCGAAGACTATCTGATGTTAACACGATAAGGATTTCCTCCGATCCTGTGCCTAGGTGGCACCTCTCATTATCACTTCTCCAAGACCGGTTCCATATTCCTCGACAAGGCTATCCCTTGGAATTATGGGTGATGTTTACTATCATGGCGTCAAGCAAGACCCTCGACTATTGAAGATCTTCTACGAAGTTTCTATTCGACATTGACAACATCACGGATCGGTAAGGTGACGAGAATCGGAAGGTATTCTCTCGAGATCTCTCCTCCAAAAGACACTGACTCTAGCTCGCATTCCATTTACTCAATCAATATCCCGGCTAGAGGAAAGAACCGGTGACTCACCTTTCGCGGAAGTACCAAAATTCTTGAAGACACCTCAACAAGAAATGGAGAAATTCGAAGATCATCAAGAAAAGTGATTACAATGTTGTGGAGCAGTTAGGGGACTCCGTCCAAGATTTCCATGCTCGCTTTGCTCTTGTGCTCAGGCTCGTACTAATGCCTTGGTGAAGTTTGAAGAATGCTCATGTGCAAAACCTACCAGATCGATTCGAAGTTTGTATTGCTAGCTGCCAACAACGGCCTAGGCTTCTACGATCTTGATTTGACTCCTTAGGAAAGAAACATAACAAAGCCTTGCACATCTCTGTGAATGCAAGGGTACTACCATCTCATGTTTTGGTGACATCGGTTACGCTCTGAATATCCTACGAAGCGCTTTTGATCGACTTGATGTCGAAGGGTTGGTTACGAGACCGGTGACATTATCGTGAGAGCTTTTGATGGTTCTAAGCGAGCGGTGCTTGGAGAGCTCACTACACTGTTAAAGTCGGTTCCGGACTTTTGATTCCACTTCTTTGTCATGGACATCCGTCCGACTTATTCTTACCTACTTGGCGCCCTTGGATACATGGGGCGGTATTACCTCTACCTTGCATCGAGCTGAAGTACCGGTGAAAGGGAAGGTTGTCACGTATGTGGTGAAGAAGAGTATATGGTCGGTCATCTCCGGTCATTCCGATACCTCGAGATGGAGGGTGAATTCTTGAGACTCCTGTCAAGCTTTTGAAACAATACCCAGTCGTGCGTTGACTTCCGACTCGTTGCAAGTTCCGCCTAGGATGGCCTCATTGAAAGATGCTCGAACAAGGAGGTATTTGGGGTCAACTCCGATCTTCCTTTCAAATCGACAAAAGTGGTTTAGGCTATCGGTCGGAAGATGATCGCCGCGATCAAATTCCTTATAGAGGCGGCGACAACGGCTTACGACATCGACAAGTGGATCTTCCAACTCCGGATCATGGGCTCGGCAATTGGAAGGCCAAGGCGTCATACCAATCTCCTTTAGTCGGGAGTAATTGCTCTTGTTTTGTTTTGCTTTTCGTATTTCTTTATGTTTTGAACAATAAACTTTGAAAGCCTAGTGCCTTGCGGGGCATCATGGCTCGTTGCGAGGTTATTATCATCGTTTGCGTATTTTCATTCAATAAATTCGTTGGACTTTTGCATTCAATTGTTTGTTTTCTTTCTTTTACTTTATCACCCTTCAAAAGCTATGTGTTCTTACACACCCGTGATACTGAGAATCACTCGAATCTAGTTAATAACGACTATGCTAGTGCTAAATATGACTTGATAATCCGATCTACCAAGCCGAAGGCGAAAGTGAGGAAGATTGTGAAGTTCGGAGAACTTGCGGGGCCCCTGCAAGAAGAAGCGAGTTATCTGACCACGAAAGCAAGTTGAGGTTGTGAATTTGAGTCTTGACAAAGGCAGAAAGAGATCAAGATAGGAGGCGGGTCTTGAGAGCAGTGTTAAAGAAAAGTTGGTTCGGATGCTACGAGACTATGTTGAGGTTTTGCTTGGTCATACGAAGACATGCTGGTTTAGACATTGATATTGTGGTACACGATTGCGACAAAGAAGGTTTTCTCGATGAAACGAAGGTTAAATCGCATGCGTCTGAGATGTCGGAGAAAATCAAAGCCGAAGTTATGAAGCGTTCAACGCTGGTTTCTTAGTTGTCACCTCTTATCCCGATGGGTTGCAAATGTGGTACCCGTGCCTAAGAAGGATGGTAAAGTACGAATGTGTGGATTACGGAGATCGAACAAAGCGAGTCAGAAAGATGATTTCCACTTCCTCATATTGATGTTTTGGTTGACAACACGCTCACATAAGGTTTTCTCCTTCATGGATGGTTTCTCGGTTACAATCGATCAAAATGGCTCCGAAGACATGGAAGACTACTTTTGTTACAGTGGGGCACTTTTTGCTACAAGGTTATCTGGTTCGGTGAAGAATGCAGTGCCACTTATCAGCGTGCTATGGTGACATTATTTCATGACATGATTCATCACGAGATAGAGGTCTACATCGGCGACATGATAGCTCGATCACGGTGAAGAAGAACATCTTGATCATTTGCGACTGTTTGGAGTTGAAGAAGTGAAGTTGAGACTTAATCTAACAAATGCACCTTTGGAGTCGGATCGGAAAACTCCTAGGGTTTGTTGTCGATGGAAGAGGTATTGAGGTTGACCGCGAAGGTTAAAGCTATTCAAGAGATGCCGACTCCCTTACGAGAGAAGGAGTCGGAGGTTTCTTGGGCCGATTAAACTACATTGCAGATTCATTGCACACTAGCGCTACTTGTGAGCCAATCTTCAAGTTACTTAAGAAAGATCAAGTAGTGGAATGGGCAGCGATTTCGGATCGCTTTTGACAAAATCAAGGAGTACCTCTGAATCCTCCCATCGATGTCGCCCGAAGGAAGACCTCTTATCATGTACTGAGTGTTAGAGAACTCAATGGGGTGTGTGTTGGGGCAACATGGCGAGTTTGGTCGAAAAGAGCATGCAATATACTACCTTAGCAAAAGTTTACGGTGTGAAACAAGATACTCACGACTTGAGAAAACTTGCACGCTTTGGCTTGGGCTGCTTTCGCCGACTAAGGCAGTATATGTTGACTCACACTACCTTGTTGATTTCCAAGATGGATCCGATAAAATACATATTTAGAAACCGACTCTTCGGAAGAATAGCAAGATGGCAAATGATCTTGACGAATACGACATCGGTACACTTCTCGAGCGATCAAAGGAAGTGTGGTAGTCGATCATTTGGCTCATCGGCCGTAGATGACTATCGATCTATGCATTAATTTCGGATGAAGATGTTTTACTAATTCTGATTGTGAAGAACCGGACGAAGGACTGAACAAGGATCCGATGGAACATGGTCTTTGATGGAGCCTCAACGCGCTTAGCAATGGCATTGGCGCCATCATTACATCCCTATGAGCGGACATACTCCTTTCACCGCAGTTATGTTTCGATTGCACTAACAACATGGCGGTCTGACGTGCATCATGGGTATCAAAGCGCTATTGACTTAAGAATCAAGTTCTTACAAGTGTATGGAGACTCGGCTTTGGTGATCGGTCGGATAAGAGGCGAGTGGGATCTGAGCATCGAATCTCATTCCATATCGAGCATGTTACGAGTTTGATTCCTTTTGAAAGATCACTTTCAATCATATTCCACGAGGAGAATCGGTTGGGGGCGCATTAGCTACTATGTCGTCTATGTTCAAGGTCGATGGGACAACGAGGCTCCCGGATCATCATTGAGAAGTTTGTGAACCGGTATTGTTATGAGCTTGTGAGAGAGAAACCTTGGTACTATGGCGTGAAGAGGTATCTTGAGACTCGGGAATATCCAGGGCATCATTAATGATAAAGTTCATGAGAGATTTGCTCTAAATTCTTTCTCAGCGACATCTTATACAAAGCGCAACCACGACTTTGCTTACTCATTGTGTAGACGAGCTGCAATGCGTATCATGGAAGAGTTACACGGCGAATTTGGTACCACTCCGGTGGACACACTATAGCTAAGAAGATTTTGAGAACGGTTACTATTGGTCCACCATGGGCGATTGTCACCGTATGCTCGATCTTGTCACAAGTGCGGTTATGCCGACAAAGTGCACGTACCTCCAGTACTCTGAATGTTTTAACTTCTCCTGGCCTTTTGCAATGTGGGGCATTGGAGATTAAGCCCACTGCTTCCAATGGACATCGTTTCATCCTTGTGGCAATGATTATTTCACCAAGTGGGTAGAAGCGACCTCGTTGCATCTGTTACCAAGAATGTTGTGGCTCGATTCATCAAACATAATCTTATATGTCGGTATGGCACTCCAGAAGGATTATCACGGATAACGGTTCTAATCTCAACAACAAGATGATCATGAACTCGCAGATTCGAGATCAAGCATCACAATTCTTCTCCTTAGGCCTAAGATGAATGGCGCGATGGAAGCCCAACAAGAACATTAAGAAGGTTATCTGAAGATGACGGTGACTTACAAAGATTGGCATGAGATGTTACCATTTGCTCTTCATGGTTATCGCTCTGACACGAACATCCACGAGGCAACCCCCTCTCTCGTATCACGTATGGAAGCCGTCTTACCCATCGAGGTTGGATACCCTCGACGAGTCCTCGGGAGGCGAGTTAGCGAGCGATTGGGTCGAGACTCGGCTTGACAGATTTTGATTGATGAGAAGCGACTGCATCCATCGCCATGGACAGTTATCGAAGCGAATGATCGAGCATTTAACAAGAAGGTCAAGCAAGGTTTACCAAGTCGGTGATCTAGTAGTCAGCGCATCATTCTTCCACAAGGTGATCCAGGGGCAAATGGACTCCCACCTATGAGGGACCATTTGTAGTCAAAACGATATTTTCGTGACTATGATTTAGCACCATGGATGGTGAAGACTTCCACACAGTGAGCGAGACATAGTCAAAAATACTACGCATAAAGAGACCGCTAGGTCGGCCGAACCTAGGCAAAAATAAGGGCATCTGGCGAACCAAAGGTTCGGGCAAAATTAAGGATATATGCAAAGATGTACACCGTAGTCGAAAACACGAAAAGGCGGCTTGGGCAAAAAGGTATCTGGTAGGCGAAAACCCGAAAGGCGGTCTAGAGCAAAGTTAGGGATTTAAGCGTACGACTATGTCTCTTCGGATCATACGCTTCGGACTACTATCGCATTCAAGATTCAAATGGCGAAGATCGGTCTACTCACTTTCTACTGAGCAAGGAGATGAGATAGTTGAAATATATGAGTACTAGCATAGTTGGGACTTAACGAGATTGTTTCGCATAGCTTTTACCTTTCTTGTGTACAAACTACTTGGCCATCGCCACCTTTCAAATAAATCTGACTTCTTTCTCTTTACAATTTGTTGTTGTTATTTGCAATAAGTCCAACGTTTGCTTTGAATGACTATCGCATTTGACAATAAAAATCTCTTTGCAAACATACGAAAAGTGGACATGCAAAGTACTTACTATAGGCTCGAGTTGGGATGACGAAAGTCACCAAATAGTTCCCACGAACATGATCCCCAAAGGTGTCACTCACACACATCCCCAGCGGAGTATATGTTAATCCTAGCGGTGATTCCACTCAACGAGCAACGTTACATCGATCTCAGCGGTAACACTTCATCCCGTGGATATTTCTCAATCCTCCCCCTCTCCCGGCGGTATCCGGACTCAAAACTTGGTCAGATAGTGCATCGGAGGAAGCATACACCTTTATTCCCCGGCCGGAGATTACAACGGACTCAGACTCTTCAAGCCGGTCTCGGCAACCATCAAATGCTCGGCGAGATCTACTCGAAATCCCGTGGGCACCTCCTAAATTTCCTCGTGAGATCTACATACAAGGTCCTCAGATCGCCTCCCGGACTCTCCTCGGCAGGGTCTATATATAGATCTCGACAACGAGCATCTCAATCTCTACCTTCCTCAACAACGTCTAGGCCCAAGACTTGGTCGAGATAGTGCATCGGAGGAATCCAGGATATCTTTCTTCTCCTTCAAGCGGGGTTCTCACCTACTCGATTCCCGGCGAGTCGAAATCTTCAAGCAGAATATCCGCATCTTCTTCAAGATGGATATGTTTTGAAATATCACAACATTCATCATTCATACATTTCTCATAAAGTCATAATTCATGCATATGTCATTCATATACATCATGCATCATACTTTATAAGACTAACAAATATTCTATCAAAGTTTTTCTTTTCTCCAAGCAGTGTGATCCTTGGCGCAAATAGGTCGAGTTAAGCCCGAGCCGGCGGGAAAACTATCGAGACCGCCTTATAAGCAGGTCGAGTTAAGCCCCGAACCGGGAAAACTATCGAAAGACCACCTCGGTTATCCTCCGATAAGGCAATGGATCAACACCCGATGCTGACGGGAAGCTATCAACATTACGCCAACTACAATCTCTCCCGGAGTAATCGGTAGCGAAGATTTATTCGATTATCAGCAGCAACTACGAGTCTAGCGTCGACTCGATTGCCTTGGATGGCATCTTAAGCCCATCTCCGACTATTTGTCAACATCTCTTCACTTTGAATCTGCATATATGGTTAAAAATCAATACAAACCAATAACTTCATTCAAAGTGAACACGAAGTCTAACGACTCCTTCGGATGGCATCTTAAGCCCATCTCCTCTCCGTTCGAAACATCTCCAGTCTAACATCGACTCACTCCCGGCATCGACCTTTCTAGATGGCATCTTAAGCCCATCTCCGTCGCTCTCCTATTCACAACCTCGAGTCTAGCGTGCGACTCATTCCCATGAAGTCTCCAACTTCTCAAATGGCATCTGTAAGCCCATTCCGCATCATCCACCAGCGGCGAGTGCAAATTTTCGGTGTACTCGGTGTTCAATCATCTTCTACCTCCGGTCACGAAGACAAGCATGTCAATCTAACCCTTCAGTACAAGAAGATTGAGCAGGGGCAGTGTCATACCCAAAATTTGCCCTCCATCTTCTCAAAAGATTTCATACATCTATGCCGAGGACTCCTCGAGTTGATCGGACAAACTCTCTCCTGACAATCAACCCAAACTAGGGTTTGGTATCTCTCAAGCCAAGATGGATTTCCAACATCTCCAATGGCCCTCATGCCTCCTCATATGCTTCAAAGATTCTCCATGTCAAGTTTCAAGCTTCCAAGTCAAGTTTCCTCGGACAATTGCTCGGATGGTTGAAAATCGGGTGTATTGGACAAAAGTCAGCTGTGGTCAACATCGGTCAAACTTCATAATTGTTGGTCAACATCCTCATTTTGAAGTTACATTCATCATTTGATCAAGGGTTGATCATGATTCATCAAGAAAACTCAAGATTTGCTCAAAGTCAAACTTTCTAAATTAGGGTTTCTAGATGAAAAGTCAATGAACTTTGGTGATCATAACTTTCTCATACTTTCTCGAAATTTTCCACCACCTCTTGTTTTGAAGGAAATTCAATTCTCTACAACTTCATGTCTCACAAGAATGTCCAAAAATGCTTCATTTGAGAGGTATAGCTCAAAACATTACAGGTCATTTTCAAAGTCAACAAAAAGTCAACTTTTTGTTTTGAAGATATTTTGAGCATGGTAACTCCAATTGAGATGAGACCAAAGACATTGGTTAGAGGACTCTTAGAGCTTTCCAAAAAGTCCAAGAACACTCAAAAATGTGGAAAATTGAGCAAGTTACACCATCCACAAGTTGGGCAATTTTGGAAAAATGCACAAAGAGATACTTCAAAAATCAAATCTTTTGCAAATGGGCCTACTTTTTCTTCATCCTAACTTGTTCCTCAAGCAATTAGGGTGTCCAAGCCCAAAGCCACGAATTTTGATTTATTTTCTATTTAATTTGTAATTTATTCATTTAAATGCAAATTAAATCTTAAAATAAATTATAAAATTGAAATTAATGGCAAAGATTGATTTTATTCTTTCCTTAAGGTCCAATTAACTCACAAATGCCAGCAAATTCGAAATTGGAGCAAGAAAGGAAAGATTGGATTGAAATTGATTAAGCTTTGAGGATTTGATTTTCATGGAAATATCAAATTTGATTTCCATTGAATATTGATTGATTCTTTCCAAATTCAATTCCAAATCCATCCAGTATAAATACATGATGCATACCTATCAAGAAAGAACGGAAAAATTGGCTCAAGAACCCTAACCTAACTCAAGAAAAACCGTGGTTACATGACACTTGCATTCTTGTTTTTATTTCGATTCAACCAATTCACATGATAAACTTCGAGGTCCATTGATTCATTCGGACCCTTCTGATCGAAAATCCATCAAGAAACACGAAAGAACAATCACGGTTTGCATCACTTTTATCAAAACTCGATTTCTATGATTCATGCATTGTAAATACATTTTGATTGCATATTCTTGTTCGTGTTGATGTTTAGAATGTTTCTGTATAAGCCGATTTGATTTTAAGTACCAGAATCGTGATCTGCCATTGTTAGGTTTCGAGTTCGAATGGGATCAAGCGATTAGGAAAAATTGGCCAAAACCAAAGCCATATTGAATTCAGGAGGTTAAAAGCAATCGATCTGGGTCCCCATAACAAATTTATATTGCGTATTTTTGGACTTTTGATTTGGCAGGGATGTAGCTACGAAAACAATCCGTGGGTAAAGGCTATAGCCTTGGCGGCGCTATGTGTTCAAATATTCAAATTGAAAAGATGAAGTCTGGCGAAGGAGGAAGCAATGGGGAGGCAGCGTGTATTCCACCTCCAATTTCCAAGCAGTGGTCGTTGGCGTTGGTCAGTGATGTTGGCTTTCAGAGTTTGAGGCCAATGACTCCAGTTCGATCCCTGGCCATGGCATTCCTTTTTACACTTCTCCAAAACTCTATTTTCATATTTTTCACATTATTTTAATATTTTCATTCAATTTTAATTGTTTTCATTATTTTATTTCTGCATTAAAAAATTACCAAAAAATATTTTCTTTTTACATTATTTTCACAAAAATCTTTATTTAATTTAATAAATTAAAAAATATAATTTTTGCATGCATATTTATTTTATTTTTATTTTAGCATTTAAATCATTATAAATTGCATTTTAATTATTAAATCTTTTCCAAAAAATCCCAAAAAATTATTTTAATTTATTTATCTTATTTCCAGCCTATGTTAATTTTCTCATATTAAAAATTGCATTTTTTCTAACATTTTCTCTTATTTCGATTTCATCATATTTCCCGATTCTCTTATTCTTTCACAGGTTGCTCCGATTCGGACGTTTTCTTTTTATCATTCTATTTTTTTTTCCAATAATGTAATTGCTCATGGGTTGTAATAGTTTAATCTAGGGTTTTATTTTCCGCATTTTAAATTATGTATCTGCCCCAAAGCCATGTAATAGCGTAGGATTTACCTTTCCGCACTTTACATTCCGCATTTTACTTTCCGCACCCATATCAATTGCTAGTAATTAGGCGTGTATGGCAAGATAATAATTGGACATAGCTCACACTAATTTCAAGATAACATATTAAAATCAACACACTTCTTTCACACGCACCCTTAGGGTAATTCTCTCGATGCCTTCGATTCAAAATGGTCATGTCCCTCGAGCGTAGAGGTATTCTAGCAAATCGCCTTCCAAACAAATCATCATAGTCCCTTGATACAAAGATCATAGACCCCGATGTCGCCTCCGAATACATGATCTTGACCCTCGATTGTCGCCTACGAAAATGATGATAGTCCCCGAATGTGCTAGGATACTTCCTACAAGTTGCCTTCTATGACCATCCGATGTCCCTTCGAATGTCCGCTTACATCCAGCGAATGGAGCTACCTACTAACTAATGGTA
The DNA here is from genome assembly GCA_021764765.1 of Vicia sativa. Classification (NCBI taxonomy): domain Eukaryota; kingdom Viridiplantae; phylum Streptophyta; class Magnoliopsida; order Fabales; family Fabaceae; genus Vicia; species Vicia sativa. Next base: position 230,845,856 of record CM038793.1, read on the forward strand.
TGGCTAGCGCTATTCTAAAGGAATGTAGAAGTACAACAAAGCGACCAATTACGAGTGGGTAAATAAGTCTTTTAGTTGCTTGCTCTATCAAATGCTTTTCACACCACACACTTTTTTTTCAAAGTTCAAATTCTTTTCAAAACAAAACATTTCCGAACACTTTGTATACACTCCTACATGAGTCATTACAAAGTCAAAGTGAAATGCCTCTTTCAAAACATTTTGTCAAACACAGAAAGCAATTTTAAAAAGTGATCTAGAGCAAGAGCCGTAGATAACTACGGATGGAAAGGGTGCTAATACCTTCCCTTTTCATAACCATTCTCCGAACTCGAGAATCTAACGAAGGTCTTTTTTACTTTTACCTTCCCTTAATTGGATAAAAATAAAAGTCGGTGGCGACTCTTGCTATCCGCACATTTGGATACAAAAATCCTACAAAGTCAGTTCACCGTATCACACAAGGCACTAGGCTTTAAAGTTCATTGTTCAAAACATAGAAAATATGAAAAGCAAAACAAAACAAGAGTAATTACTCCTGTCTAAAGGAGATTGGTATGACGTCTTCAGTCTTCCAATTGCTGAGTTCGTTGTCGGGAGTTGGGAAGATCCACTTGCTGATGTCGAAGTCGTTGTCGTCGTCTTCTATAGTGGAGTCCATTCTGATTGATGCGGAAAGGAAGTTGGCCGGCACGTTCGCGGCGTATCATCTTCTGACCCTTGATGGTGAAGCCTAAACCAGTCTTGTCAGATTTGAAAGGAAGATCAGGGAGCTGACCCCAAATAGTACTACCTCCTTCCGCTTGAGCATCCTTCCTGAGGCCATCCTAAGCGGAACTTGCGTAACCGGAGTGCGGAGAGTCAGCGGGCATGACTGGGTATTGTTTCAAAAGCTTGCGGAGTCTCGAAGAATGCACCTTCCACCTCGAGATCTGGGAATGTGTAGATGGTGACCATATATTCTTCTTCACCACATCTGTAACAACCTTCCCTTCACGGGTATTTGAACCGATGCAAGGTAGAGGTGCGGCTTGCCCCATGTATCCAAGGCGTCAAGTAGGCAAGAGTAAGTGGATGGATGTCCATGACAAAGAAAGTGGAATTAAAAGTCGGGAACCGACTTTAACGAATAAGCTCTCAATCTTGTTCGCTTAGAACCATCAAAAGCTCTCACAATTATGTCCTTGGGTTTGAACCAATCCTTCAATATCAAGTCGATCAAAAGCGGTCTTGGAAGGATATTGAGGCCGGTATCCACCAAAACATGAGATAATGTAGTGCCCTTGCATTCAACGAGAGATGTGCAAGGCTTTGTTATGTTTCTTTCGGCGAGTCAAATCGACATCGAGAAGCCTAGGCGTTCTTTGGCCGGGCTAGCAATACAAACTTGAATTGATCGGTAGTAGTGTCTTCTGATGCGTGAGCATTCTTGAGAAACTTTACCAAGGCTTTAGCATGAGCATCGGAGCACAAGAGCAGAGCAAGCATGGAGATTTTGGACGGAGTCTGTCCTAACTGTTCCATCACATGGTAGTCACTCTTCTTGATAATCCTCAGAATTTCCTCCATTTCTCGTTTGGAGGTGTCTTCAGCAACTTCCTTTGGTACTTCTGGCTGAACAGGATGAGTCACTGGTTCTTTCCTCTAGCTTGGGAATGGATTGAATAAATTTGGAATGCGAGCTAGAGTCGCAGTGTCTTTTGGAGGAGTGATTTCTGGAGAGAATACTCTTCAGGTTCTAGTCACCTTACTTGATCCAGTGATGTTGTCGATGTCAAGAATGGTAGCTTCAATGGTCAGAGGGTCTTGCTTGACGCCATGATAGTAGACATCAGATCCATAATTCCAAGGAATAGCTTTGTCAAAGGAATATGGAACTGATCTGGGAGAAGTAATGATGAGAGGTTCCACTCTAGGCACAAGATCAGTAGAGGAAATCCTTATTGTGTTAACATCAGCATAGTCTTCTGGGAAATTGTCACCCCATCCGGTTGCCTTAACATCTTCAATAGGAATCTTGTAGCTCTCGGGAACAGTTTATTTCACCATGTAATCATACTTTCCACTTGGCTTCCCCAAGGTATCCCATGTAGACGGTACAGTTTCATTCACATCTTCGATCTTCAGTTTCTTAGACATGTCTTCACACAGACTCTCCACAGGTGGTTTTAGGAATAGTATTTCACGGTTATCCATCATGCACTAGACGCGTCTTCTCAACCAAGCACAACCATCAGGTGCAGATGGGCACCAACGACAATTCTCTGGGCATCCTGGATTGACACCGGCTTGCTTGCAGCAAATTCTTCTTAACAATCATCAGAGGAATGGTCAAGTCATCTATGTTGAAGACATAAGTATCCTCACCAACAGCATTGGAACTCTTGTCATGGTTAGGCATAGGTGCGTTGATCACATTCGGAGTCTCGACAGGAGGATCAAACTCAATTTGCTTAGCTTCAATCATATCTTGAATCTTATTCTTCAGAGCCCAACAGTTGTCAGTGTCGTGCCTTGGGCTGTTGGAGTGGTAAGCACACTTAGCATTAGGATTGTATCTCGGAGAGGAAGTGTTGACACTCTGAGGAGGATCCTTCAAAGTAATCAGCTCTGCTTTCAACATGTGTTGCAAGGCTTGCGACAATGGCATGTTGATCTTCGTAAACTGTCTTCGTGGCGCGTTCTGGCTACGCGCGTTGTCTCGCTGAGGTTGTGCTGATGTAGGATTGGAGATCACAACTGCCCCCACAGATTGAGCGCGGTCGGTCTTGGCTCGGCTTTTCTGACCATACACCGCATTGACTTCTTTCTTACCACCAAAAGATCTCTTCGCAGCATTTGAAGACGACTATACCTGAATCTTTCCGCTCTTGATAACAGCTTCAATACACTCTCCTGTCAGTATCAGCTCAGTGAATCCGGCTGAAGAGTTTCCAATTAGATGATTGAAGAACGGGCCTATCAATGTTCCCATAAACATATCAACCAACTCCCTATTGGACAAGGGTGGTTGAACTCTGCCTGCTAGGTCTCTCCATTTCTGAGCATATTCGTTGAACTTCTCGTCACGACCCATAGACATGCTTTGTAGTTGCATGCGAGTGGGTGTCAATTCAGCATTGTACTCATACTGTCTGTAGAAAGCATCTGCTAAGTCACTCCAAGTACGGATACGGTCATTCTCTAGCTGATAATACCACTCCAATTGAGTTCCGGACAAACTCTCTTGAAAATAATGCATCCACAACTTTCTGTCATCAGTGTGGGGGTTGATCTTCTGAACATAGGACTTCAAATGCAGCTTCGGACAAGAAATTCCATCATACTTGGCAAAGGTAGGGACTTTGAACTTGGGAGGAATCACCACACCAGGAACAATGCTCAGATCATCAAAATTCAGCCTGGACATCTTCAGGTTTTCCACAGCATTCAAACGGTCTTCAAGTTGCTTGTACTTATCATCTTCATCAGAGTACTGGTCATTGTCATAGTGATCCTCTCTCTCTTTCTCAGGCTCACGCTGGTCACCTTCTTCATTGCCCTTGACACTCCCCTCAGTCTTAACACTTCCTTCTGAGAGCTCTATCCGACTGACCACTTTAGGACCACCTTTGTAACGTCTACCCATGTTGAGAACCCCAACGACCCTCTTCTTTTTATTGATGAGCTTCTTCAGATCTTCTTGGCCTTGGACCAAGCTAGTGAACATCTCCTAGAACTGAGCATTCTGAGCCTGGAGATCTTTGACAGTCTGTTCAAGAGCCATTTCTGCTAAAATAAATAGCGAGAAAATGAGAAAACCAACCTTCAATGTACCTGTTATGAAATGTTATGCTATGATATGCGATGTTTATGCAAATGCAATGCAATATTTTCAAGGACCTTAGAGATTTAAATTTGTTAAACAAGCACAAACAAACATTTATTAGTTTCTCTTTTTATTCTTTTTTTTTAAGTACAAAAGATAGTTCAAGACAATAAAAGAAAAGCATAAAATCCTAAAGCTCTAAGTCTCCCATGGGCGCTTCCTCTTGGTGCCGAGGTAGGCGTTGATGTTCCGCTCCTTGTGAAGTAACTTGGTCAACTCTAGCACTTTCTTCTCGCTTGCATAGCACTGAGCTTCGAATGTATCCCTTTCTTCTTTTAGTTGAATCCAGGATCTCTTCAAGTCTTCAAAATCAGTAGGCATGTCGGGATGGAGAATTTTATAGGGTACGTCACCTATAGCAACAGGTTCCATAATTACTGGTAAAACAGGCGTGAACGGCATCATGAGGTTTTGAGCTCGAGCTCGCACCCATTTGAGGTAAGGTTCCCAAGGAATGGAGTTTCGGTGCCCCAAAGTCTTGGTATCAGTCTTCTTTACCATGCCTCAAGCGTGTATGAACCTTTGTCGGTAATTCTTGAGATTGTGGTTGTAGTCAAACACAACATCTTGGAGAAGCATATCATGTGGACCATCTCTTCGGGCAAAACCAAACTGACGTAGACCTAGAGAAGGGTTGTAAGTAATACCTCCCCTTATACCAAGTAGCGGTACATTAGGGAATTCTCCACAACGCTCAATGAAAGTGAAGTCCTTTTGAGAGAAAAGACTCCAACGGATATCTGAATGAGAGAGTGACATTAGTCTTTGAGACCACTTCATCCTTTGTTCATTCTTCAAAACTGATGGAGGAAGGTGCGAAATAAACCACCTGGAAAGTAACGGTATGCAACACATGAGAGTTCCTTGTATTTTAGTAGTACGAGTGTGGAGAGAATGTAGGATGTCTCCAAGTAAAGTAGGCACGGGATTACGGGTAAGAAACAACTTGATGGCGTTGACATCTATGAATTGATCCGAGTTAGGGAATAGAACCAAACCATAGATTAGCAAGGCCACAATGTCTTCGAATGCATGGAAACTCATAACTTTGAGGAATTCTCGGGCTTTCTTAATTAAGAACTTGGCAAGTAAACCCTTAACTCCACTTCTTGTTTCCCAATTGGCTTCAATGTCTGAGCGCTTTAGATGCAATGCTGATGCAATGTCTTCGTACCTAGGTACCTTTTCTAGACCGGTGAATGGCATTTGGTCAAGAATAGGTATCCCAAGTAGCTTAGAGAACTCATCCAAGGTAGGAACCAACTGATAATCTGGGGAATGTAAAGCAATGGTGTTTCGGATCAAAGAACTGGAATAAGGCATGCATCATATCTTCTTCAAAACCGGATATAACCAAATCAAGCAGATAACCATGTCTTTTGATGAACTGGGCATGATCAGGAATCTTTGAAACCAATTCTTTGAGTTGAGAAGGTATACCCATGAAGTTGATTCGGATAGTCTTTCTAGAAGCCATAATACCTACAAAACAGAGCAAAGATAAATCCCTAGGTCCTTGAAATAGTTAGAAATGATATGCAATGCGATGATGTCATGATGTCATGTTTAGCACACACAAACAATTCACACAATGAGTCTAGGTTTAAGGCTTGCATGAGGTATAGGTGATTACCCCACCAAAAGTTTGAGTTGGTTCATCCTGTCCTATAATAGTAACCGGGTTCTAGGAATCTCACATCATTGATCTTTCTCGTAGGCGTTTATTTCAATACGACTACCACGTGGTCGACTGAAAATATCCCAAAAGTCTAATCTCAATGAGCGTAGCATCGAGTATCAACCAACCTCGGTCTACACCAAAGTCGGCCATCTCACTACCTTCTAATGGCCAAGATGGGTCAATTAAGGTTCTAAAATTTTAGTTAGTGCTTCATGACACCACGCAGAAGCCAAATAGTATCCTCAACTTGGAAATGAAGAGTATCAGGACATCCAAAGTGTCACACTAACGTAGCCATCATGTTGACCGTTTCGATATAACGTCTAACGGTCGCGATGATTTATTGCTACTTACCTAAAAGGAAACCCGGATCCGGGTGTAGGATCCCCCACAAATATAATACCCAAGCAACCCTTTAAAGATAAAGCAAGAAAGTCAAACAGAAAACAGTAAATGTGATCTAGAAATCCCTAAGGCATTCTCTCTTTAGGGTGTCTCCCCGGCAGAGTCGCCAGTTCTGTAATACGGTGAACTGACTTTGAGATTTTTGTATCGCAAATGTGCGGATAGCAAGAGTCGCCACCGACTTTTCTTTTATCCAATTAAGGGAAGGTAAAAAGTACAGAAAAAGACCTTCGTTAGATTTTGAGTAAGGGAGAAGGTTATGAAAAGGGAAGGTATTATGCTTTCTGTGTGTTTGAAAAAAGATGCTTTGAAAAGGCATTTCGCTTTGACTTTTTAATGATTCATGTAGGAATGTATACAAAGTGTTCGAAAATGTTTCGTTTTTTAAAAGAGTTTGAACTTTGACAAAAAAAAGTGTGAGGTGTGAAAAGTATTTTGATAGAGCAAGCAACTAAAAGTCTTATTACCTACTCAGAATTGGTCGTTTTTGTATTGTTTACGTTTCCTTTAGAATAGCGCTATCCATACCATTAGTTGGTAGGTAACCCCATTCGTTGGATGTAAAGGGATATTCGAAGGGACATCGTATGGTCATAGAAAGCAACTTGTAGGAAGTATCCTAGCACATTCGAAGGGACTATCATCATTTTTCGTAGGCGACAATCGAGGGTCAAGATTATGTATTCGGAGGCGACGTCGTGGGTCTATGATCTTTGTATCGAGGGACTATGATGATTTGTTTTGAAGGCAACGGTGCTAGAATATCTCTACGTTCGAGGGACATGACCATTTGTATTCGTAAAGGCAACGAGAGAGAATTACCCTAAGGGGTGCATGTGTGATGAGAGTGTGTAAAATTCAGATATTTTATCTTGGAATTATGAGTGAGCTATGTCCAATTTTAATCTTGCCATACACGCCTAATTACTAGCAGTTTATAAGGTGTGGAAAGTAAATTGCGGAAATATAAAGTGCAGAAAGATAAAGTCCTACGCTATTACATGGCTTTGGGGCAGATACATAATTGAAAGTGCGGAAAATAAAAGTCCTAATTAAACTATTACATCCCATAGGCAGTTACATAATATGAAAAGAAAAGCAATAAAAATTGTCCGAAACGTTACAACCTGTGAACAGATACAAGATCGGAAAACGGAAGAAAATTGCATAAGAGGAAAATGTTAGTAAAAATAAGTATTTTTGAATGAGAAAAAGTTGTTATGCTATAAATAACATTAATATGATAAAATAATTTTTTAGGAATTTTTGGGGTTAATTTGATAGTTTAAAAACAATTAAAAGCCATTTAAATGATTAATTAGCAATTAAATTAAATATGCATGCAAAAATAATAATTTTAATTTTAAAAATTAAATAAAGTTTTTTCTGATGATTATGCAAAAAATAAATATTTTTGGTGTTTTTTAAATGCATGATAAAAATATTAGAAGATAAATTAAAATGCATGGAAAATATTAAATAAAAACAAGAAAATATGAAAAATATGTTAAGTTTGCAAAAGGAAAAAAGAAAGTTGGTCCTGTCCAGGTTCGAACCTGTGACCTTGAGGAGAATCTTCCAATCCAACGCCTTAACCACTACGCCATGGTGTACTTGGTGTTTGGAAATTGGAAACGTGTGAATAAAAGCATACAGCGTGTCATGGATTTGAATTCAACGCCGATCGGCGGGCCCGATCAATCACGAATGGACGAATCAGAGAGATCCATCGCGCCACGCCAGCTTCCCACCGGTCAATGAATGTCAACGATGCTGGAGCCCTAGCTCCGGTCGTCTTCTCCGGCGACCACAAACCTGGAACCTGCAAATTAACGCGAATAAAAGGCAAAGGGATACCCTACCCCCCTAATTCGATGGCTGCGAGTTCAACGGTGGCATTGGCTTTCTCTGAAAATGCTTGGATAAGCTGGTTCGATTCAAACAGCTCCAAATGCCCTAGCTATGGTGATTTGTGATTTTCACGTGGAAGCTCACATGTAAGGCATCAAATACATTCTAATGGACACCCTGAACTCAAACAAACACATGAAAACAGTTAACAATGCATGATTAATGAAATTCGAATTTCAAAGAAATACCAAATCGGAGCAAGTTCTTGAGCACGATTTGGGCAGCTCTGGCTTCGTGTAAGGGATGGTTTCGATTGCTGGGAACCTCAGGAAGGTGGTTGAGTGCTTAGAACTCCTTAAAACCTGCTGGAAATTAAAATTTGATTTTTGACAATTTTGAGAAAAAATTTGGCAAAATAAGGGTTGTTGTTGGGGCTAGGGTTTCGTGTCTTGTCTTGTGCAGCTTGCTTGGTATTTATAGAGTGTAATAGGAGAGCAAAAAGAAGGAAAAAAGATTGGATATTGAATGTGCAATAAATTCCTTTCAAATAAAATCAAATTTTGGAGAAAATTTGATTTTCTCTTCTATGTGCAATCAATCACGAAATTGGCAAGTTTGATGGGCTATCTTGGACCTCAAGTTTGATAAAAATCCACTCCTCTTGAAAATATATCTTATTTTCATATTTTATATAATTTAATTTTGAATTAAATGATTTTAAATTCAAAAATAAATCAATAAAATAAAATGTGGTCATGGCAAGGCATCAATAGGTCACAAATAATATTATGATCAAGTTTGAATCATAAAATTATAGGCCCATTTGGAAAAAATTGGATTTTGACAGATATCTCCTTTTGTGCAATTGTTCAAAAATGCCCAACATCTGAATGGTGTATTTTTCTCAATTTTCCACATTTTTGAGTGTTCTTGGTCTTTTTAGAAATCTCTAAGTGTCCTCTAACCAACCTCTTTGGTTTCATCTCAATTGGAGTTTCCATGCTCAATAAATCTTCAAAACAAAATGTTGACTTTTTGTTGACTTTGAAAAGGACCTGTAATGTTTTGATCCATACCTTCGAAATGAAGCATTTTTTGAACATTCTTGTGAGACATGAAGTTGTAGAGAATTGAATTTCCTTCAAAACAAGAGGTGGTGGAAAAAATTTTGAGAAAGTATGAAGAAGTTATGCTCAGTCAAAGTTCAGTTGACTTTTCATTGAAAAACCCTAATTTGGAAAGTTTGACTTTTGAGCAAATCTTGAGTTTTCTTGATGAATCATGATCAACCCTTGATCAAATGATGAGTGTAACTTCAAAATGAGGATGTTGACCAAAAATCAGGAAGTTTGACTGTATGTTGACCACAGTTGACTTTTTGTCCAATACAACTGATTTTTAACCATCTGAGCAATTGTCTGAGGAAATTTGACTTGTGAGGCTTGAAACTTGACATGTAGAATCTGTGAAGCATATGAGGAGGCATGATGACCACTGGAGATGTTGGAAGTCCATCTGGATCTGAGAATTTCCAAACCCTAGTTTGGGTTGATTGTCTAGGAGAGGGTTTGTCTGATCAACCCTTGAGGAATCTTTGAGTATGGATGTATGGAATGTCTTGAGGAAAAGGAGGGAAAATTTTGGGGTATGACATCCTGCCCTACCAAATCCAGTACCAGTGACCTCTGGATCAACCAACAAATGGGTGCTTATTATTAAATCCTTATAGGCATAACAACCGTTGGGCTAAATGACCGGGTGAGGGTCACCTAACTTAGAAGGTTATTTTTCTATTAAATCATTTACTTATTAAAAATGGGATCATTCACTTATATTCATAGACTCCCTACGTAGTTTGTGTTTAAGATGGTTCTCATTGCTAATATAAACTATTAAGAGCTACTTTGAAAACTTAAGCCTAAGGTATTAGCATAATGGGTACCCAAATTGATATCATATAATGAGGGGGTTTAGGGTGTGCTAACGGTATTGATTTTATTGAAAATTTCCCAAGTCTCTCTAACACAACCTAAAGTTTGAAAACCTATACACTTTCAGGGTGTGTGCACCATGCATCAAAAAGAAACTTTTGGTTGGAGGTTAAAATTTTAAAATTTCGGGGAAATTCAATAACAACTGAAAATCACGTATAGAGACTCGATAACACATGCAATGACTCGACAAAATACTTAAAATAGATAAATCTCTAAAAACATCGAATAAACTAGAAAGTAATCAATTAAACTAAAAAGCGATAAATGAAAGCGGTAAAGTCCCTCCCCCACACTTAAACCAAACATTTTCCTCAATGTTTCGATGAAAGGTGGAAAAAGGAAAAATAGAACCTGAATGAACGACATTGCATGCTACAACGAACAATTTTTTCTTTGATCCTTCCCTTGCTGATCATGTCTTTGTTGACAACTTCTACTCGGACGTCTTGTACTACGAGATATTTGAATTTTCTAAAACTTCTCTTTCTTGAAGCCGCTCATCATATTTCTCATTTTCGAAGGAATTATGGGAGAGACATGTCTTCTTCTATTGTACTCATCAATGGTGTCACCACCAGTAGCAACATCCATGAGAATGTTCGTGGCCACCGACTCATTTTGAGATGATCGTCTATAGACGTTTCACCTAGATATGGTCGAGACGTGACAAGCGATCCATATCTTTATTTTTTGCAAGTTCAAAAAATAAAAGGAAAACATTAAATTGAAAACTCATGGGTTGCCTCCCACGCAGCGCTTTGGTTAACATCAATAGCTTGACGGCTCAAGAGTGCAAGCATTCATGGTGGTTCTATCGAGAATGAATCATCGATCGAACTTTAATAATCTTCGGTTTCCATGGCCACTTATCAAGCCATTTCACATATCCCTCACCTTTTATTTTCTTTCTTCTGTGGGGTGGTTCACTCTTTTGAACATGTGGTGGTGGTTCTGGATCTATCTTAAGTATCAACTTTTTAAGTCTAGGCTTGGTTATTTCATCCACCATCTCGAATGTTAACCATACCCTCTCAATGCTAATGATTTACCTAGTTTCATGGTCCTTAAACTTTCTCTTTTTATGCAAGACCTCAGATGAAAGTGCATTTGTGTGGATATTTTTCAATATCACATACGTTTTGGATTGGGAGTCTGCCCGAGCTTCCACAAAACTTTGCGGGAAAGGAATCAGTGGGGTATAGGGGGAGGAACAACAATAGGTGCTACCTTCTCCACCTCTTCTAAAAGCTCCCTTTCGGATGATGTTGGTGGATTTTTCTCAATCTCCACTCTTTTTTTAACAGAACTCTCCTCAACCTCATTATAACTCTCTTCAACCTTATTATCACTCTCCTTAGGATTTTCAATTTGTTTTTCTCTACTGGTTGTTACAACATAAACACTCTCCTCAGAGGAGGGTCCTAGAGGTGTTTGTGAAAGCATGGAGATTTGGGCCTCTAATGCTTCGTTGTGAGTCACTAGGGACTCAACCGCATTTTTCAGCTGCCTAAGGGTTTCATTATTGTCGAAACTTTGTTTTCTTACTTCTTCAATGTGGATAATTTGTGTCATTATAAAGTGCTCCATCTTATATTCTAGACTAGAGTGAGTTAACGTCACATCGAAATCCTCTAATGATGTTTCGAGGTTGAAATTATAAGATTCTTGCGGTTCCTCAAAGTGAGTTAGCATTACATTTTGTGTCTCCACAAAGTGCTCCATCTTCATCGTTTCTAGTCTAGAGCAAGTTAATGTCGCAGTCATATCCTCCATTAATGCGTCTAGAGTGGAATTCTGGTATTTTTGCGGCTCCTCAAAATATTGGGCGCATTGATTGTAGAGGAAATTTGGTTGGGGATAGGATAGCATTGCATTGTAATCCTCCAATGATGTTTCGAGATAAGATCTTTGGTATTCTTGCGACTCCTCAAAATGATGTGATTGATATTTGTAGAGGTAATTTGGGTGAGAGGGAGTTGGTGACGCAATAAATTTCTCCATAAGTATTTCGAGGTCAGATTTATGGGATTCTGGTGATACCACGAAATACTGAGAACGGGGGTTGTAGAAAAATTTTGGGTGATACATAATAATTAAGGTAAGAGTGCCTTAGTCTATATAGTGTAATAATAGATAAACAATATTGACTGTTGGTCCCCGGCAACGGCACCAAAAACTTGATGGGTAAATTCTGCAAGTGCACGAAAATATCGTAGTAATATAAAAGATTGTCGAACCACAAAGACCAATGTCAACCTACTGTAACCTATCGTTACTTTGTAAAGCTAAGGCTAATGAATAATTGGATTTTGGGGGAAACTAAGAACTAAAACTAAAATAAATGAACTTAGGAAATAATACTAAAACAAGACCGGGATATGATTTCCGCGTTCCTAAAGGACTAATAGAAAACGGGTACTAATTACGACTAGAACTTAGTTCCGTAGAATATACTAACTTAAATACTCCGCCTCACGCTCTCGCGATATTAACTAAAGCCATACTTCCTAATCCCAAGATATTGCTCTCGCTCTCCCGGTAACTAAGAGGTATATTTTGTAAGCCAAAATATCCTAAACGCATCTAAAGCGCTCTCGCTGTATTTAGATGTGTTGCCTAATTTCCACTATCTGGTTCTATCCCCACACTTTCCCAGTGTTGGCTCTCACCTTAATTGATTTCTCACTCTCATGACAATATCGTGTTAAATAACCTCTCACTCTCGTGACAAAGCTATTTAAATTAGGCTTGGAAATTAAAACCAAATTAGAATCCTAATCATAAATTGGCACCTATTATTTTCTACCGAGTCCCGTTGGTAACAACGGTCCTCATACACCGGACTCAAGACTATTCAGTCGGACATGTTACTAATTAAAAACGCATAAATAATTATAGTTACGATAAAAGATGACATAGCAATTAAATTGGAAAACAAAGTAATAATAATAATAATAAATAATGCGATAAAAGGAATAACAACAAGAATAATAATAATAAAGCGGTAAAATGAAGAACCTGTAAATGTGGAAAATGGAAACAAAGAGAACTTGAATAGAAATACTCAGACAAGTTTGAATCTAATACATAAGTAGAACGATATAAATAAATCTTAAAATTAACGTGGTAATAGTCCCCCGATGTAGAGAACTATTACTTTTACATTCTAAGAAAAAGCCGTGAACGAAAAGTGATGGAAAAATGGACGAGAGAGGAAGAGAGAGGCCAAGAGCGAGGCATGTGGAAAATGGAGAATGGCAACCCTATTTATAGATGTGAGGCTCGCTGATAAAGTACGACGTTGAGAGAATTTCTCCTCCGAAAACGCCTCCGTAGCGATCGTTACAGTCTGTTGGTGAAGTCGTGACGGTCGCTAGGGCTTGTAACAGTCGTTACAAGCTTTCTTGTTGAGATTTTCTCGCCTTCTAATGGGTAACAGTCGTTATGGGAGGTGTGATGGTCGTTATGGATTTCTTGGTGAGAAAGCCTCGCCCTGTAACGCGTAACGACCGTTACAGCTTGGCTTGAGGGGGTGTGACGACCGTCCCACCTTGCTGGGCTAGTGAAGGCGTGTTAGGCTGGGCCTTTGGTGCTTTATCTCATTTCTTTATTTTCCAAAGCCTTTTTATTGGTGATGCACCCCTATTTTTCCATACATCCCACAATTGCATAATTTCTCTTCTTTTGTGGATTTTAAGTACGATGTTCCTGACTTTTCTTGACTTTCTTCGCACATGCCTTGTAAACATCAAATTCCTGAAAACATAGAAAGTACCTGCATAATACGAATACAAAGCAACATTATTAAGATAAAATAAAGATATAATCTATATAAATCAAGCTAAATATACGATACATTTTCGTGTTATCAGCCGAAGACGACGTTTCGTTGCCCGAGGGCACTAGGAACCTATGAGTGGGTTGTCATGCCATTCGGCTTGAAAAATATTGGAGCAACGTAACAAAGGGCAGGTGATTTCCTTGGTTTTTTTATGCATAAAAAAGGAATTGAAGTAAATCAAAGCAAGACCAAGGCCATCATTGATATAAAGCCTCCGTCGACCAAAAAAGAGCTTCAGTCTTTGTTGGGCAAAATAAATTTCTTAAGGAGATTCACATCTAACCTAAGTGAAAAACCCAAAGTATTTTCACCACTGCTTCAACTGAAGAAATAGGATTTCGTTTGGCAGGAAGAACATCAAAAGGCTTTCAACAAAATCAAAGAATATTTGGTGAAGCCTCCAATATTGGCACCTCCTATTAGACATAGGCCTATGAGGTTATACATTTCAACCTCATATTCAACTATAGGAAGTATGTTAGTCCAAGATGACAAAAAAGGTGTTGAAACCCCCGTGTATTATCTTAGTCGAATGTTTAATGATCCTAAAACTAGGTATAATGACATAGAAAAACTATGCCTATTGTTACACCCTAAAATTTGACCTCCTAACTTTGATTTATTTGACTTAGGTTTCACATTCATCCACATACACCTCCATTAGGCCATTGTCATTAAACAATCATCCATTCATCACATTTTCATCGTTAGTTGCATTCAGGTTGACCGAAAGTCAATTTAAACCAAAATTCGCATCGTTTTATAGTTGTAAAATACCCGATGTTCCACTTCATGCACTTTTATTTCTCTATCTGTTTCTTGCATCGTGTTAAGTTGTTTATATGTCAATGATATTGATATTTTGGTTTTATAGACAGACCGTTAAAAGCGATTCGACACTGTGCGGAAAATTAGCGGAAAAATATTTCAAGTTTTAGCCTTTAACTCATTGCTTTATGAATCTACGTGTCGTGTAGATCATGAAAATATGCTCTCTCTAATTTTTCGATACACTTTTTAGTCTCGTTTTTCTCCATGAGCGTTTTATAGCCGGGTATTCTTTATTTTTGTTTTATTTCGATTTTAACCATTTCGATAATTTTTCTTTAATCTTTCAGACCCGTAGTTTATTTTAATGTATTCATTTTATTTTTTCGGATAATTTAGTGTTCAAATTTATATCGTTTTTGACAATTTTAAATGTCCATTTTTTGTCTCCAAAAATCAAAACAAAAATATTTTCGGATAGATTAATTTTTACCATATTGGGCTTAATAGCCTATTTTATCATTAGAGTCATTTTAGGTATTTTAAAAATGATCTAAACCTAATTTTGTGATATATATATATATATATATATATATATATATATATATGTGTGTGTGTGTGTGTTATGATGCACTAAAGGAGAGGAACCAAAAAAATAAAAGAGGCGGAGACAGATCTGGAAGAATTCCTCTTCATCTTCGTAACAACTCACAGCCATAACTCTCCCCATCTCTCAACTTCCTTCAACCCTCACCTCACCAACACCTCCTCTTCTCACTACCTTTGACTCATCACGATAAACACCATCATCATCTCCCTCGCCGTCTCTTCATCACAGATCCTCCTTCGTCTACCTTCTACTCATCACAAACTCCCTGCAACCTTTCCATACTCCCTACGCTTCGCCGTAACCTCTCAACAACTTCACCAAAACTTTCACTCCATGACCTCCTTCTCAACTTCATCGTTTCCTCAACCACACTGCAACCTCCCAACATTTTCTTCTCCATTCCGATATCATCATCCTCACCGCGGAACACCACAACCCTCCATGTCCAGCGGTTCCGCAGCAAAACACAATGCATTTCTTCCTCACCATTGTTGTAATTGGTAAACAATTTCTTTCTCACTATTTTTGTAGCTTAAGTGGTGTTTGGTTTATGCTAAATAGGATGAAAAAATTAATTTGTTGTGTTAGTTTTGTGATAATGTTGTTGTATGAGTTGATTTTAAAATAGTAAAGTTATTATGATATTGAATACTCTTGAGGTTATGGTGTTGTTGTTGCTTTTGATTTGAGATTGAAGTATTGAACTTATCATGAAGAATATTATGGAGGTTGAAATATTGTATTGTGTTGGATTGTTAAATGAGTTTGAATGAAACTATGGTTTGACATAATTGGAAATTGTATTGTTGTTTTATTTTTGAGATTAATGAATTAATGAAGATGGTGATGACTTTGTTTTGAGTTCAAGTAAATGAAAAATTGAAAGAAAGTGATGATGATGAGGTTAAGTTTGGTTGTTACTGTATGATGTTTTGCATGGTAGAAGAGATCTTCAAAACTTACTTTAAATGATTTGCTTTTGGATTTGGTTAGTAGATTTTTGCGAATGATATTCCAATGATGAAAGTTTGAAAAATGGTTTTATTTGGTTTATCATAGAGTTTTAGTTTAAATTGAGTAGATAATCATTTTATGAATTTTCATACCATGTATTTGACAATTGAACTGGTACATTGTCGGTTTCTAGATGTCTTGGTTTTATTTTATTCTATCGTGCCACATTTTTGTTTCATGAGAATACAATAAGAGAAATACAAAAGGCATGGCTAATAAATTAATTTGCAAAAATAATAATAAAAATAATGAAAAGCTTAACTTCATTTGGGAGTGACAAATTGTGTTGAATTTTGGTGGTAAACTTTATTTGGTTCATTTAAATATCTCTTGTGCTACTAACGAATTTGTTATTTGTGAAGGCATCCAAGGATTGTTCAAGCATTCACTTTCAATTAGCACATCTACACTTGCTCATAGTGTTTTAATGTTGAATTATTATTTCTATTTAACAGTTACTAATGTATATACTAAATACTTAGTATTTTTATTTTTATATTTAATATTGTAAATATATTATGTACATAATACTTTTATTTTTTTTAATACTTTACTCAATTCATTTGTAAATAAATTCAAATTATATTTTAATAATCTTCTTTGTGTTGTGATTTCGAACTTTAAATTCGATTAGACTTTCTAATGCGTATGAACACAAATATATTGTTTGTCTTCTTAGAGTTGATTCCTACATGAATCTATTTTAAAATTAATTTAATAAATTGGAACGTTCAATAATTTATACTTGAGCTTTGTAAGCTTCTCTGCGTCATTGGTTTTGTTTGTATCTCATGTGATGTAGGGATTTATATCCGATTTTCATCCGACACGTGGAGCTTATCCGATTCTTTACGCTGCTATCAATATCCCAAGCCTACACGATGTGATTCCCCTTCTTATCTACATTCCCAAATCTAGCTTAAAAACAGGGTATCTCTAAATTCTTAGTTCTTTTCAATTATTTTAATTACTTTTATTTTACATAAGCAAATAAACTTTCTTCTGTATTAAATAATTATTAGTCTAAGATAATTTTATTTGATATTATTGATGAAATTATTAATTAATTTTATCAAAATAAAATTATTATTCTAATAATTATTGAAAGAATTTGGACGTGTATTGTGTGCTTAATTATTTACTCGTCTCTTGTATGCTTGTATGGTTTATTCACAATTGTACACTTCACACACTTGATACAATCAATTTAATTTTTTTTAGCTTGACTCATATGTCAAGTTCCTAAAGGGTCTCATAGTTGAGAATGGGCATGGCCATTCTCACAACATTAATTGAAGCCCTAGTTTGCATCGATTAACCATAACCCGAACAAGCATTGGTCCATATACAAATTATCCATGTACCACGGTTTCATAGTTGAAGATAGGAGTACCTATCCTCACGAGATTAATTAAGTCCATAGACTTGATTAATCATGACCCGATTCAACTTCTCTTGGTATATACACCAAAGCATTATAAAACAATTTCAAAATGAAATTAATTAATTGAATTTGTTTTCCAAAATGAATTTCATAAAAGACGTAGATGATGTTTGTTTAAATCGTTAGATAATAGCCTAATGGTTTAAACAAACTTGGAGTCTTTAGATTGTTGGATGATAGCCCAATAAGCTAAAAACTTCTATCCATGTCAAAAAAATAGAGCAGTATTCGGTTAAGTTGTTGGATGATAGCCCGACGGTTTAATCGACTTAAAAGTCTTTAGGTTGTCGGATGATAGCCCAATAAGCTAAATACTTATATTCGCGTAAAAAATAACAGAGTGACATTCGTTTAAGTTGTTGGATGATAGCCCGACGATTTAATGGAATTTAGAATATTTAGGTTATTGGATGATAGACCAATGAGGTAAGTATTTAATTTCACTCGAAACACTCAATAACATGAACCCTGTTTCACTTCACCATTCTCATAATAAAGCTTTTGGGATGATAGACGATTGAATGAGCTCACTTGTCCAATTTCTAGTATTTGAATCATTAGATGTTAGCCTAATATTTCGGTACTTTTCACCCACTTAAAATCAATTCAACTCATTCAACTCATTTTCGCTCATATGCGATCATCAAACTCTTTTTTTATAAAGAGTATGGAATAACCATTTCAAATACGAACAAAGACTTAGCTTTTCATATAAACTAAACAAGTCCAAGTTCAAGTATTTGAAATGTCTAAATGCACAAAACTTTTCTTATAAAATAAACACAACCAACTTGAACATTTTCAAGAGGAACTACGAAACTCTGACTTTCCCATTGCATGATAGAGTACATAGGCACAAGACGCGATGTCTTTGGCGAGTTCGCAAACCTAAAAATAAAGATACTTATTCTTTATCCTCCCTTAATTTAGAAATTATTGAATTTACACACAAACACTTAGAACTAGACGGGTCCCATCTAGTACGATAGATGTGAGGGGTGCTAATACCTTCCCCTTACATAATCGACTCCCGAATTTATGTCTTTTGGTCTCGTAGACAGCCTTATCCTCCATCCGTGGATTTTATCTATATTTTCCCGTTCTTTTTAGAACAACTAAAATTAGGTGACGACTTTATTGTTTTAAAATAGCGATGAAAAACCGATTATCACGGTGGCGACTTCTTTGGGAAGACTTAGAGAGTCTACCCTAGTTTAGTTCTTCGCGTTTTTGTGTGTTTGTTTATTGATTTCTTCTTGATGTTTATTTATTTTCCATTTCCTATTACTTCTTTACGCTTTATATATTATCCTATTGATATATATTATTATTGTTGGGAACTTGTTGGTTATGATACATAGATAAGCCCAATACACAGGCTTCTAGGTAACATTTAGGATAGAGGGGTTGTGTAGCCTAGGTCCATCTGACTCCAATTTCTTGTGTACTGAAGCGAAGATTCCAGCTTAGAGTTGGTTGTTTTAAGGAGGTTGTTAGCCCGCATGATAGTGCAAGACATCAATTTCTGGACAAATGGCCTATAACTCTAAGTATTTTAGGATATCCAAACCTGGACCGACCGCTCAAATAAAGGATTTTAAGTATCCATTTAAGAGTCGTTTCTTGGAGTATACTTTTGGAAATAATATCACCACGTAGGTCGTTCACGTGATCATAATATTTGTTAAAAGGGGATTTGAGACTCCGAGAAACATTTAGCAAAAAACATTAGAAGCATCCTCTTTGTGGAATTGTTGGGTAGACGTCAAAACCATGTCCAACCGTCCTTTTTAAACCTATGTTTGTTTAACTTTACTTGTGATTAATATCACGTGTTACCATTGCATTGCATTTTCACAAATAAAAAAAATCATTTGCATTCAAAAATAGAAATAAAAGTATGCATTTTCATTCATCAACATGCATGTATTTTCTCCTCCACTACAGAAAGCTCATGTCACTTTCTATTCCTGGCCACTTAGCTGATTTCCTACACTCATGGAAAGTCCGATAGACCGATTGGAACATAATCATGTTGTGATGAGAGAGGACCTGGATGTTGTGAAAGAAAAGGCGGACCAAATGTTTGAAGCCATGCTAGCTTCTTCGAAGAATAATGTCCAGGATGCTGCTACACATCATGTTGATTCCATGTCAGGATTTACTGTTATGTCTAACCCAATGTACGATTCTCTTCTGCATGTGGATGATCCTATTAAACCTCAATTGGTGCTCAATGTTCTATCCAATCCAATCCCTATGGTCCAAAGACAATCAAATGTTTAATAAGGTTGTATCCTACATCCTCATACTACTAAGAAGCCTAGGTTTGAAAGCTACGTGCAAAATCCTCAAGGAACGAATTCTATGGTCAACATCATAGCTCCTCAAGATACTGAAACCAGGCGAATGTATCTTGATCTGAATGAATAATTAAGGGTATTGAAAGGGAAAGATACTTTTGGTCGGGATGCTGCTGATCTTTGTTTAGTGTTAGACGTCGTGATTCCACCAAAGCTTAAGATGCCAAAATTCGAGAAGTACAAAGGTGTTAGTTGTCCAGAGACTCATTTGAAGATGTTTGTCCGCAAGATGGATGCATATGCTCATGATGAAAAGTTTCTCATCCATTGTTTTCAAGACAGTCTTAGTGGGGCATCTTTTGATTGGTATACGCAACTAGAGAAAAAGTATGTTCACAATTGGAAAGACTTATCTTCCTCATTCATGAAAAAATACGAGTTCAACCTTGCCATGGCACCAACCCGTATTCAATTACAGAATAATTCTCAAAATATTAACAAGTCGTTCAAGGAGTATGCTCAAAGATGGAGAGAGTTGGATTCTCGAGTTAAACCACCGATGCTTGATAGGGAGTTGGTTGATTTGTTTTTGAATACCTTACCTGGTTCATACTTCAAAACAATGATAAGTTGTGCATCATCAAGATTCTCTAACTTGGTGGTTGTGGGAGAATGCATTGAGAGAGGTCTCAAAAATGGAAGACTCCAAGATACCTCAAGTAGTCAAGTTGATGAGGAATAATTCTTCAGAGGTTCTCAACTAGAAGAAGAGGATTATGAAACCAATGCAATTCGGGAAGCCTCGCAAGCTCCACCTCTTATACCTTATGGTCAACCTCCGTATGTATCAGCTGATTAGTATCGGCAACCGATGCTTCTCGACTCACAGTATCAGCAACCACGGGGCACTCCTCATGCAAAGAAGCAAGTTCGAGGTCGTGGATATCAGAGTCATCGTCAGAATCCAAGCAAACCTCAAAGTAATCTGGAAAGAAGGAATGTTCCTTTTGATCCAATTCTAGTGACATACAAACAAATTCTGCCATATCTGGTTCAAAATTCATTGGTGGTTCCTAAGTTCATTAAGCCACCAAAGTCATTCCCGCCAAGATATGATCATAATGCGTGATGTGGATATCATGCTGGAACAATAGGACACTCGACAGAGGACTGCAACACCTACAAAGCCAATGTTCAACAATTGATTGACCAGAAGTACTTAACTCTTAAAGGAGGAAATCTATTTCTGAACGGTAACACCATACTCAAATGAGTACCAAGATTGCAAGGATTACCCTCTGATGTTGGTGAATCAGAAAGGATAACTCACCATCGAAGTTGGCGATCCTTGGGGCACCTTTATCATTTTTCAGTGGAATTTTCTTTGTTTGTTAATGTACTATTTTCTTTTAAGTTTGTTATTTCTAAATGGTCATATTAGTGAAATGAGCATGCATTATTTTGAATCAATCCATTCATGTTCACTCATTTTGTCATCTTTATCGTAAAAAAAAAAGAATATATCACTATTTCTTCTATTTCCTTGTCTTTATCGAACTTTTGGTTATGAAAATATTGGAGGGATGATGATGAAAGCTGAATACCCATAATTGTTGTAAGTATGCTTTCAAATAAAACTCTGCTGACGATGTACATGCATTGTTTCAATTCCCCAAACACCGGATTTATAAGGGAGATGGACCCTCGTTAACCCCTTTGAGCCTTGAAGTAGGAATTTCTTTTCTGTTTAAAAAAACCTCATTTCTTAACCCAAGGGCGGGTTATGTTCAATTAATCTGATTAAGAGTTCAAAACTCATCAAGTGTGCGTATTAAAGGATACAACAATGGTTATCCTACGAAAGGTTGAGGAAGGTCAAAATTGCAATAGGAAAAATTCTTCTATCAACAATGTGCACCAAAAGAGAATGATACCACCTTGGTTATTTCTCGCACATTAGGAGGTCAACAGATGACGATACAACAATGGTTATTCGTCATCTAACAAGGACTTAACCAGACATAATTACTTCTAATTAATCAAATACAATTTGACGTCACATAACTTGTAGAAAAAACAAGAAAGAGAAGAATAAATTAAAAAGGAAAAAGAAAGAAAGAAAAAAAGAAAATCCCGAAAGGCAAAAAGGATTACCAAAGAAAGATATTGAGCAAAAGAAAAACTTGTGTGGCACGAGACACCAAGAAAAAAAAGTTTGTGATTGTCATGGCCATGAAACCTCGTTTTGGTTCCTCAACTATCATAGACTCCTCTCGAGAGATGAGTGCTAGTATCAAGTTAGCTGAATGTAGGACTGGAGAACGTCATGGAGAATGGGTGGGAACCAAATAATTTTGAGCCTTTTTTCTTTGTTTCAAAAAACCTTGAACCAGGCCACATTACAACCCTCAAAGTACCTAATTGAAGCAAGGTTTCTTTTGAAATCCTACTCAACAAGGTTGCGTTAACCTGACTCCTAAAGATATTTGCAAATCATTTGTATTGATATCAAATTTTTGTGTCATCTTTCACATTTTGAAAAAAAAAACTAGTGGTTAATTCACTATTTTCTTTTCCTCGTCATTTCCAATAATGAAGTTGATTTCAAAAATTTACATGAGTATTGCATTAAAATTGCCATTTTTGAATAAACAAGTCTTATTTGCAAGTTAGCACTTAGCATCAAGGAAGATCACCAGTGAATAATCAACAAGGAATTTAAATCCTTCCCCATTGACCCAAGCGTGGGCAAAGCATCTGAGGACCCTACTAATAGGGGCATTGTCCAAAGATCAATTAGCCTGGGGCACGTTTTAACACCCCAATATTACCCAAGGTTTTATATGCAAAAATCAGAGTAATTTAAAATTTCATAAATTAAATATTGAGGCGTCACACCTTCAAAACCAAATCACTTTAAACAGTTTTCTTTAAAGTATAAATCTCGGATACATATCATCATTGGAAATCATAAATTGATTCATAAAAATCAAGACATTTTCTTTATTAAACTTCCTCATCAAATCATGTTTTCATAAAGTATGATTCTTATTTACAAAAGGAAGAACAACAAAAGAACAACAACAAGACAGCATAAATATTCCCCCCGAGTGCTACGTATCGAGGCGACAAGCTCGACTAACAATGACTATAAACTCCGTCTTCATAACACCACGTTACCAATATAAAGGTAGCGTGAAACAAGTAAAGGGTGAGATACTCCAAAACATATAATTAAAGGCCTGATAAATATATATATATATATATATATATATATATATATATATATATAGTTTTGGAATTATAAAAGATATAGGTTAGTAAGTGCATTCCAACACATATCTAAATCTCACTTACTTTGATCGCCATTCTAATGTGTATAATCAATACTTTATCGCCATAAGCTCATCGGCATAAATCATCACAACAACACATAAACTTTCATTACCACGAAGTCCTCACAACAACTCATAATTATAAACAACAACATCAAAAAACAACACCAAACAACAACACTAAACAATGCTAATAACATAAGCAACAAAAATAAGATCATCACAAATTGGCTAAAGCCCATCGTCGTTTTTGGCATAAAAGCCCATCATCACATCATATTTGCATTAAGCATTTCATCAACTTAAATCTTCGCAAAACTCATCATTTATATTCATCGCATAGTTATCATGAAATTATCAAATCATATTCATTTCATGTTCATCAAAAAGATCATCACCAAAGAAAACATCATATATTATTGCAATTCAATCATCGTCAATCAATTAAAAACCCAACGCCAAACAACTCAAACATAAACATAACTGACTCCATGAGACACGACTATGTTATGCATGTGGTACCCGTCGCTTTGTCCATAATTAGGAACACTTGGCATAAAAGCCTCGTCGCTTGGGATAAAATCCTCGTCTCTTGGCATAAAATCACATTGTCGCCAATGCAATATATGTGACTCGACAATAAAACAACACAACAAAACATCATCATCGCTCATCAAAATTGGCATAAAGCCCATATCGCCATATTTTATCCGCATCAAGATAAATATATCATCGCATCATATTTGCATTATGCAAAACATCACCAATGATCCACCATCATCAAAAATCATGCATTCACAAATCGGAAGCATTTATTAACAACATCAATATAATCATCACATCATCATGTACAAAGACATATATCATCGCATCGCATATCAACAAGTATTCATTAATAAATACACTGTCACAAACCTTATGTTTATTCACACCACATCATTATCAATTAATTCACTAAAAACCAAATATGGAAAAATAGTCAAACACCTATAATCGTCGCGAAAGTCATTCCTAATAACCGGTATTAATCATAATCGTCAACATCGAAATCGGATCGTCCATACGTATCTTAAATCTACTAAAACGCAATCCGATTCAATTTAACCGTAAATTGGCCTATTTCAGGTTGTCGCACCCCAAAATTTCCCCTCCGTTTCATCCCATTATTTTCAAAAAAAAATGTGTTTGTTTATTACAATTTCAGAGGAATTCTTACTGAGGATTTTTCATGGAAAAATGGTGGAAAAGTTTTAACCGCTTCAATTCAAATTCAAGAGGTTTCGAACGATTTCGAATTTTTTGTACAAAAAGGTTGTTTGGAATTGTTCTTCCGAAAAAGGGTTTATTTGTTTAGAAATTGAATTCAAAAAAAAATAATTAGTTATTTGAGAATTTAATTTTTAGAAGGATTTCTTTTTACTCGGATTATTTGAATTCGGTGAATGAAAATGCCATTTCTTGGTGTTTGAATTTTCCAGTCAATATAACTACAAGAGATTGTTGGATATTTCAAGCAAGAATACAAAATGTGGAATTTTAAGATGCAATGTGAAAAAAAAAGAGAATTTGTATTTCTTTGGAATTCGGGTATAATTTCAAATTGGGAAGTTACAAAAATACAAAAAAAAAAAGGAGGAATACTGTCTTTTGTGGAAATTGAGCCCAATGAAGGATGGTTCCTGGATATCAGTTTTTTAGCGGGGAAGCGTTACAAATAATTTCGTTCATAACCAGAAGAAATCGGATTTGTAATTCGAATTTGAATATTTTTAAATATCAAGTTGATGTTGCAAAATATTTAAGTTTGGAATACAAATGTTGCAAAAGAATTGGAATTAATAAATTAGGAACTTTTGTTCAACTATTACAAAGTATTCTAGTTTGTTTTACAGATACAAAAATTCCTAATTTTATCCTAATGTCGTAAGCTCTTGGCTTCCTCCGAATTTCTCTTCATCCGTGCCTTTCTTTTCGCTTTCGTATCATGTTATCCGTTTGTCACCTGAAACAACAAAAGAACAGTTAGCAGTTACAGAGCAAGATAAATTTCATACGAAAACCAAAAGAAGTACTCTTTTTCAGGCTCATCATTAGGTGTTTGGCGGGAATCAGATTTTTAATGTTAAACCTCATAATCTTGCGCAAGATTAATCATCGGTGAAAAGAAAACAACTTGTTTGCAAATCACGAATTGATTCGGTTCACAAATAAGCCTAACTCAGATCACTCATCATGGTTAGCAGTTCAATACTTCCCATGCAGCAAGCATAATATAAGGCAACAGTTATTAATTCAATTAATCCCAGCAACAGACAGCATAATTAAGCCAACACAGCCAACAAGAAAGACAAAAGATGTGGTTATCAGCATAATTAAGCCAACACAGCCAACAAGAAAGACAAAAGATGTGGTTATCAGCATAAGCTAGCAGTAGCAGAAGAGGTAACATGATCCATACAAGTAACCCACAATAGCAGTAACACAAAAGAAGAAAATTTGTCTTCCAAAGAGGTTTTCACCAAAGGTGAAAAAAGGAGTAAAAGCAGAAAATGATGAGAGTTCCTGAGCAAAGCCAAGACCAGAAGTATAATATCTGAGGCATCAGTATTAAAAAAAAACAGAAACAGAAAACAAGTATCATTTTGGGAACCCAAAAAACAAGAGAATCTGCCATATCAGTTTTGAAAGCAAAAAGAGGAAGATAGCATCTGTTCTTAAAAAGATATCAAGCAGAGAAGAGAGGACTGAGGAGACCAAGTATAGTATATGTTCTTATATTCACAATACAGAAGAGAAAGGGGCATCGGTTCTTGACAGGAAGAGAGAACTTTGTTTTAAAAACCAAAATCAAAAATACACAGTTCAAAAACCAGTCCCAAAAACTTGTTCCAAACCATCTTTCCAAAACCCTTTCCAAACCCAGAACCAGCAACCATTATATCAATAAAAATCAGAAAAAAAAAATGAAAAAATCAGTGAGGTATCTGTTCTACCCGAACCAACTAACTTAGCCAAATATTCAGAACATGCAGATATAGTAGAAAACCCCAAAAAAAAACCTATCAGCTTATTCTTCATCATTTTCTACGCCAAACCCTTCAGAGTGTCTTTTTCAGAAAATCATTGTTCTGAAAACTGAGAAAGGAGAAGAAGAAAAGAGTTCGGAAAGGTCTCACCCGATACCGTTACGACAAGGTACAATTTCCGACCGCCATGGGGATTCTAGGGTTCCAAAGCCAAAGCTGTCTGAAACAGAAATCAAAACAAACAAGTTATCAGAAATCGATCAAGCATGCAAACAGTTCGAGATGAGAAAGAAATCGCGGCGACGGTGAGATTGAGAGAGATGAGTGGTTTTCGATTGCGGCCAAACGAGAGGGAAATAGAGAGCGGCCATCAAATCGAGAGAGAGAGGGAGAGAGAGAGTGGCGATAGCGATCGATTGAGAGAGAAGAAGTTTTATTTGGTTTTATTATTATTATTATTATTATTATTATTATTTTATTTTATTTATTTGATTTTAATTTATTTTATTTGAATATTTAATAGAAAAAACAAATTGTTGAGAAATAGTAGGGTGTGTGGCGTTGTATTCATAGTTTTCTTTTCTCTAATTTTATTTGTAAATATTTTTTTATAATTAGGTGTCATTTTGTAGTTTTAATTTTATTTATTAGAAAACGAAATTATCAAAAAAAATGTTTCAAGAGAGATTTAAGGGGGTGGAACGATTTTGTTCCACTTTTATCTCCTTTTTTTATTCTATTGTTATAATTTCTTATTTTTAATAATAATTCTTTCTTTTTTTATTTAAAGATAGTTTTTCTTTTATTTTTTTTTATATATGATATTTTGTTTGTTTGTTAGAAAAATAAAAAATAAAATGTTTAGATTTTTTTTAGTTCTTGGGCTTAACATCTTCATTTCTCACCCGTTGGTCAAATAATTGTTTTGTTTTATTTCATTGTTCATATTTCTATTTAATTAATTTTAGGAAATAATGTATAGTGATTTTGTTAAAACTTTTTCTACTTTCTTTTTATCAAATAGTTTAGAGATGCAAAAATAATGTTTTAGATTCAAATTTTTCTTTTATTGCTAAATAATTTCTAGAATAAGTTTTTTTTAATTATTATTTGTCTCTCTTATACATTCATATTAGACTTGTAATTTATTTTTTTCATTCCCCATTTGTAATTGATGTACCCCCATTCCCCACGTGATGTAATAGTTAGTAATATTTTTATTGCTTTATTTTATTTCATTATTCATCACAAGCACAAAACCAAACATTTCAAACTAATACTCGTGCGAGCCATTTTTAACCTTGAGTCGACAAAGCTTAGAAGCGTCGCAACGGCCACACATATGTGCACACACCACGCTTGCTCTTGGGCTTACAATGAGACTTTAATTGATTAGTTAAATATTATTTAATTATCTAATTAGGTTATTTAAAATTGATTAGCCCATCTAATTAATTTTATTAAACTAATTACTTGATTAAGTTTCGTTTAACTAATCGATTAAATTTATTTCGTGCATGCACCTACACAATACAAATCGTTTATTTATTTGTGCCAACCACCTTGTATGGGCTTTTAATTTATTTACTCGCTTTACTTAATGCTTGTATGCAATTAGTCGCTCATTTCCATTATCACACTCTAGTCCACATGCTTAATTAACTATAACCCGTATCTCCAAAACACTTTCATAATTAAATTACAAACCTCGATCCAACGTCGAGTGCATTTTCTAAATTCTTTCATAAAGAAAACTCAAGTGTTTAAGCCGTTGGATGCTAGTCTAATTGTTTAAACATTTGCAAAAATGAACTCCGAATCTTTAAGTCGTTGGATGCTAGACTAATGGCTCAAAGATTCTTAATAACGTGAACCTTGTTTCACTTCACTCTTTCATAAAGAAAAAACTTTTGGGATGATAGACGACTCGTTGAGCATTGAGCTCATCTTGTTTCTAGTATTTGAATCGTAGGATGCTAGTCTTATTGTTCAGTACTTTTCACCCAATTAAAAAACAATTCAACTCACTCAAATTCTTTTATCGCTCATACGCGATCATAAAAACTCTTTTCCGATAAAGAGCGTGCAATAGTCATCTCAAACACGAACGTGGACTTAAAGATTTTCAAACAAACTAAACAAGTCCAAGTTCAAGCATTTGAGATGTTTAGAACGCACGATTTTTCTTATAAAATCAATACAACAAACTTAAAACCTTTTGAGGAACTACGAGTTTTGACTTTCCCATTGCACGAGGAATATGTAGGCTTGATTACGAAACCGTGTCAAACTCAAAATAATAATAAACAATTTCTTTTCCTTTTGGTATTCATAACTTAGCAATAAACACACACACAAACGCGTAGAATTAAATGGGTCCCATCGAGTACGATGGATGTAAGGGGTGCTAATACCTTCGCCTTACATAACCGACTCCCGATCCCACATTTTTGGTCAAGTAGACCGCCTTATCCGCTTGTTTGGGGTTTTATCTATATTTTCCCGTTCTTTTTAGAACAAATAAAATTAGGTGGCGATTTCACTAGTTTTCGAGAATTAAAAGATTTTTGAAAATCGAG
Organism: Vicia sativa; assembly: GCA_021764765.1. Classification (NCBI taxonomy): domain Eukaryota; kingdom Viridiplantae; phylum Streptophyta; class Magnoliopsida; order Fabales; family Fabaceae; genus Vicia; species Vicia sativa. The sequence continues at coordinate 230,874,575 of CM038793.1, forward strand.
TTGCTTCAGTTGGCGACTCCACTGGGGAATATTTTTAAAGTTATTTTTGACTAAGCGAGTCAACCCTAATTTAATACTTCGCTTGTGTGTTTTGTTTTTGCTTTAATATTTATACTATCCTGTTGATATATTTTGGGGCATTTATTGATTATGGTTCATAGATAAGCCCAATACCCAGGCTTCTAGGAAACATAAGTTTAGAGTGGTTGAGTAGCTTAGGTCCACCAGACATCCGTGTTTTTTGGATCGACGTGAAGACCACAACTTAGAGTTGGTCATTTTAAGGGGATTGTTGCACCGTATGCTAGTGTGGGACAGCAGTTTCTAGACAAATGGCCTATAACTCTAAGTATTAGGATGTCCAAAACTGAGACCAACCGCTCAAAAGATTTTTGAGTGTCCCTTTAAGAGCCACTTCTTGGAGTATACTTTTGGAAGTATTATCCTCACGTAGTCCGCTCGCGTGATGATAATATTTCTAAAAAAGGGGATCTGAGACTCCGAGAAGCATTTAGCATGAAAACACTAGAACCAACCTTGTTTGGGGAATTGTTGGGTAGACGTCGAAACCATGTCCGACCGTCCTTTTAAACCCTAGTCTGTTTAACTTTGTACGTGATTTTGCGCATAACATCAACATGTATTGCATCACATTGCATTCTTACATGCATTACCATCACATTGCATTCTTACATGCATCACCATCATATGGCATTCTTATATGTATTACCGTCATGTTGCATTCTTACATGCATCACCGCCATATGGCATTCTTATATGTATTACCGTCATGTTGCATTCTTACATGCATTACCATTACATTACGTTTGCATTCTTTAATGCATTGCCATGCATTCCATTTTCACCAGAAAAGCTCATTTTATTTCTTCTATCCAGAAATATCAAACTGTCTACTAGACGCACGTTCAGAACTCCAAGGATGTCTCAGAGGGCTATAGACGAGCTTCAACGTGGTCAGGAACTATTGAAGGCAGAAGTTAAGCGCTTGAAGAGTCAGATGAGTCTGGTCATGGATCTCTTGCAAGTTGTGTTGAAAAATGCAACACCACCAATCTCCATAAGTTTGGTTCTGCCCTATCATCGATGTCTCCATGGGTCAAGGACATCCGCACGTAGCAAACTCTCGGTCAAAATCATCCTTTTGAGTATCATCCACGACCTTCACCTTGAAGATTCCTCGACGACAATTGCTTACTCCCGATCGAAGAAGAAGGCCGAATCGACATTACCGATATGCTCCACGGGATATTGACCAATCCGATGTCGTATTCTCAACTATTGCCTTACCTGATTCAGAGTGGTGTTGTGATACCAAGGGAATTGAAGCCAGTACCAGGGGTTGCCAAAGCTTGGTTTGATGAGAAAGTTAAATGTGCTTTTCATGTTGACTCTGGGACCTGGCGGGAATTGTTCGGCCTTCAAATGCACAGTTCAAGAGCTAATTGATGATAAGATTCAGTTTTTCAAACAGAATGGATCGAACTTAGACATTTTTCTTGCAAGCTCTGATCATAGCAATTTTAAGGAATCTCCAAAACTCATTCGAACAATTGCTTACCAAGAGGGAATTGAGACTCTGAAGAATAGTGTTTGTGATGAAAGGGACCAAATGATCACTCCAGAAAAGGTGGTAATCTTTAGCAAAGATATCTCAAGTTCTAGCAAGGGGAAATCAGTTGCAACACCGAATCGTTATCCTCCGTTACCGTCTTTCAAGTCTTTGCATCAACAACTTTTGTCTGATCTTCCTCAACTTCAGAGTCAGAACTCTCAAAATCAAATTGTGCCTCGGAATAATCTGGAAAGAAGGGAGGCTTCTCTTGATCCAATTCCAGTGACCTACAGTCAACTTCTGCCATATCTGGTTCAAAGTTCATTGGTGGTTCCTAAGTTTCTCAAACCACCAAATTTATTCCCGCTTGGTTATGATCATAACGCGCGATGTGGATACCATGATGGAACAGTAGGACACTCAACAGAGGACTGCAACGCCTACAAAGCCAAAGTTCAACAGTTGATTGACCAGAAGTACTTGACTCTTCAAGGAGGGAATTTGTTTGTGAATGGCAACCCCGTACTCAAGTGAACGCCAAGCTTACTGAAGTTCATCTGAATCAACAAGTCCAGACAGAGCCCAAGCCTCCTCAACAATGACAATCTTGTATTTCTTTATTGCATTTTCATGTGTATCTTGTTTAATTGTTTTAACTTTGTTTGCATGTAGAAACTTGTTTGTTTTCATCTTAATGCAATAAGTATGTTTATCTTGAAGTAATCCATTCGTTATCACTCTTTAAATGATTTGCGAACATTTTGATACCAACGTTGCCGAATCTTTCGCCTAGGCAAAGATCGGAGGAAGGATGACGATAATTGAAAAAACGCTAGATCTCTGAATGTATGTTCTTGAATAGAATCTGGCTGATGATGTACAGGCCTTGTTTCAAATCCCTAAACACCGGAGTTATAAGGGAGATAAACCATCGTTAACCCCCTCGAGCCTTGAAGTAGGAGTTTCTTTTCTTTCAAAAAAACCCCTCATTTTTAACCCTGTGGGCGGGTAGTGTTCAGTTAATTCGATCGAGCGTTTAAAACTCATCAAGAGAGTAAGCATCAAAGGATACAACAATGGCTATCCTTCAAAAGGTTGAGAAAGGTCAAAACCATAGCAATCGACTTTCATCTAAACAACAGTGTACATCATGATACCACATGGGTATCTCTCGCACATCAGAAGGTCAGCAGATGACGACACCATAATGATTATCCTCCATCTACCCAAGGACTCAGACAGTCACCACCACTTCTAACAAATCAAAGGTTGTGTATAGATCCACGACTTGTTAAAAAAAATGAATAGAAAAAGACAAAAGCCCGCTAAGATGAAACATAGTAATAAGTCGCTTAGGTAAAAGTCAGGCAAGATTTGGGAAAGCAAAAATCCCGAAATGCATTTCTCAACAAAGAACAAGTTGTGTGGTCAAGTACCAAAAGACAAAATGTGAGTGACTGTCGTGTGTAAGAAACCTCGTATTGGTTCCTTAACCATCATAACGCCTCTCGAGAGATGAGTGCTCGTATCAGGATAGTTGAACTTAGGACTGAAGAACATCATGGAGAATGGGCGGGCACCAAATATTTTGAGCCTAAAAATCTTTTTCTAAAAAAAAACCCATGAACCAGGCCACGTTACAACCCTTAAAAGTCCTAATTGAAGCGTGGGTTAATTCAAAAGCATACAACGAAGAGGTCGCGTTTACCTAACTCCTATAGTGCATGATAAGTATCTGTGTTGGTATCATATGCTTGTCTTATCTTTCACAAAAAAAAAAGTTTTCAGTGTTGCACTCTAAAAGTGTTTCATTCACAAAAAAAAAAAATTCGTAATGTTTTTCATACAAAACTTCAAGACACATAAATGTTGCATTATAATTGTCACAATAAACATTCTTCTACATGTAAAACAATTGTTTGACATTGAAGAAGTTCTCATAATGAACATCAGTGAAGAGTTCAACTTTGTCCAAAGAAGAGAAACTTGATTATTTGGTTGAGTTAGCAGTCATTTGTATCAAGGGGCAGGACGCTTAAGGACTCCTTTGAGCACATCACAAGTTGTCTTCTCAAGATTTTGTTAATTTGGGGGCAATCAAATCGAAATTCAGCTCCTCGAATTTCTGCCAATCCGGGGGAAAATCCTTAAAGAGCAATCATCATTTGAGTTAGTCCTTCTCAAAAGAGCGATTAGCCTGGGATAACTGTCGTTCCATGTTTCAGTCAACTTGAAGCAATTACCTCGAGACGTGGAAGTCTCTCTAAGGCTATAAAGTGGGGGCATTTCACTCCAATCTCAGCGGAACTAATCGTTTAGTTCAAATCGATTCAAGGCAAATACTTCGACACATTGAAGCCTTCAAAAAAGAGCTTTCATTCCATCAAGTTAGTGGCTCACATGTTGTTGATCTGAAGTAGTTACTTAGAAGCTCTCTTAATTGGAGCAAATGTTCGTTCAAGAATCGATCAGCCTGAAGCAATTACTTCGAGACGTAGAAGTCTCTCTAAAGCTCGTCCTGGAGCAGGTCTTCCCTGTGTTTGCATAGCTCCTTGGTCGGATGCAGAAAATCTGAGGAAAATACTCGAGATGTAGAAGTCCCTTCAAGATTCATTCTAAAGCAAGCTTGCTGAAAAGATTCATCTAAAGTAACTACTTCGAGACGTTGGGGTCTCTCCAATGCTTAAGCAGGGGCATGTCGTCCAGTTATGCAAAGTCCGTCACTCTGAGATTCGATAAATCTAAGGAGGTTATTTTGAGATGCGGAAATACCTCCAAAGCTCATATCAAGGCACGATATTCCCATATCAGAATATCCAGTTCCTTTGAATTACTGACGATCAGTAAAGTATTGCGTCAGAATACAGGATACCGGGGCACTCCTTTGCAGGAAAGATTTCTAGAAGGTCTAACCGACCGGGGCAGGTTGAGATTCTGAAGTCAATATATCTCTTAAGTGCAAAATCTAAATGCAGCTGCATTCCCACGCATGGGGCACGCCTCTAAACGTCATTATCTGATCAATTCAGGAGTTTGCTATTTTTCTTTTTTACAAGAATTAGCATTGCAGCCCTTCCAGCGACAATTCAACATTCGGAGCTTGGTCAATCATCTTATTGTGCCATGTTCTTCCATCCTCCGAACCAGCTATGTCGGGAATTCAGTTTGATAACCAATACATCAACCAGTATATTCATTCATTCATTCATCCATTCATGTCATATCACAGTATATTCATGCATGAACCTTCGCCAGAATCTGGGATCTGTTCAGAATATGTTGAATACGGGCGCCAAAGACTTTTTCTTAAATGACAATCTAGCTTGTCTCCCCAGTGCCAGGTGAATGCTTGGGTGACAGACAGTCGACAATAGTGTCAATTCTCCAGTGAAGTCTCTTCCCCAGAGAAATGATCGATCATCCCCAGTAAACCCTTATGACGACAAGATCGTTCAATTGGATTCCCCAGTAAACTCTTATGACAACAAGATCGTTCAATTAGATTCCCCAGTGATGTCTTCCTTCTCTCAACAGTATCAGGAAATCATGTACCATTTGCATTAAAAAAAATCATATCATGCATATCATACTCATGCATTAGCTTCGGCTATTCGTTTTGCAGGTTTTTTTCAACTGAAACTGTAGATATCTTCGTAAGGATCAAAATTGAAGGATTAGTTCTCAGACGACAAATTATCCTCTTTTCTACAGCACAAGTTGTATACCTATATGAATCTTAACAACTGATGGTTTCTCCAATCGGGATTTCTTCCCCAGCGAAACAGTTGTTTCTTTCAGACGGACTCTAATGTCAGCAAAATTATCAACCGGCAATCCCCAGTGAATTTTCCACATGGTCTTCTTACGAAGATTCCCCAGCGAAGCTTAATTCACTCCCAAGTGAGTCTCCTTCGGAAAGGATTATTATAACATTATTCTTGGTATTTTCAAAGATTTCTTTCAGACAAGAATCTTCCCAGCAAATTCTACTGGCAGCGAATTTCGCGTTTTGTTCTCTAAGCTGTTCTCAGAGAATTACATCAAACTTCTGGTGCGTTTATTTCCCCAGTAAGTTATCAACTACTCAACCATAAATGTCCACCCGGCGGGATGTTTATTCAATCACAGGATATTTCTCCAACTCAGACGTTGATCCACATATCCACTTGCTACAACGCATTGTCTATATAATGCCAGCAAATTGAAGCTCATTACCCTAGAAGTTTTTGATCCACGGTCTTTGAATCGATTCTTTATCACGGTAAAGCTATCTGCATACAAGTTGAAGATCTTATCAACTCAGAAGTTGTTCAACATGTCCGTACATGTTCAGTAAGATCTCTCATCAGCAGAAATGTCGGAAACAAGATTTACCGACTTCATAAACATCTATATCACACCAGTGTGCTGGATATTGTTTTGTTTATCCCCAGAGAATTATGCTCTCGGGTGCGCTACTGATTTTGTTCTGCGGGTAACTCAGAGGTTACACGGTCAAAGACATTCAGCATGCCATGGCTCCTCGCACTTTCGTGCACCAACAATTCCGATATTGTTCTAGCCATATATCTTTGTTAAGGTCTCCAGGTATTCCTTAATTATCAGGGAACTCTTTGTTAAGTTCCCAATCATGTCAATCAGGGAACTCTTTGTTAAGTTCTCAATCATGTCAATTTCTCAATTTTATTTTTATTAAGGTCTCCAGGTATTCCTTAATTATCAGGGAACTCTTTGTTAAGTTCTCAATCATGTCAATTTCTCAATTTTGTTTAAGGTCCCCAGGTATTCCTTAATTATCAGGGAACTCTTTGTTAAGTTCTCAATCATGTCAATTTCTTTATTTTGTTTAAGGTCTCCAGGTATTCCTTAATTATCAGGGAACTCTTTGTTAAGTTCTCAATCATGTCAATTTCTCAATTTTGTTTAAGGTCTCCAGGTATTCCTTAATTATCAGGGAACTCTTTGTTAAGTTCTCAATCATGTCAATTTCTCAATTTTGTTTAAGGTCTGCAGGTATTCCTTAATTATCAGGAACTCTTTGTTAAGTTCTCAATCATATCAAATTCTTAATTTATCTTTATTTCTTGTCACTTGAGAAGTTCAGTTTTCTTCTCATAGCATTTCTTTATGTTCTTTTCGCTTGAGAAGTTCGTTTCTCTTCTCATTGCATTTTCGTTAAAATTATTGTTAAACTCATGTCGGTCACACGGTTATCCCCAGTGTTGTTGAAATCTCCTAATTATTTCTCATTGGTTGCTGCTGTGTTAAAGCATTCTGTTGATGCTTAGCAAGTTTTCTCTCCAAGCGTTTTTTCCTTAACTCCGTAGTAAAGATATATTATCTGTTTCTTTTGTGGCATTGGTTTCCCGCGTAGGGAAAATTTTTGGGGTTCTCTGGTATTCAATCCTCTTCCACCTGGAACGTTCAAAAGCTGTCGCTTTTTCTCGCTCATCAGGTTTAAGATGATTGAATAGGGTCAACTGTCGCACCCCAAAATTTCCCCTCCGTTTCATCCCATTATTTTCAAAAAAATATGCGTTTGTTTATTACAATTTCAGAGGAATTCTTACTGAGGATTTTTCATGGAAAAATGGTGGAAAAGTTTTAACCGCTTCAATTCAAATTCAAGAGGTTTCGAACGATTTCGAATTTTTTGTACAAAAAGGTTGTTTGGAATTGTTCTTCCGAAAAAGGGTTTATTTGTTTAGAAATTGAATTCAAAAAAAATAATTAGTTATTTGAGAATTTAATTTTTAGAAGGATTTCTTTTTACTCGGATTATTTGAATTCGGTGAATGAAAATGCCATTTCTTGGTGTTTGAATTTTCCAGTCAATATAACTACAAGAGATTGTTGGATATTTCAAGCAAGAATACAAAATGTGGAATTTTAAGATGCAATGTGAAAAAAAAAAAAGGAGAATTTGTATTTCTTTGGAATTCGGGTATAATTTCAAATTGGGAAGTTACAAAAATACAAAAAAAAAGGAGGAATACTGTCATTTGTGGAAATTGAGCCCAATGAAGGATGGTTCCTGGATATCAGTTTTTTAGCGGGGAAGCGTTACAAATAATTTCGTTCATAACCAGAAGAAATCGGATTTGTAATTCGAATTTGAATATTTTTAAATATCAAGTTGATGTTGCAAAATATTTAAGTTTGGAATACAAATGTTGCAAAAGAATTGGAATTAATAAATTAGGAACTTTTGTTCAAGTATTACAAAGTATTCTAGTTTGTTTTACAGATACAAAAATTCCTAATTTTATCCTAATGCCGTAAGCTCTTGGCTTCCTCTGAATTTCTCTTCATCCGTGCCTTTCTTTTGGCTTTCGTATCATGTTATCTGTTTGTCACCTGAAACAACAAAAGAACAGTTAGCAGTTACAGAGCAAGATAAATTTCATACGAAAACCAAAAGAAGTACTCTTTTTCAGGCTCATCATTAGGTGTTTGGCGGGAATCAGATTTTTAATGTTAAACCTCATAATCTTGCGCAAGATTAATCATCGGTGAAAAGAAAACAACTTATTTGCAAATCACGAATTGATTCGGTTCACAAATAAGCCTAACTCAGATCACTCATCATGGTTAGCAGTTCAATAATTCCCAGGCAGCAAGCATAATATAAGGCAACAGTTATTAATTCAATTAATCCCAGCAACAGACAGCATAATTAAGCCAACACAGCCAACAAGAAAGACAAAAGATGTGGTTATCAGCATAAGCTAGCAGTAGCAGAAGAGGTAACATGATCCATACAAGTAACCCACAATAGCAGTAACACAAAAGAAGAAAATTTGTCTTCCAAAGAGGTTTTCACCAAAGGTGAAAAAAGGAGTAAAAGCAGAAAATGATGAGAGTTCTTGAGCAAAGCCAAGACCAGAAGTATAATATCTGAGGCATCAGTATTAAAAAAAACAGAAACAGAAAACAAGTATCACTTTGGGAACCCAAAAAACAAGAGAATCTGCCATATCAATTTTGAAATCAAAAAGAGGAAGATAGCATCTGTTCTTAAAAAGATATCAAGCAGAGAAGAGAGGACTGAGGAGACCAAGGATAGTATATGTTCTTATATTCACAATACAGAAGAGAAAGGGGCATCGGTTCTTGACAGGAAGAGAGAACTTTGTTTTAAAAACCAAAATAAAAAATACACAGTTCAAAAACCAGTCCCAAAAACTTGTTCCAAACCATCTTTCCAAAACCCTTTCCAAACCCAGAACCAGCAACCATTATATCAATAAAAATCAGAAAAAAATGAAAAAATCAGTGAGGTATCTGTTCTACCCGAACCAACTAACATAGCCAAATATTCAGAACATGCAGATATAGTTGAAAACCCCAAAAAAAAACCTATCAGCTTATTCTTCATCATTTTCTACTCCAAACCCTTCAGAGTGTCTTTTTCAGAAAATCATTGTTCTGAAAACTGAGAAAGGAGAAGAAGAAAAGAGTTCGGAAAGGTCTCACCCGATACCGTTACGACAAGGTACAATTTCCGACCGCCATGGGGATTATAGGGTTCCAAAGCCAAAGCTGTCTGAAACAGAAATCAAAACAAACAAGTTATCAGAAATCGATCACGCATGCAAACAGTTCGAGATGAGAAAGAAATCGCGGCGACGGTGAGATTGAGAGAGATGAGTGGTTTCCGATCGCGGCCAAACGAGAGGGAAATAGAGAGCGGCCATCAAATCGAGAGAGAGAGAGAGAGTGGCGATAGCGATCAATTGAGAGAGAAGAAGTTTGATTTGGTTTTATTATTATTATTATTATTATTATTTTGTTTTATTTATTTGATTTTAATTTATTTTATTTGAATATTTAATAGAAAAAACAAATTGTTGAGAAATAGTAGGGTGTGTGGCGGTGTATTCATAGTTTTCTTTTCTCTAATTTTATTTGTAAATATTTTTTTATAATTAGGTGTCATTTTGTAGTTTTAATTTTATTTATTAGAAAACGAAATTATCAAAAAAAATGTTTCAAGAGAGATTTAAGGGGGTGGAACGATTTTGTTCCACTTTTATCTCTTTTTTTATTCTATTGTTATAATTTCTTATTTTTAATAATAATTCTTTCTTTTTTTATTTAAAGATAGTTTTTCTTTTAGTTTTTTTTATATATGATATTTTTTTTGTTTGTTAGAAAAATAAATAATAAAATGTTTAGATTTTTTTTAGTTCTTGGGCTTAACATCTTCATTTCTCACCCGTTGGTCAAATAATTGTTTTGTTTTATTTCATTGTTCATATTTCTATTTAATTAATTTTAGGAAATAATGTATAGTGATTTTGTTAAAACTTTTTCTACTTTCTTTTTATCAAATAGTTTAGAGATGCAAAAATAATGTTTTAGATTCAAATTTTTCTTTTATTGCTAAATAATTTCTAGAATAAGTTTTTTTTAATTATTATTTGTCTCTCTTGTACATTCATATTAGACTTGTAATTTATTTTTTCATTCCCCATTTGTAATTGATGTACCCCCATTCCCCACATGATGTAATAGTTAGTAATATTTTTATTGCTTTATTTTATTTCATTATTCATCACAAGCACAAAACCAAACTTTTCAAACTAATACTCGTACGAGCCATTTTTAACCTTGAGTCGACAAAGCTTAGAAGCGTCGCAACGGCCACACATCTGTGCACACACCACGCTTGCTCTTGGGCTTACAATGAGACTTTAATTGATTAGTTAAACATTATTTAATTATCTAATTAGGTTATTTAAAATTGATTAGCCCATCTAATTAATTTTATTAAACTAATTACTTGATTAAGTTTCGTTTAACTAATCGATTAAATTTATTTCGTGCATGCACCTACACAATACAAATCGTTTATTTATTTGTGCCAGCCACCTTGTATGGGCTTTTAATTTATTTACTCGCTTTATTTAATGCTTGTATGCAATTAGTCGCTCATTTCCATTATCACACTCTAGTCCACATGCTTAATTAACTATAACCCGTCTCTCCAAAACACTTTCATAATTAAATTACAAACCTCGATCCAACGTCGAGTGCATTTTCTAAATTCTTTTATAAAGAAAACTCAAGTGTTTAAGCCGTTGGATGCTAGTCTAATTGTTTAAACATTTGCAAAAATGAACTCCGAATCTTTAAGTCGTTGGATGCTAGACTAATGGCTCAAAGATTCTTAATAACGTGAACCTTGTTTCACTTCACTCTTTCATAAAGAAAAAACTTTTGGGATGATAGACGACTCGTTGAGCATTGAGCTCATCTTGTTTCTAGTATTTGAATCGTAGGATGCTAGTCTTATTGTTCAGTACTTTTCACCCAATTAAAAAACAATTCAACTCACTCAAATTCTTTTATCGCTCATACGCGATCATAAAAACTCTTTTCCGATAAAGAGCGTGCAATAGTCATATCAAACACGAACGTGGACTTAAAGACTTTCAAAAAAACTAAACAAGTCCAAGTTCAAGCATTTGAGATGTTTAGAACGCACGATTTTTCTTATAAAATCAATACAACAAACTTAAAACCTTTTCGAGAGGAACTACAGAGTTTTGACTTTCCCATTGCGAGGAATATGTAGGCCGCAGATTAAACCGTGTCAAACTCAAAATAATAATAAACAATTTCTTTTCCTTTTGGTATTCATAACTTAGCAATAAACACACACACAAACGCGTAGAATTAAATGGGTCCCATCGAGTACGATGGATGTAAGGGGTGCTAATACCTTCCCCTTACATAACCGACTCCCGATCCCACATTTTTGGTCATGTAGACCGCCTTATCCGCTTGTTTGGGGTTTTATCTATATTTTCCCGTTCTTTTTAGACCAAATAAAATTAGGTGGCGATTTCACTAGTTTTCGAGAATTAAAAGATTTTTGAAAATCGAGTTGCTTCACGGGTCATCTCTTAAAAACTCGTATTTTCGAAAAACTAACCTCACCACTACGTTCTACACGTTGAATTGAGCTAGCACGTCAATTTTCGTTGAATTCGGAGCAACTTGCTCCGTCGTCGAATTTACCGAAATCGGGAAATCGAAACATAATCGGGTTCTAAATTTAATCGGCTAACTTATGCCCTAGTTATATTTTAGTAATACTAACTAGCAGTGTATGGAATTGGGAAAATGAAAAGAAACAAAAACTGATTTGCAAATTATGCAGGAAAACATATTATGCAGGAAAATAGAAAAACTAGTCTTACAGAAAACGCATACAGCAAAAAAAACCGTTTCCTTCCTCCACAAAGTGGGACGAACGTCCCTTGCTAAGAAGAGGCCTGAGGCGTGCTCCCTAGAAGGGGTACGGCTGCCCCTCATGGTGAGGTGGGCGCTGTTGCACCCCAAATTTTACCCCGCCATTTTTCTACTTACATTGTATTTATGTTAAATAAAAAAAGTCATTCACTCATTGTATACGCATCATGTGTAGAGCATTTCGTTTCCAGGTTAGTTGTTTGATATCATGCATACCTCATTTTAATCTTTAATAAAATTTTCAATCATTTGTATTTTTGGCATATTTTGATATTTACATTGTCACATTTTTTTCAGTCAATGACAAGTTAATTCACATTTTTTTTATATATATTTATATTTAATTGCATTTTATTTTGTTATTGTGGATAATTATACATTTCTTTTTAAAAAATGATGATTAAGTGTAACTAAGAATTAAAATTGTATTAACATGATTTAGTTGTTATTTATTTATTTTATTTTCTCTCAATCAATTTATATTAATCTTCTAGAATAATTATTAGAGTAATATGTGGTAGTTAATTCAATTTTTGCATATGTGTAGCTATTCCACAAGTAGTTTTTATTATTTGATTGATTAAGTGTGTCACACCCTAAATTTCGACCGTAAAATTTTGCAACGACTAATTTCGTTGGCATTAGCATATCATAGTTATTGCATCACCATATTACATTTTTAAAAATTAAATCTTACATTCTATATTTTTTTTGCATTGTTATAACATTTTTGCATATTTAAATTTATATTTTTTTTATAAAAAAAATTGTGTAAGTACATATTTCATTAAAAGTTAGTTTCCAATTTAATTTAAAGTAATTCACTTTGCTTTTAGATTTTTGATAGAAACAAATTGTTTTTGTTTTTTACCATCACATATAGATTTATTTTTTTTAGAATTTATTCAAATAATAATAATAACAAGTTTTGGTGGTAATAGATTTATTAATATTTCAAATGGTACACATGTATTTTTTTTACAGTTACTGCATCAATTAATAAATAATTTTGGTCTTGTTGTCCTCTTTGCTCTTTCCATCATCGTACACTAATTTTCACCCCACCACCTCTTGTACAACTTGTGTACCACAACCTGCAAAATTTCACAGCTAAAAAATTAGTACAACTTCACCCAACAACTCCTCAATTCCAGAATTTCTCCTCCCACTACCCTTGTATCCTCCACCTGCGAGACAAAACAACAAAACCATAACAAATTGTACAATTTTCACAACAACAATTCCACCACTCCACTACCTTCAATAATAGTTCACAAATTGTCCTTGATCTTATCTTCAATCCGTCCACAAATTCTCTCATTGGCCCTCACTTTTTATTTATTTATATAAAACTGACCAACAATTTCTAAGGGAAGGGAGCCTCCACTGTAACCAAACCTCAAACAATGCTCCCTTAAACCTCTTCCAACCTCCCCGTCGTCAACCTCACCCTCACCATTCCTTTCTCCATTTCAGCTCCGTCGTAGCTTTCCCTTCACTTCCATTCACTGCTTCCACCCTCTGTCTCCAGCAACACCACCCTCAAACCTCTCAACATCAACACCCAACAACTCAAAATCCAAATACCAATAACCTTTTACCCACCTCTGTTCGACTACAAACTATAACCCAAACTTCATACTCCAAATCGTACAAGCCACAAACAGCAGGTCACAATCGCATCAGATCTAGAACAAACTTCACGTTTCAAACCCAGTTTTCCATCCACCATGCGTACAAGCTGAAATTCCAGACGGAAGTAGAAGGAAGCAAAACATACCGAGATCTTTCATCGTTCGTATTTTTTTTTCGCATCTGATTTTGTTTTTCTAATATTACCTTGTAATCTTGTGAATCTGACAAAGATTGGGTTTAGCTTTTCATGATTCTTTGATTGATTTTGGTAGAGAGAAATTGTTGGAGATAATAGCGAGAGAGATAAAGAATAATGGGTTAGGAAATGACAAACGGTGAGGTAATGAGAGTGAAAGTGTGTATTTAATTTTTTTTTTTCAATTTTAATTTTGTTTTACTTAATTAAATAAGTTTATTTTGAGTAATGTAACGTAGCTTTAAGAGAGAGACCTTTCTATTTGTTTGCATTAATTGAGTTTTTTTTTTAAAAAAAAATAAGCAAGAGATTAATAGGAAATTGAATAGGTTTAATGGAGATAATATCTGTTCATTTTCTTTTTCCTTTTTTTCAATTAAATTTCGTTTTTTTTATATAACAAAAAAATAAGGTTTCCTTTGTTACATGGTAAATCCAAGTGGCCTTGCATTGGGTCTGATCTGTTCCCTTCCTTTGTTTGATTCAGCAAGTCCAACCCCTAACTTACTTTTTAACACCCCCTCTTGGCAGAATTTCTTTTTATTATTTCTATTTGTTTTTAACTAATATTTTTTTTTATGAAAATAATACATAGTAATTCTGTTTAAATTTAATTTCTATTTTTATGTTTATTCTTTTCTCAAACATTTCAGAAGACACAAAAAAATATACATAAATTTAGTTTTACTTTATTTACTCAAAACTTTATTTTTAAAAAAAGAACAAAAAATTTATTTTTATTTTAGTTGTTAAGTTTTTTTAGAAATAGTATTGCTTTTGTTGATTTGTACAAGTAATATATTTTAGATCTTCCAAATAATTTTCAAAGATACAAAAATAAATATATAGTTTAGAACTAATTTTCTTTAAAATGTCAAAAATATTTTCTATTTCTAGGTATTTTAGCATTCTTTATTTTTGATTTAGATTTAGTTTAGTAAATTTTAGGATTTTATTTAATTTAGATTTAATTTAGTAACTTTAAAGTTTTATTTAATTTAGGTTCAATTAAGGAAAGTTAGGATTTTATTTAGTTTATATTTAATTTAGTAAACTTTTGAATATTTATTTGATTTAGATTTAATTTACTAACTTTAGAATCTTTATATATTTTATATTTAATTATTTAATAATTTTTATTTGATTTAGCTTTAGTTTTAGCCACTTTAGAATTTTTATTTATTTTAGATTTAATTTTGTAGGTTTAGAATTTTAATCTAGTTTAGATTTTGTTTAATAATTTTAAAATTATTTTTATAACCTTAGACTTTGTAGATGGTTTACAATTACTTTAATATCTTTAGATTTTTTTTATTAGGATTAATTTAGTGATCTTAAATTTTTAATAATTATTATTTTCCTATGAATTTAATTCATTTTTCTTTTACATTTATTTGAATTTGTAATTTATTTCCGTCATCCCCATTTGTAAATTTGTACCCCCATTCCCCACATGATGTAATAATTCTAGTAAATATTTTATTGTTTTATTATTTAATTATTTGTCACTTACACAAAAATCAAAAAAATATCATTTTTAAACTAATAATTGCAATTCATCTTAAACCCGTAAGTCGACAAAGCTTAGAAGCGTCGCGATGACCACACATACACACATGTACGCTTGATCTTGGGCCTTCTTACAGTGAGCCTATTTCGATCAATTGTTCCAATTGGTCGTTATAGTAGACTAGCCCACTTTGCTAGTACACATGTAATTTAATTATTTTATACTTAGGTTGGCCACCTTGTATGGGCCTTGTCGATTTTATTTGTTATTTACAATTATTCGTTCTCCTCCATCTCCCGCACATTGATCATAACCTATTCTTTCTCCATTCACCAAATAAGTTAAAACACTTTCAATAAAATTCGACCCAACGTCGAGTCTTCTTCTCAAACCTCGATCCAACGTCGAGTTATTTTCAAAAATGAATTTCTACAAAAAAACATAGTGCTATGGTATTTAATTGAACCGTTAGAGGATAGCCCGACGATTTAATTAAAATGTAAAGTATTTGGGCCATTAGAGGGTAACCCAATGACTTAAATACTTTATTCCATACACTTAATAAAAGTGAACTTTGTTTCACCTCACTCTTTTCATAATAAAGATTTTGGATGAGAGATGATCGGTTGACCTCAATCACCAATCTCGAGTATTGAATCGTTAGAGAATAGCCCAACGTTTTGGTACTTGTCATCCACAATTTAAAATCAATTCCAACACATTCAATATCTTTTGTGCGCTCCAAGCACCATTTACCTTTAAAACCTTTTCAAGATTAGACATGATTCATTTATAAATGAGATGTTTCTTCCTCTATTCCCAAGGTTTTCGACTTCTCCACTTGAGTACTAGAGGTGTTCTCAAACCCTCCCTCATGTTGGTGCGTAGTCCTTTATTCTTTATCACACCTTGTGGACGTTAGACGAGTCTTCTCCTTTAAAAATGACGACTTGTCTTTTCATTTAAAATCAATCAACAAACAATTATTTTCTAGAGGAACTACGGAGTTTTGACTTTCCCATTGCACGAGGGAATACGTAGGCACACGGTTCTGAAACCGTGCCAAACTCAAAAATAATAAAAACATTTCTCCTCTTTTTCTTTCTATTTTTTTTAAATTTAGAAGATCGTAAGAAATTTCACACTAACACACAACCACATTTTGAACTAAATGGGTACCATCGAGTACGATGGATGTAAGGGGTGCTAATACCTTCCCCTTGCATAACCAACTCCCGAACCTATATCTCTTTATCTCGTAGACCGTCTTATCCATATCTTTCGTGGGTTTTATCTATATTTTCCCGTTCTTCTTTTAGAACAAATAAAATTAGGTGGCGATTTCACCGTTGTTTTCGAAAATTCAAATTAATGATTCTTTTGAAAAAAATCGAGTTGCATCAGTTGGCGACTTCACTGGGGAGATTTTTCTCAAGCGAGTTAACCCTAGTTTAGTTCTTTGTGTGGTTGTGTGTTTATCGTTTTATTTTACTTTCTTCTTTGTACTTTATCTTATGTTTATGTTTCGGTTATTTATTTTTCTATGCTTCATTTATCATCTTGTTTATATATCCATTGTGTGGGAATTCTTGATGGGATCATTGATGCATAGATAAGCCCACTACCCAGGCTTCTAGGTCACCTTTTAGGAATAGAGGGGTTGCGTAGCCTAGGTCCACCTGACTCCATTGTCTTGTTGGCCCGAAGCGAAGACTCCGGCTTAGAGTTGGTTGTTTTAAGGAGGTTGTTGGCCCGCGATAGCGCAGGACATCAATCTTTGGACAAATGACCTATAACTCTAAGTTTGTTCATGTTGTCCTAACCGAGACCAAACGCTCAAATTTTGGATTTCGAGTATCCCGTTAAGAGCCGTTTCTTGGGGTATACTTTTCCAAATACTATTACCACGTAGGCCTCTCGTGCGATGATAGTGTTTGTTAAAAGGGGATCTGAGACTCCGAGAAACACTTAGCAAAACCTAAAACCTTCTGTGGGAATTTGGGTAGAAAGCTTAGAGCCATCCTATCATAGGAGCCCACATAAATAAGTTGTTCTGATCACTTGTATCATCCCTGTTTCACGTCTCTGTGAACCTATACTATCATTATGTTGCATTCCATTTGTGTATGTGACATTGCATTTCATCACATATTTTGCATTAATGTCATTACATTTCAATGCATCATCGTATATTTCATGCATACATCCAAGTTGTCAAAAGACTCATTTAAATCTGTCTCCATCTTGATTGTTGATTTCTTGTCAGTGATTCCTCTGCACAAGCACGGAACTAGAGCCAACGTCAAGAGAAGAATGGAATACCAAGAGCAACACGATGTAGAAGTCCGAATGGAAATCGATGAGTTGAAGTCAGGCATGACTAGACTTACTGAAATGATGCAAGTTCTGATCGCCAGAGGTGAACAACCTCAAAGGACTGTAATTTCTGAAGTCTCAGCTGTTGTTGTTGATCCTCAGTCTTCTCAGATGCCAGTTACTACTTGGCCAGAATTTGGGTTACCTCGGAATTACGTCCCACCTACTGCAACTACTCCAATGGTTGGAGAGTCTTCCCGACCAGTTTTCAGCTCGATTTTCACGAGCCTCAACCGATCATGCATACTGCTCCTCTTCGACCTTTTGTGCATCAACCTACTGCGCAAGTTGCTTATGAGAATCCTCTCTTTGATTACCGTAGTGACGCTCCCCGAAGTGTGAGTCGAGAAGATTTTGATGAACTTGAAGAAGTCCGCGAGCAATATCAGACTCTAGAAAGAAGGATGAGAGCTATGGAAGGCAACGATGTCTTTGGTATTGCTGCAGAAAATATGTGCCTGGTTTCTGATCTGGTTATGCCTCATAAGTTCAAAACTCGATTTCGAGAAATACAAGGCACACTTGTCCAAAAGTCATTCTTGATGTACTTGGAAAAATGTCGCTTATACGAGGAATGACAAGCTTCTTATCCATTGTTTCCAAGGCGACTGAGTGGAGCTTCATTGAAATGGTATATGGGACTTGAGAAAGACCATATTCAATGCTTCCAGGATCTGATTAATGCTTTCATGAAACAATACCACTACAATCTTGACATGGCTCCTGATCGCCGTCAATTGCAAAATATGTCTCAGAGTGATAAGGAATCTTTTAAGGAATACGCTCAGCGGTGGAGAGAGTGGCTTCAAGTTGAACCACCTTTATCGAGAAGGAGCTCACTGGTTTGTTTATGGATACCTTGTCTCCTTTCTATTGGGAGAAGATGATTGGCGTGTGTCCTCGCTTCACGGACTTGGTGACTATTGGCCAAAGGCTAGAAGAGGAATCAAGAGAGGAAAAGTGTCTGTTGCTGGTGAATCCTCTAGTGGTGCCAAGAAATCTTTTGGAAACTTCCATAAGAAGAAAGATGGTGAAACTAATGCTGTCTCGATTGAAAGGAGAAGACCTCGCCGTAGGCCTCAATACTATGACCAACCGCAAGTAGATGCCATCACTCCTGTCAAGGCTCAACAAATTGATTCCTCACGCCAAGCTGGCGGACAAAATCAGAACAATAATGCAAGGAATAGGAATCAGTTTGATCCTATTCCAATGACTTACACCGCATTGTATCCTCACTTGGTTGAACTAGGTCTGATCACAACTAGGCCTTTGATTCCTCCAAATCCTCTCCCAACTGGATTCAGGTCTGATCTTCATTGTGAGTTCCACCAGGGAGCTGCTGGTCACGATTTGGAACGCTGCTTTGCGCTGAAGGCTAGGGTTCAAGAGCTAGTCAGAAGCAAGGAGATAAATTTTGGAGATCCTCCACCAAATGTTATCAATAATCCGTTGCCAGGAAAAAGTGGCTGAGGACGGGTCAGAATATCCCAAGTCACCTCCTAAAGCCAGTGTTTCAGACAGGACAGCTCATCCTTGTAACTGATTAGTCACTAGGCCATTTTTCTTTTCTGTTTGCATTTTTCCCTAGTTTATGTTAAATTATTTCTTTCAAATCTTGTTTGTAATTTCAAGTTAATTTTAATGAAATGAGCATTGCACTCTTTTAATTCAAATAATTTTTGTTTGCTGCTTTCTTTTCAAATATATAGTTTCCCTGTTTAATTTCTTTACCAAACTTTTGTTTTTGCAAAGATTGGAGGGAGGATGATAAAAACAAGATACCCATAATTGT
Source organism: Vicia sativa (assembly GCA_021764765.1). NCBI lineage: Eukaryota > Viridiplantae > Streptophyta > Magnoliopsida > Fabales > Fabaceae > Vicia > Vicia sativa. Next base: position 230,893,920 of record CM038793.1, read on the forward strand.
TGTTGGTATACTTTCGAATAAAACTTTGCTGATGATATACAGGCATTGTTTCAATTCCTAAACACTGGAGAAATAAGGAAGTTAATCCCTTGTCAACCCCTTTGAGCCTAGAAGTTGGAGTTTCTTTCTATACGAAAAACCCGCAGTTTTTTACTTGGGGCAGGGTAGTTCTCAGTTAATTCGGATGTGCATTCATTCAAGATGCCTTTCAATAGAGGTTGTATTCAATCAAGCTTCCTTCACACACATCAAGAAGTGTCGAAGATGTCATACAAGTAAAAGTGATGATGATGGTTCCCCGTAATCATGAAAGTCAAGCAGTCACTGTCTTTTCAAAAAATATATCAAAAGAAAAAGCCGCCAAGTTAAAATTAAAAGGCAACTTAGGCAACCAATTGGGGAATCATACTAGGGATGACAAATTCAAACAAGAGTTGACCCAAAGTCCTCAAACAGCAAAATGTTGCAAAAAAAAAAGAAGTGACTGTTATCTCAAGAATATATTTGTTTCTGAGCCATCATCACTATCAGTGTACAATCCAAAATCTCTTGGAAACTGAATGCACAATCTGATTTAACTGAGTGTAGGACTGAAGAACATCACGAAGATTGGGTTGGGTACAAATAAATTTTGAGCCTTTATCCTTTATTTCTTAAACTGTGAACCAGACCACGTTACAACCCTCAAAAGACCTAATTGAAGCCAGGTTTCTTTTAAAATTATACTACAACAAGGTTGCGTAATATGACTCCTAAGACTTTTTGCAAATCAATTGTCTTGGTATATCCATACCGTTGTTTTCTCTTTCACTTTCAAATTTTTAAACTGCTGTGTTTTAACCAGTGATCCATTTTCTATACAACAATTACATCATTTCAAAAAATAATTTTTATTTCAAAACTTTTGCATGAACTTTGCATTAAATTTTCCATGTTTGAATAAACAATTTTTGCTTGTAAACAAGTTTTCCTTATCATCTAGGAAGTCCAAACTGTTAGGAAACTTGGTTAGTGATCCTAATTAGGGGCAAGTATCTTTCAGATCCTGCTGTGAATTAGTTTAAGATTTGTTGCTCAACGCAAGTCATTATCAGAATTGTTTTAATCAGAAGATCACTTTCAAGACTTATACCGGGGCACTCCTTTCCCCTCAGTCATTTCAAGAATTGAATCCATGATCGATTTATCCTCAACAATCAGCTAATCCGGGGTAATCCGAGACGCAGTTCTTCCTCCAAGGATCATCAGTTCAATGAAATTCACAAGTGTGTTTGTGTGTTCCTCAAGACATTTTTCTCTCCAAGCAGAGTTGGCAGTGTTCTCCGTGTTGAGGAATCAGAGTTCCCATCATACCTCCATAAAAGAGTCAATCTTCGTTGTCATAAACGTCTGCATTACATACTACATGCATAGATAATTCATATATCATGCATCACAAAATTCATATATCATGCATAGCAAGAGTGTTTTATCCTCATTTGCATTTCCCGAGGTCTTGTTGCAGTCAATGGCTTACCTTGCAGTCAAAATCCAACTTACTTGGTACCTACCAAAACAGATGTCTGTCAGTCTGTATCTCTTTTTGTCCAATACTATTACTTCGTTATTTTAAACCTCAATTTTATTCAATACCATTGGATGTCACATTCTCCAGTGCCATTCCTGGATGCCTTGTTTCACCCTTCATCTAAAGCCATTATTAGATGTCGAGTCTTTTATTTCATCCAAAGCCATTATTGGGTGTTATGCATTTCTCACTTTATTCAAAGCCATTATTGAATATTGTGATCTTTCTCCATCTAAAGCCATTATTAGATGTCGAATTCCTCCATCTAAAGCCATTATTGGATGTCGAGTTTTTTTTCATCCAAAGCCATTATTGGATGTTATGCCTTTCTCACTTTATTCAAAGCCATTATTGAATATTGTGATCTTTCTCCATTTAAAGCTATTATTAGATGTTGAGTCTTTTCATCTAAAGCCATTATTAGATGTCGGTCTTTTTTTCATCCAAAGCCATTATTGGGTGTTATGCCTTTATCACCTTATTTAAAGCCATTATTAGATGTTGAATCCCTCCATCTAAAGCCATTATTAGATGTCGAGTCTTTTATTTCATCCAAAGCCATTATTGGGTGTCATGCCTTTCTCACTTTATTCAAAGCCATTATTGGATATTGTGATCTTTCTTCATCTAAAGCCATTATTAGATGTTGAATCCCTCCATCTAAAGCCATTATTAGATGTCGAGTCTTTTATTTCATCCAAAGCCATTATTGGGTGTTATGCATTTCTCACTTTATTCAAAGCCATTATTGAATATTGTGATCTTTCTCCATCTAAAGCCATTATTAGATGTCGAATTCCTCCATCTAAAGCCATTATTGGATGTCGAGTCTTTTTTCATCCAAAGCCATTATTGGATGTTATGCCTTTCTCACTTTATTCAAAGCCATTATTGAATATTGTGATCTTTCTCCATCTAAAGCTATTATTAGATGTTGAGTCTTTTCATCTAAAGCCATTATTAGATGTCGGTCTTTTTTTCATCCAAAGCCATTATTGGGTGTTATGCCTTTATCACCTTATTCAAAGCCAATATTGGATATTGTGATCTTTCTCCATCTAAAGCCATTATTAGATGTCGAGTCCCTCCATCTAAAGCCATTATTAGATGTCGAGTCTTTTTTCATCCAAAGCCATTATTGGATGTTTTGTCTTCCGTGTTGTATCTGTCAATTTACCACAAATTTCTAATTTCCAGTTTCTTTCCAACAATTTTCGCAGTGTCTGTCTCGTATCATACATCATTCAAAAAATATATCAAAAATATTGCATTCATCGCATTTTCTTCATATGTCATTCATCATGCCCATTGCATCTCAGGGAAAAATTTTGGGTTTTTGATATTTAACTATCTCCCACTGCGATAATATGAAGCTTGATCATCTTCATATCATCTGGTTGAAGATATTTAAATAGGGGCAACTGTTGCACCCCAAATTTTACCCCGCCATTTTTCTACTTACATTGTATTTATGTTAAATAAAAAAAGTCATTCACTCATTGTATACGCATCATGTGTAGAGCATTTCGTTTCCAGGTTAGTTGTTTGATATCATGCATACCTCATGTTAATCTTTAATAAAATTTTCAATCATTTGTATTTTTGGCATATTTTGATATTTACATTGTCACATTTTTTTCAGTCAATGACAAGTTAATTCACATTTTTTTATATATATATTTATATTTAATTGCATTTTATTTTGTTATTGTGGATAATTATACATTTCTTTTTAAAAAATGATGATTAAGTGTAACTAAGAATTAAAATTGTATTAACATGATTTAGTTGTTATTTATTTATTTTATTTTCTCTCAATCAATTTATATTAATCTTCTAGAATAATTATTAGAGTAATATGTGGTAGTTAATTCAATTTTTGCATATGTGTAGCTATTCCACAAGTAGTTTTTATTATTTGATTGATTAAGTGTGTCACACCCTAAATTTCGACCGTAAAATTTTGCAACGACTAATTTCGTTGGCATTAGCATATCATAGTTATTGCATCACCATATTACATTTTTAAAAATTAAATCTTACATTCTATATTTTTTTTGCATTGTTATAACATTTTTGCATATTTAAATTTATATTTTTTTTATAAAAAAAATTGTGTAAGTACATATTTCATTAAAAGTTAGTTTCCAATTTAATTTAAAGTAATTCACTTTGCTTTTAGATTTTTGATAGAAACAAATTGTTTTTGTTTTTTACCATCACATATAGATTTATTTTTTTTAGAATTTATTCAAATAATAATAATAACAAGTTTTGGTGGTAATAGATTTATTAATATTTCAAATGGTACACATGTATTTTTTTTACAGTTACTGCATCAATTAATAAATAATTTTGGTCTTGTTGTCCTCTTTGCTCTTTCCATCATCGTACACTAATTTTCACCCCACCACCTCTTGTACAACTTGTGTACCACAACCTGCAAAATTTCACAGCTAAAAAATTAGTACAACTTCACCCAACAACTCCTCAATTCCAGAATTTCTCCTCCCACTACCCTTGTATCCTCCACCTGCGAGACAAAACAACAAAACCATAACAAATTGTACAATTTTCACAACAACAATTCCACCACTCCACTACCTTCAATAATAGTTCACAAATTGTCCTTGATCTTATCTTCAATCCGTCCACAAATTCTCTCATTGGCCCTCACTTTTTTATTTATTTATATAAAACTGACCAACAATTTCTAAGGGAAGGGAGCCTCCACTGTAACCAAACCTCAAACAATGCTCCCTTAAACCTCTTCCAACCTCCCCGTCGTCAACCTCACCCTCACCATTCCTTTCTCCATTTCAGCTCCGTCGTAGCTTTCCCTTCACTTCCATTCACTGCTTCCACCCTCTGTCTCCAGCAACACCACCCTCAAACCTCTCAACATCAACACCCAACAACTCAAAATCCAAATACCAATAACCTTTTACCCACCTCTGTTCGACTACAAACTATAACCCAAACTTCATACTCCAAATCGTACAAGCCACAAACAGCAGGTCACAATCGCATCAGATCTAGAACAAACTTCACGTTTCAAACCCAGTTTTCCATCCACCATGCGTACAAGCTGAAATTCCAGACGGAAGTAGAAGGAAGCAAAACATACCGAGATCTTTCATCGTTCGTATTTTTTTTTCGCATCTGATTTTGTTTTTCTAATATTACCTTGTAATCTTGTGAATCTGACAAAGATTGGGTTTAGCTTTTCATGATTCTTTGATTGATTTTGGTAGAGAGAAATTGTTGGAGATAATAGCGAGAGAGATAAAGAATAATGGGTTAGGAAATGACAAACGGTGAGGTAATGAGAGTGAAAGTGTGTATTTAATTTTTTTTTTTCAATTTTAATTTTGTTTTACTTAATTAAATAAGTTTATTTTGAGTAATGTAACGTAGCTTTAAGAGAGAGACCTTTCTATTTGTTTGCATTAATTGAGTTTTTTTTTTAAAAAAAAATAAGCAAGAGATTAATAGGAAATTGAATAGGTTTAATGGAGATAATATCTGTTCATTTTCTTTTTCCTTTTTTTCAATTAAATTTCGTTTTTTTTATATAACAAAAAAATAAGGTTTCCTTTGTTACATGGTAAATCCAAGTGGCCTTGCATTGGGTCTGATCTGTTCCCTTCCTTTGTTTGATTCAGCAAGTCCAACCCCTAACTTACTTTTTAACACCCCCTCTTGGCAGAATTTCTTTTTATTATTTCTATTTGTTTTTAACTAATATTTTTTTTTATGAAAATAATACATAGTAATTCTGTTTAAATTTAATTTCTATTTTTATGTTTATTCTTTTCTCAAACATTTCAGAAGACACAAAAAAATATACATAAATTTAGTTTTACTTTATTTACTCAAAACTTTATTTTTAAAAAAAGAACAAAAAATTTATTTTTATTTTAGTTGTTAAGTTTTTTTAGAAATAGTATTGCTTTTGTTGATTTGTACAAGTAATATATTTTAGATCTTCCAAATAATTTTCAAAGATACAAAAATAAATATATAGTTTAGAACTAATTTTCTTTAAAATGTCAAAAATATTTTCTATTTCTAGGTATTTTAGCATTCTTTATTTTTGATTTAGATTTAGTTTAGTAAATTTTAGGATTTTATTTAATTTAGATTTAATTTAGTAACTTTAAAGTTTTATTTAATTTAGGTTCAATTAAGGAAAGTTAGGATTTTATTTAGTTTATATTTAATTTAGTAAACTTTTGAATATTTATTTGATTTAGATTTAATTTACTAACTTTAGAATCTTTATATATTTTATATTTAATTATTTAATAATTTTTATTTGATTTAGCTTTAGTTTTAGCCACTTTAGAATTTTTATTTATTTTAGATTTAATTTTGTAGGTTTAGAATTTTAATCTAGTTTAGATTTTGTTTAATAATTTTAAAATTATTTTTATAACCTTAGACTTTGTAGATGGTTTACAATTACTTTAATATCTTTAGATTTTTTTTATTAGGATTAATTTAGTGATCTTAAATTTTTAATAATTATTATTTTCCTATGAATTTAATTCATTTTTCTTTTACATTTATTTGAATTTGTAATTTATTTCCGTCATCCCCATTTGTAAATTTGTACCCCCATTCCCCACATGATGTAATAATTCTAGTAAATATTTTATTGTTTTATTATTTAATTATTTGTCACTTACACAAAAATCAAAAAAATATCATTTTTAAACTAATAATTGCAATTCATCTTAAACCCGTAAGTCGACAAAGCTTAGAAGCGTCGCGATGACCACACATACACACATGTACGCTTGATCTTGGGCCTTCTTACAGTGAGCCTATTTCGATCAATTGTTCCAATTGGTCGTTATAGTAGACTAGCCCACTTTGCTAGTACACATGTAATTTAATTATTTTATACTTAGGTTGGCCACCTTGTATGGGCCTTGTCGATTTTATTTGTTATTTACAATTATTCGTTCTCCTCCATCTCCGCATTGATCATAACCTATTCTTTCTCCATTCACCAAATAAGTTAAAACACTTTCAATAAAATTCGACCCAACGTCGAGTCTTCTTCTCAAACCTCGATCCAACGTCGAGTTATTTTCAAAAATGAATTTCTACAAAAAAACATAGTGCTATGGTATTTAATTGAACCGTTAGAGGATAGCCCGACGATTTAATTAAAATGTAAAGTATTTGGGCCATTAGAGGGTAACCCAATGACTTAAATACTTTATTCCATACACTTAATAAAAGTGAACTTTGTTTCACCTCACTCTTTTCATAATAAAGATTTTGTATGAGAGATGATCGGTTGACCTCAATCACCAATCTCGAGTATTGAATCGTTAGAGGATAGCCCAACGTTTTGGTACTTGTCATCCACAATTTAAAATCAATTCCAACACATTCAATATCTTTTGTGCGCTCCAAGCACCATTTACCTTTAAAACCTTTTCAAGATTAGACATGATTCATTTATAAATGAGATGTTTCTTCCTCTATTCCCAAGGTTTTCGACTTCTCCACTTGAGTACTAGAGGTGTTCTCAAACCCTCCCTCATGTTGGTGCGTAGTCCTTTATTCTTTATCACACCTTGTGGACGTTAGACGAGTCTTCTCCTTTAAAAATGACGACTTGTCTTTTCATTTAAAATCAATCAACAAACAATTATTTTCTAGAGGAACTACGGAGTTTTGACTTTCCCATTGCACGAGGGAATACGTAGGCACACGGTTCTGAAACCGTGCCAAACTCAAAAATAATAAAAACATTTCTCCTCTTTTTCTTTCTATTTTTTTTAAATTTAGAAGATCGTAAGAAATTTCACACTAACACACAACCACATTTTGAACTAAATGGGTACCATCGAGTACGATGGATGTAAGGGGTGCTAATACCTTCCCCTTGCATAACCAACTCCCGAACCTATATCTCTTTATCTCGTAGACCGTCTTATCCATATCTTTCGTGGGTTTTATCTATATTTTCCCGTTCTTCTTTTAGAACAAATAAAATTAGGTGGCGATTTCACCGTTGTTTTCGAAAATTCAAATTAATGATTCTTTTGAAAAAAATCGAGTTGCATCAGGCGCCTCCCCCATTGCCACCCTCCCACTTCTTCTTCCCTGCTGTGTGTTCTGGTTTTCTGGTTTTTCATTTTTCCAACAGTTTACAGTTTTTCTACTTTTCATTTTATAACCTTCATTTCTACTACTAGAAATGAAACACACCCATAATCGCTACTCCTAATCCAATTTTTCCAAACTATTTCAACAATCAACCAACCAAAACCCTATAAATCATCTATCAATTTTTCCCCAAATCCTAAATATAACTATCAAACCCTAACCATATGTGATAGAGAGATCAAACCCCTTACCTCTAGCTTGGTTGATTTCAAGATGCTTCAACAAACTCCCAACCTCATGCTTGTTCTTGATCTCCTTCTTCTTCTTCCCAAAACCCTCTCTTTTTCTCTCCAAGCTTCTATGTTCAAGTTTGGCTTTGGTGTGTTATTTTGGAAAGAAAAACAAGGAAAGTGTTTTTATGGTATTCTTACTAGTAAGCCAAGGGTGAAAAACCCAATCTCTTCAATTGCTCCCCACATCCCTAACTTATTTATATAAATAACACACTAATAATATCTAATCATATTAAATAATTCCGGGGAATTAAATATCGGTCCGAATAATATGTTACCGAACCGAACGGAATAAAAACCTGACCGAATGAAACATCGTCAAATATATTATCAGATATATTGATTAATATAAATATTTTCGTCGCAAAATAAATCTCGATCGGTAACTCAAAAATATTAATATAATATTATGTTAATTAAACCAGGGCGTTACAACTCTCCCCCACTTATAAACTTTTCGTCCTTGAAATTTCGACCAAAACGAACAATACGGGACATGCCTACGCATCCGTCCACTCAATCCTCGCGTCAATTAAACAACACACAAAAGACATAAAAAATAAGGGTATCTCCTTAACCACAACGTGCAGTCAAGAACAACCATGCTGAGATGCAAATCCCATACAATGCACTCGACAACCAACTAACACCCAACAACTAAACAATTCGCAGACACACCGGTTCACTCGAGAACCAAAAAAACAAGATCGATACTATCCTAACATCTTAACCATAGAATTAGTCGCACACTCGAACCGACACCTCGGAAACAAGTCATCAAAGATAGGAACATAAAGTCCTACGACACAACACCGACTCCATCGCTAAAACGAAAACAACAAAATGGTTATACCAACCAAAACTAAAACAATCAGAATAGGATAGAACCACGCGTGCTACGCAACCACGAAAAAGATGCCTTCATTCACGCATAAGCGCGAACTTAAGAATTACACTAGCAGATATCGCTCTCAATCCAGAAAATCACAAGGTCACATCATCCTTGTAGATTACCAACGTACCATCCTTGAACAATAACAAGTTACACAAACATAACAGAACTGCGATACACCACTCATTCTAGGGCTTATACAGACGACTTGCGACTATAACTCACTAGTCCAAATCCAACAATCTCGCATACTCGTTGATAATTCAATGCTCGATATCTAAACCATGTTGTGTCACTTTTATGCATAAGATGCCAACCGTAAAACAACTTGGTTAATCCACAAATTCCTAATTACTCAGAATGGATACGTTCAAAGCATACACCCATCAGGACACCTCGTAACATCAGTTTCATCAACACGAAAAATCACTCTTTCATTCTTGATTAATCAACGTCCATTGATCCTCTAAAATACACGACATAGTTTGACCTTTTCAAATACTGTCCAAATATTTCACTTGTGAAACTTCGACGTATACACTTGACTTCAACGAAGTCTTCCCTTATAACAATTCAATTCCCAAAGTTGTATTAAGTAATCACCATCCTCGCATCGTCGCAACGATCAATACACAGGTTTCTTAATCGAAACACCTTGACGCATTGAAGTATCTCCAAGGAGCATATTGGTTCAGGCTATTGTTATAGCACAGTGAAGTCTATACTTCAAGATTCAGTAAGTCTAGGGCAGTCACGTCGAGATACAGTAATATCTCTCAAAGCATATGTTAATCAGGGGCATCCTGCATTGAAACCCGAAATACTGAGGGAAAAACCTCTAAAATTAGATTTTTTCGAGTAGATTCCAATATCCTCCCGAAGCAAATGTCATCAGAGACTTAACAAATTGGGGCAATGAATGCCACATACGGATAATTCCTTTCCTTATCTTCAAGTTGTTTAAAGAAATTTTCTCTCAAGCATTAACAACTGTTGCATTTAAATTGAGTGGCAGGGAATCATGCTAGCAACGTCCTCTTGCTGGAAAAACCTGTTTCAAGAATATTTTTGTCTTAACCAGTTATTCAGTCAAAATATCTTAAATGCATTAGCATCAATCTAACATCAAATCATGCATCTCATATTGTGCAATAAAAATTTGACCTTGTTGGGTACCCTCGAAGCCAGTTCTTGTCTGGTAGTCAGTTTTTGCTTGATTGTTAATTTAAAGCCAGCTCTCGTCAGGTAGTTAGTTCTCGTCTGACTGTTAATTTCAAAGCTAGTTCTCATCTAGTAGTCAGTTCTCGTCTAACTGTTATCATTTAAATCCAGTTCTCGTCAGGTAGTCAGTTCTCGTCTGACTGTTATCATTTAAATCCAATTCTCATCTTGTAGTCAGTTCTCGTCTGACTGTTAATTTAAATCCAATTTTCATCTAGTAACCATTTCATATCTGGTTGTTAATCTTTTACACTAGTTCTCATTTGGTAATCTAACTTAAAGTCAGTTCTCGTTTGACGATTCACCCTTCAAGGTCAAATTTTAATTGGCACATATCGAATAATCCATACGTGCATTCATAAATTATCACATAAATCATCGCCATGCATTAGTCACATCGCTTCACTCAAAAATGTCATACACAATATATTCATGCATAAACCTCAGCAAGGACTTTGGATCTTTCGAAATGATGTCAAATGCAAGCTTCGACAACTATCTCTCAATTGGCAACTTAGTTCTTCTCCCCAGTACAAGTTGAATGCTTATTCAAAAAAATCAATTGTTAGTGCAGTGATTCTCAAGCTAAATTTCTTCCCTAGAGAAGTGATTGATTTTCCCCAATGAACTCTTGTGTCAACAGAATTTTTTACTTGGATTTCCCCAGTGATGTTCCCCACAAAGTCTTCTTGAAACGTTTTCCTCAACAAAGCTTCACCTACTCCCCCAAGTGAGCCTTCTTAAAAGGATTACCATTTATGGTGTCCTCAATGTTGTTATTCTAAATCAAGATCTATTCAGATTCTTTCAAATAACAATCATTAATCAGTCTTAAAGTGGCAATAGTCCTCTATAAATCTGATTTCTGAGGTGTTCCCAGTTAATCTCTGTTCGCGTTAAAAGGTGACGCGCCTGAGGATGCGAACGTGAGTTCGGATCTTCTGGTACGCAACGATTTAAATCTTTTGATTTGTTTATAAAGATGCCGTGAGCATCAAGCTTTATTATTTTCAACACAAGAAAGATGATTTAATGATTATGAAAAAGGGGAAAGCTGAAATACCCTCAATTGATATTGGTATGCGTAACGACTAGCGCAAACTAGACATAACGCATTGGGAGATTCGAGTAAGGGGATTGTTATATAAAGGGAATAGATGGAGCACCCTAAATATATGTAGTTATCTACTTTATATATGAATACGTTTGATATGTTGTGTGTTTTTAATTGCTATTTCTATGATTGGGAAAGTTTCTCCTTTGGGATTTTAAGCGATGAGATTATGTGGGATTCTAGGTTTTGTTATTATTGTGCTCGCAAAGATCTATGGATCTTACGCATACATATCCCTAGTGGGAATCGAGCATTTGTAGCTCGGATCTGTGGTTCTATGGTTTGTTTGGTCTGAGGGAGATAGAAATTTGCTCGGCAAGGATGAGACCTTGTGCCTACGTATTCTCAAAAGGATGTTGAGAAAGTCAGAGCAATCGTAGTTCCCACTTATGCTAGTGGAAAGCAACGGGATGTTAGTAAGAGACAGACAAATGTCATCTTAATGAAAAATGTATCTAATCTATTTCATCACATACATTTTTGAAAAGTTTGATTGATTAAAATCTTTCGTCGTAAGTATTAGGTGTTTTGCTTGAGTATACAAGCGTTACCACTTACATGTTTAAGAAAGATATTTGAAAAAGATGTTTGAATCTTTTAACTGTAAGCATTGGGTGTTTTGCTTGAGTGTACAAGCGTTACCACTTACTGTTAAGAGATGTTTTTTGTTTGAAAAGAGTTTTAAAAAAGTTTGAAGAGTTTTGACTGTATGTGATGTAATGGATGAGATACTTCTTCCATAGAGATGATAGATGTCTAAATCTCAAGGAGAAATTGATTGGATTAAAGGGATGCTTTTAAGAAGCCCGTGGGTCCTTGTATTGTTAGCCCAAGAGGAGGCATTCCGAGGGTCATCGAGGGTCCTTGTATGAAGCTCAAGAGGAAGCTATAGGGTATGGTGTCTTTGGCTTGAAAGGATTTCAGAAATCATCCTTTTCGAATAAGAGCAATTTCACCGGAAATTTTACTCTGGGAATTTGAAAGTGATTTCACCGGAAACCATCCTTTCGGTGTTCTATCTTAGCGGGTGATTCTTTGTATTGGAAGCCCAAGAGGAGGTCATAAGAGATTTCTGTCTCTTTCATTGTATGATGCCCAAGAGAAGGCTAAACTCAATGAGGAGTTCTTTTGAGCGAAGCCCAAGAGGAGGCGACTCAACAGGGAGTGTTGTCTTATACGAAGCCTAAGCGGAGGCTAACTCTGTGGGAGAGTTTCTTTGTACAAAGCCCAAGAGAAGGTGACCCATGCGGGATAAGTTATCTTGTATGAAGCCCAAGCGGAGGCTAAACTCAATTGGTGATGAGTTGTCTTGTATGAAGCCCAAGCGGAGGCTATACTGTGGGGAACCTATTGATTAGTCTAATTGTTATGTTATTATTAGACGGTTGTATAAACAGGTGTGTGTGTGTGATATGTATTCACAGGAGTTTATGAAGGAAATATAAACAATGCATGATGTTTATTTACAGCAGTTTATGAAATATAAACAAGTGTCTGTGCAACGAATGTTTAAAACGAGCGTAACTTAATTATTTACAAGTTGGTACTGTGTACAAGGAAATGAATATGTACACGAATGAGTTTTTATGTACAGACAAAAATGGATGTACATAGGAGGGTTGGGACTTACACCGTAAGGGAGGCCCATTGATTTGAAAGCAGTTTCACAGGGAATAATGCTCCTTTCAATACCAATGGTATTCAGTGTAAAATGTACAGATGAAACAGAAATGATTGATCAAAGTTTATCTGTAAAAGTATTTTCAAAGAAAAGAGTATACGATGTATATGTGTTAGATAAAAAGTATTTGAAAAAAGTATATCGTGTTATGATGAAAGTTTGTTTAAAAAAATGTTTGACAAAAGTTTGATATGTACAAAGAAATATTATGTACATAAAAGAATGTTATGGGACTTACACCGTGATGGAGGCCCATTGGTTTAAAAGAAATTTTGCTCAGGAGAAACCTTCCTTTAGAACCAATGGATTCGGCGCATAGACAAACGAATGAAAACAAATGAAAGAAATTTGTTTATGTTTGAATATTAACAATGATAATTTGAGTATGTACAAGTAAAACTAAATATGTACATAAAGGGTTGGGACTTACACCATAAGGGTGGCCTATGATCGATCGAGAAAATCGAGAAGAAACGAATTCAATTTTATCGTTTTGAATTGGATCGATTATGGTAAAAGATGCAAGTTTTGATGAAAAAAGTTTTGAAGAATGATTTGAAAATGTTTTGAAATGTGAATTTGATTCATGAAAAGTTTTGAAAAGAATCGGGCTTCGAAAGTTTGAAAAAAAATCACCTTTAAAGGTGTTTTGAAAAGTACTCGAAGTACCGTTTTCGGCTTGATCAAAATATAATCGGACGAAAGTTTTTCTGAAAATTTTTGACACTGTTCTAAAATAGACATATTAATTGACAAGTGTACAAAAAATCACCTCAAAATGAGGAGTTTTGATTGGTCAAAAAAATTGTTGAAGTTTGAAGAAAAACATGAAAATATGACAAGTTTGTAAAAAAGGATAGAAAAAATGGTCTTGCTGGGAACTCATGAAATCAGATGAAAAATGGTCTTCCATGAAATCAGATGAAATAAACATGAAAGTTGATCGAAATTGAACAAGGAATATGATGGTGATTGTTAATTTCATTTATTTTTAGTTAATCATGTTTGAATTTCTGGGAACTCGAAGAACCCTAGAAACTGATAAATCAAATTAAATGACTTGTAGTTGATGATTGTTTGATTTTTTTGAGGGTTATCACTCGTTATTAGTGCAGAAAACAAATGGCCAAGAGCTTTTATCAATTGAATCAAAGAATTATGAGAACCAAGTTCGTGTTCATACCTGGAAAAGTGAAGATCGAAATCGATGCAAACGTGTTTCCAGTTGCTATTTCTTGATTGTGTGAGCTCCAAGCATCTAGGGATGGTGTATGAGTGGTACACATCATGGATCAAGCTGAATTGTTCTACTGAGTCGACCTGCACAAGCTTGAAAACAAACGGAAATCAATGTAAAAGCGATTCTGAGTTCTTGTTCTTGTTTTGGATCAACTCCATGATGTATATGGATTGTGTTTGGATCATTAGAACAACAATTTCTCCAGCCAAACTTGAAATTCGATTCCTAAGTCAGTTTTGAAGTTTTGAAAAAATGGAAATTGAAAACTGGTTTTAAGCTTAGTTCAGTTTGATTTTAGGCTTGCAACAAGTTTGTTAATGATTATACAACATGTATGACACCAAATTTTACCATGTTTTTAGCTCAAACTCAAAATGCTATGTTTTCTTAAATTGCACTAGATTGCTTGATTTTTAAGAAAGTGAAAGAAAGCATGGATTTTGCATTGTTTTTTTTTTTTGGTGTTGGATTGGACTTGAAATGGTGATCCTTTTATAGGCAAGAGGTCTGAATTTGTTAGGCAAGAAGTACATGGCATTTGGATGAATCATGGATAGCTTAGAGGGCAAGATTGTCCTTTGGCTTTTGAAAAGGAAGGTTCCTTTTTTTACCATGTGCAAAATTATTCAACTTGATCCAATCTTTCAATTATCGCTTCTCACTGATGTTTATCAGTTTGATGACTCATTTTGGCAAGGTGGCAAGTGGTTTAAATGAGAAAATCACAAAATGACCTATAATTGAAGTTTTGAACTTTGAAAAATCAAGTTTCATGGACCCTTTTGTTCCAATTTCAAAGACATAGCTAGCCTCCAAGGATTTTGGAGTTCTTGGACATTTTAGAAAGATTTTTCCATGATCTACAACTTTCATGTTTTGAGTTTTTTCAAATTCCAATTGGAACTAGGTGAAAAAATGGCTTGAAGTTTGGAAAAAATGTGAAATTTCAACACTTATAAATTTTTCTAAGTTATAGAAATTTTGACTTTTTGTTGACTTTTCCAAATTCTTTGATTTTTTATGATCATGATGGATCATTTGAAGTATTTTGATGATTGAAAAAGTTTTTTTTGAAAAATTTGACCAAAAGTCAAAGTTTGACTTTTCTGTGCAGATGAAATTTCATCAGACGTTTCTGAAATTGACTGATGAATTCTGTGAACCTCTGTGATGTTTTGAATCCAGAAATTAGGTCAAGATGTTATATCTAAGATATAATGACCAATCTCTATCCAAAAAGTCAATTCTTGCTCAAAAATCGAGAATGCCTATGCTCGACCAAAACCCTAATTGGTCGATCCTCGATTGATCTATGAGAAAAATGGATATCTGAGGATTGAAGGCTGATGATTTGATCAAGATAGATCAAATGGAGTGAGAAAATCTCAAACCCTAATTGGTTAGCCCTTGAATCAGATGAAAATTTGATGAAACCCTAATTTTGACCTGTGAATGCTATACCCAATTAATGCTGTTTGAACTGTTAGTTGTGCAACAATGCAAATGTAAGGTGGTATATTAGGTCAAAATTTGGGGTATGACAGATGCCCCTATTTAAGTTTCTTTAACCTGAAAGATGAAGATGAATATCTTCGTTTTGATAGGTGTAAAGAGACTTAAATATCAGAATACGCAAAATTTGGACCTAAGATACCAAAAGATGCGGATGATGCAAAATGATTAAAAAAAGTTTTACCCAAAGGATGTCAAAGAAATGACATGATGGGGAAAAATTTTATGAGGATGACTCGATCTGTTTTGAGGAAAGAGAATCCTATCTGTTGGGAAACAAACAATATGTTTCGCTGGGGAAAGAATGATTCACAGAGAATGTGAATATCTATTTCGTTTTGGGAAACAAAAAGATTACCTTCTGTCAGCTTTGTGACAATGTTTAAGGTAAGTGGAAATGATATTACCAATTATCAGCCTTGTGATATAGTATGGTAATGGGTTTTGAAGATGTTACCAATTATCAGCGAAGTGATAACTATAACAAGGTAAATCTTTGAAGTAGGTTCTTTGTGTACTCACTTTTGTGAGTAATGGTGTTCTATCCAGAATGAAATGGAAAGAAAAGAAGTTAACCAAGACATTGTTCGATGAGAGATCATCTCGGTGGGAATGTGATAGAGAAGAAAATGAATTTCTGTTTGGGGACTTTGCCGGAAAAGGAAGACATATCCTTTCTGTTTGGGAATACTCCGTTGGAAACAAAGAAAAAGTATCTTTTGTTTGGAGATATTCTCTGGGGATATGATATACTCGTATGAGTATATATATATAACCAGTGATTTGGAAGCAAACATTTTGAGAGATGCAAAAAATGCAATGAATGATGCTATTATGTATGAATGTCATGAATGTTATATGCATGCTAACAATACTTGACAAAAACACTTAAAGGGATATTTGAGAAAAGGATGCGTCACGATTCGAACAAATACTTGGTAAAATTGCGAATGGTGCGGATATTCACTAATGAGAATTTGAGTTGCATGGTTTACACTTTCCGAGAAAGGTATTTCATTGGCAACTTGGTCGGGATTCTTTTTGGATAAGAATACCGTCCTTTGATGATTTTGATGAGGAGAAGCTCATGTAGCGATTGGCGACTCAATCGGGATCGAAACACTCTTGGAGAAACGGTTGAAGTTATTTCCGTGTTCATAGTTTCAAAGGAGAATTTTGCTTTTGTTTCAAAATTTTGAAGTAAAAAATTCATTTAAAACATTTTAGTTTCAAAAAGTGATTTTCACAATAAAAGCGTTATTTTGCAAAACAGAATAAAGTAGGAATTGCAAACAAAAGGCACAAGGCTCAAATTTATTGAATAGAATGGTGATCAGCCAAAGGCGTGATTCCATGAACTATTTACAAAAGTTGGAAACGATAATTTATTAGGAAAAGGCTACATTGAAAGCAAATAACCGCTACCATCCCTAACAACTTTGAATTCCAATTGTGCTTGTTGCTTCAGAAGAGTTGATTGAAGATCCATTGATGGAAAATTCTTCATGTGGACAAAATACAGACTGACTGCAGTTACTTTGTCGTTTTGTATCCTTGTTTTTGCCTAGATTGCCTTTTCAGGTTTTCGATCTATCAGGATAATTTCTGTTTATTGTCTCTAATTTTTGCCTGGATCGCCTTTTCAGGTTTTCAATCCACCGAGACGCTCATTTTTGCCTAAGCCGCCCTTTTCGGGTTTTCGACTTACCGAGCTGTTCTTTTGTTTTTTAGACAAAGTATTTTTTGACTGCGTCAGCATTCACAGGATACGGGAGTTCATCGCCGTCCATGGTTGTGAGAGTCATAGCACCGCCAGAGAAGCTTCTTTTGACGATGTATGGGCCTTCGTAATTAGGAGTCCATTTGCCCCTAGAATCTGTTTGAAAAGACAGAATCTTTTTAAGCACGAGGTCGCCTTCTCGGAATTCCCGAGGTCGGACCTTTTTTGTCGAAAGCTTTCTTCATTCTTCTTTGATAGAGTTGTCCGTGACATAGAGCGGTCAGGCGCTTTTCTTCAATTAAGTTCAGTTGGTCGTATCTGCTTTGACACCATTCAGCCTCAGATAGCTTTGTTTCCATGAGAACTCTCATTGACGGGATCTCAACTTCTACGGGGAGCACTGCTTCCATGCCGTATACTAGAGAAAAAGGAGTTGCCCCTGTTGAAGTGCGTACTGAAGTACGATACCCATGCCGAGCAAATGGCAACATTTCATGCCAGTCTTTGTAAGTGATGACCATTTTCTGGACAATCTTTTTGATGTTTTTGTTGGCCGCTATTGGTTAATAGCAAAGAATGATGGTTATCATTGAAGGTTCATCATATGGTTATATGTTGAGTTGATTGGTTTCTCCGATGGATGGCAGTTTCTTCATGATAAGTGATAGTTCATCGTTGCTATTTGTTATCCTGATGGATGACAGTTTCTTCATGATAAGAAATAGTTCATCGTTGATTTGTTATGCTGATGGATGACAGTTTCTTCATGACAAGAGACAATTCGTTGTTGATTTGAATGTTCCAATCAATGGCAGTCTCTTAAGTTTGGGAGGTATTTCGTCGATGATTTGAATGCTCCGATGGATGGCAGTTTCTTTATAATAAGAGACAGTTCATCGTTGATTTGTGATCCTGATGGATGGCAGTTTCTTCATGATAATAAACAGTTCTTCGTTAATATGTTGATCCGATGAATGGTAGTTTCTTCATGACAAGAGAAAGTTCGTCGTTGATTTTTTATTCCGATGGATGGAAGTCTCTTCGTTTTGGGAGATAGTTCGTTGATGATTTGAATGTTCTGATTGATGGAATTCTCTCCATTATGGGAGATAGTTCATCATTGATTTTCTAAATACTTCAATGGGTGAAATCTTAGCTCGTTGTTGAATGATCGCTTTGTTACCCTTTCCAGATGCCAATTCCAGTTGAAATGTATTGGTTAAAGAAGAAATTGAAACTCGTTCTCGGTGGAACGCCGAAACTTTTGGGAGACTTAGTCCATTGTCAATATTGTTCTCTTACCACCTTGTTGAGTCTGCTCTTCCGCACTCATTCATATTGCATAATAAAAGAAATTATTATGGTTTCTTGATACATCGTATTCTCATATCATGACATTCGTATGCATATTGTACCCAATTTTTATTTTTTAGGCCAAATTTGGGTCTGTTATATTTAAATTATCTTACACCTGACGATTCAAAGATGTCTCTTCAAATCATCCGGTTAAAGAAATTTAAATAGGGCCAATTGTGAAACCCCAAAATTTTCCCTCCTGACTTTGATTTATCTGACTTAGGTTTCATATTCATCTGCATACGCCACCATGAGGTCATTGTCATTAAACAATCATCCATTCATCACATTTGCACCATTAGTTGCGTTCAGTTTGACCGAAAGTTAATTTAAACCAAAATTTGCATTGTTTTATAGTTGTAAATACCCGATAATCCACTTCATGCATTTTTATTTCTCTATCTGTTTCTTGCAATCGTGTTAAGTTGTTTATATGTCGATGATATTGATATTTCGGTTTTATAGACATACCATTAAAAACGATTTGACACTGTGAAAAAGTAGCGGGAAAAATATTTCAAGTTTTCGCCTTTAACTCACTGCTTTATGAATCTACGTGTCACGTAGATCATGAAAATGTGCTCTCTTTAATTTTTCGATACATTTTTTAGTCTCTTTTAACCGTGAGAGTTTTAAAGTCGGGTATTCTTTATTTTTGTTTTATTTAGATTTTAACCATTTCGATAATATTTATTTAATCTTTGAGACCCGTAGTTTATTTTAATGTACTCATTTTATTTTTTCGGATAATTTAGTGTTCAAATTTATATCATTTTTGACAATTTTAAATGTCTATTTTTTATCTTCAAAAATCAAAACAAAAATGTTTTCAAATAGATTAATTTTTAACCTATTGGGCTTAATAGCCTATTTTATCATTAGAGTCATTTTAGGCATTTTAAAATTTATCTAAACCAAATTTAGTGATATATATATATATATATATATATATATATATATATATATATATATATATATATATATATATATATATATATATGCGAGGAAGGATGAAATTACACCCGGAGAGTTACATCGTGAGTTACACTCGTTCAAAAACGTCACTTCGGATTAATATTTTTTAAAATCAACCGTTGGATTGAAACATACCATCATATAGATCATACCTATAAAGTTTGAGATTAATCTATAATGATTTACTATACGATCAAGATATCCTAAGATTAATATCAAAATGGACTTTCATATAACGTTTATTTTGATGTAGTTCAATTACATAGTAAATCATTATAGATTAATCTCAAACTTTATAGGTATGATCTATATGATGGTATGTTTCAATCCAACGGTTGATTTTAAAAAATATTAATCCGAAGTAACGTTTTTGTGTGTGTGTGTGTGTTATGATGCACCAAAGGAGAGGACCAAAAAAAACAAAAGAGGCGGAAGCAGATTTGGAAGATTTCCTCTTCATCTTTGTGACCACTCACAACCATAACTCTCCCCATCTCTAAACTTCCTTCAACCCTCACCTCACCAACACCTCCTCATCTTCTCACCACCTTTGACTCATCAAGATAAACACCATCATCATCTCCCTTGTTGCCTCTTCATCATAGATCCTCCTTCGTCTACCTTCTGCTCATCACAAACTCCCTACAACCTTTCCATACTCCCTCCGCTTCTCCATAACCTATCAACAACTTCACCAAAAATTTCACTCCATAAACTCCTTATCAACTTCATCATTTCTTCAACCACGCTGCAACCTCCCAACATTTTCCTCTCCATTCCGATACCATCCTCCTCACCGCAGAACACCATAACCCTCCATCTCCGGCGATTATGCAGCAACACACAATTCATTTCTTCCTCACCATTGTTGTAATTGGTAATCAATTTCTTTCTCACTATTTTGGTAGATTAAGTGGTGTTTTGTTTATACTAAATAGGATGAGAAAATTAATTGGTTGTGTTAGTTTTATGATAATGTTGTCGTATGAGTTGATTTTAAAATAGTAAAGTTATTATGATATTGAATACTCTTGAGGTTATGGTGTTGTAGTTTTTGATTTGAGAGTGAAGTATTGAAATTATCATGAAGAATATTATGGAGGTTGAAATATTGTATTGTGTTGGATTGTTAAATGAGCTTGAATCAAACTATTGTTGGATTTAATTGGAAATTGTATTGTTGTTTTGTTTTTGAGATTAATGGATTAATGAAGATGGTTATGACTTTGTTTTGAGTTCAAGTAAATAAAAAATTGAAATAAAGTGATGATGATGACGTTAAGTTTGGTTGAAAGAAAGGATGAAAACTGTGCAAAGCGAAATTGCATCAACTGGATCATCAAATATCTTCTACTTCATGGAATAGACATTCAAAACTTGCAACTGAAGGCTTCTTCTATTGCACAGAAGGAATAATCAAACACCACATTTAAGGGCTCATTCAAACTCATCTTCTATCACACAAGAGTGAAACTTCTTTAGATAAAGGTTCTGAAGAGACTTTCCAAATGGAATTGGCCCCTGAAAAAGATACCAGACAAATGCTAGACTTTGTACTTTAACCCATGCGGTCTTCAAAATCACGACCAAATGCCCCAGAATGGTACTCGCATCTAGCAGCAACAAAATAAGAAAGTAGGTGGAGAACCTAAAGCACAAGGCTTAACCAACTGTACTTCAAGGGACCAAAGAAATGTCTAAGCATAAGACAAAGGACAAATACTAGTTGTTGACGATAAGAACCAGAAGTACAATATTTCGGAAAAGACCCACGAAATACTTCAAGACTTGGAGGAGGTCCCACGTGATGGGGAGAAATAAAACCTTTTGTTGCAGTAGCAAGTGTAGAATCACTTTCTTTTGTCAAGATTGAATTCTGGATTTCCATAACCAGACTCAGTTGAGTCCTCAACTGATTTCTTTCTTCTTTCAAGAATTTCTGACCACAGACCATGGCTGACATAATTGGCATAAATAACCATATTTGAACTTTCATCTAATTCAAATCCCCACAAAGTCGTTCTAGAATCGATCTCTGAACATGAAGCAATAAGAAGTCAAATCTGTAATTCTGAAGAAATTACCATGTCTGAACAAGAATCTTCATCTATGAGTACCTACTATAAATGCACGAAAATGCATGAGGTGCATGAGTGGGTGCAATGTTATGTTCAATCATTTCTATGGAACCCACATGCTCTTAAATTTTATTTTTAAACCAGTAAGAGGTGAAAAAGTGAAACACAAAGCACGCAAGCATGGTTCCTTGGAAATGGAAAGAATGTGTGTAACATAGGTGTCAACATTATATTAATGCAAGCAAATGTGATCAAAGTTTCCATCACAACAGATAATGGTTGCACTATTTTGAACCATCTAAGAGACACAAGATGAAATGTATGACATAACTGGAGAACACACAAGAACTAGGTACCATGTGGATCATCAACTGTACGAGATCAAGGCTTCTAGAACACTAAATAAACATAATAAATGGCCAGCACAAAGTGAGAAATCCGGAACAAAACCATGAGATCACATATTTACTACCAGAACCGCACCAATAGGCACCATCAAAACAAAACTAATAGTCACCATCATAACAAAACCAATAGTCACCATCTATACTTGTTAAAAATATGTTCTCGTCCTACTCACGGGTGTATTCTAGGTCAGGGTAAGGCCATAGGGTGACCCTGAGTCTATAGTCCTCCCACTAAGTATTATCATCGTAACACCTACGTGAGGATGAATATGCTATTTTGGGCCTCACATCCCATAGTCATCATGTGTCCACTCTAGTCCTAGTGTTCTTATATGTCACTCATAGACCATGTATTGGGGCTTTTACCTCATGGTAACACCCACCCAATCATGAAAACAACCAGTCCAACAGTACACAATATAATATATCCATATACAGATGCAAATGCATGCAAACATATACAAGTATATGTATACAAGTAAGAATAAATTGAAAAGAGATAAATACACACCCAATAAAAAATAAAACAAAAGCTAGGATCGACTTCGGGATGGACCAGCAAGAGGTCAACTTTTCCGTAGTGAAGTCACCAACTGAAACAACCAGCCGAAAATCATCTGATATCGGGAATATATCAATGAAGTTGCCATCAAACGTTTTTTATCCCGCCAAAAGAGGAAAGGTAAATATTGAGAAAACCTGAAAGGGAGAAATCATGGTCTTTCGACCGAGAGATCGGGTAAGGAAGTCTGTTACACGAGGGGAAGATATTAGCACCCCATACGCCCGTAGTACTCTATGATATCCACTTTTATTTTCTATCTAAAGGGTGTAAAAGTCTAACTATATATGTATATAAGGAAGAATGCATGAAAAAGAAATAAAAATAAAGAAACACGGGAAAAAGAGGGAAATTTTTACAAAAGGTTTCTCGATCATAGCCCCGTAACCAGATGCCTACATATTCCCTCGTGAAATGGGAAAGCCAGAGCGTTGTAGTTCGACTCACATATTTTGGTTGGTTTGTGTTTTTTAGTTATGAAGAAAAAACAAACAAACAAAATGACGAGACATCTACAACAATGACAAAACATGGACAATGATGAGAAAACATCAATAATGATGGTAAATTATAACATGATGCAACGACAATATCATTCAAGACGATGACACATCATGAGAGACTAACAAACATCAAATATGACGACAAAACATCACATACGACAACAAAACATCACATACAATGACAAAACATCATATAACATGGAAAACAACATGGAATATAGCGAGACATCAAATACGACAACAAAACACCATATACGATGACAAAACATCATATAAAATGGAAAACAACATGCGAGATGGCGAAACATCATATACGACAACAAAACATCACATTGAACGAAAAACATCATGTAACATGGAAGACAACATGCAAAACGAAGATACATCAGATATGACAACAAAACATCAAATATCATGGCAAACAACATGCAAAATGATAGAACATCAGATCAGATGGTAAGACATGGAAACCGATGGTAAAGTATCACACAGATGACAAAACATCAACAAGACATCAATGTACCATGCCAAATTTACAAATACGATGACAAAACATCACATATGATAAGATAACATGCGAGACAACAAAACATTACATACGATGAAGAAACATCAGATATCATGGCAAAACATGCGAGATGGAAAAACATCACATACAATGAAAAAACATCACATACGCTGACAAACCATCAAATAACATGGAAAAACATGTGATATGACAAAACATCACATACAATGACAAAACATCGGATAACATGGTAAAACATGCGAGATGGTAAAACATTACATACGATGACAAAACATCAGATAAACATGGTGAAACATGCAAGATGACAAAACATCACATACGATGACAAAACATCAAATAACATGGTAAAACATGCGAGATGGAAAAACATCACATACGATGAGAAAACATCAGATAAACATGGTGAAACATGCGAGATGAAAAAACATCACATAAGATATCAAAGTATCAGGTATAACCTAGCAAGCGACATGCAAGACGATAAAAGATCAAATATGATGACAAAACATCAGATATATCACGGTGAGACATGAAATGTGACAACAAAACATCAAGTATTGAGCAAATCAACATGCAAGATGACAAAACATCAGATGCACGGTAAAATAACAAGTATGACGACAATACATCAGATAATATATGAATAAAGACTCATGACAAATGACGAGACATCAAAATATGACAATGTATCAGCTAAGATGACATGACATGCTAAAAGATAGCAATGCATGGAAAAGAATGACGAAACACAACATGAATGATGCGACATGGCAATAGATGATGCAACACAATATTAAATGACGAAACACGACACATATGATGCAACATGGAAATAAATGATGCAACATGGAAATATATGATACAACATGGTAACATATGATAAAACATCAACAAGATAGCAAAATATCAAATAAGATGATAAAACATTGACTCATATGACCAAAACATCAATAGTATAGCAAAATATCAGATAAGATGACAAAACATCGACTCAGATGACCAAAACATCAATAGGATATCAAAATATCATGGCAAAGACGACGAGACATCAACATTGAATGGATGACAGAAACATTAGCATGGATGACGAGACATCACAGAAGATAAAACATCAAGTAGGAAATATGAAACACGCACAACAACCAAGGTCTGAAACAACACCAGAAAGCGCACAAACAAATAATATGGGTTTGTATCTTTTATTTTGGAAAAATAGTTTCATATTGTTAGGGTATCTTAATGCACTTGACAAAACAAGATTTTAGTTTTAAAGATGCAAAAGGAAAAAAGGTAAAAAGTCTAAGGGAGACTAACCTATTTCTACTCCTAATGTTATCATACAAAGTGGCCCTAAGTCAAGGATGAAAAGGGAAATCTCTACCTATGTTGACATGCAAAGGATGAAAATTCTAATGTCTAAGCTCGAAAGCTACCCAAGCCGAGAGGTCCTAGGGGAAACTATCCTAATATCCATCTTGGTTGAAGAACCAAGGGATACGAAGGGATGAAGCTAGGAAATGCTTTGGTAGAAGCACACAAATAATGCAATGCACATACAAATGCTACACACATGGGCGGGGAAGATGGAAGAATTCCCATAGCCTGCGACGATAACTAGTCTACCAGAGTCAACCAGGAGCCGACTTTCGAAGGAAAACCATAGCCACAAATGGAATTAAACGTGTCCACCAGGAGTTTCCTCTGGGAGAAAGGTATCACAACTTTATATGAATTACCAAGTGTGAGGATCATATGAGTGCGAGTATCAACATGTGAATGCGAACCCCATGAAAAAGCATGGAGAGTCAGAATAGGGGACTCTTGCCACTTTTATTATTGACTCGATAAAAGAAGCATCACGATTCGCGTGAGCTGAGCTGACACGGACTAGAACTCTATGGGGTTTGATTGCATACCCTTTCTGCTTGCCCTCATACCATCATATTTCAATATCATCAGTATCATAAGTGGGGCTTTGCTTGGTTGTGCCACACTTGGTTGCCTAACCATTCATGACCTATGTGTGATAATTATTTTTTTCAAAATCTATTTTTAAAACAATGAAGTCGGCAGCTAATTTTATTTGTTCATAAAGAATGGGAAAATATAGATAAAACCCACGAAATCAGATAAGGCGGTCTACGAGACCAAAAGATATGGACTCGGTAGTCAGTTATGCAAGGGGAAGGTGTTAGCACCCCCTCACATCCATCGTACTCGATGGGAACCGTTTAGTTCATGTGTGTTTACGTGTGTTTATTAGGATTTTGTTTTAGTTCGTGTGTGTTTACGTGTGTTTATTTTGAGTTCGCCGCGGTTTCAAAACCTTGTGCCTACGTATTCCCTCGTGCAATGGGAAAGTCAAAACTCTGTAGCTCTTCTTGAAAATGTTTAAGTTGGTTGTGTTGATTTTATAAAAAAAATCATACATTAGACATTTCAAATGCTTGAAATTTGACTTGTTTAATTTGTTTGAAAAGCTAAGTTTTCGTTCGTATTTGAAATGGCTATTGCACACTCTTTGTAATAAAAGAGTTTGATGGTCGCATATGAGCGAAAAAAGATTTGAGTGAGTTGATTTTAAGTGGGTGAAAAGTAATGAATAATAGGACTAGCGTCCTATGATTTAAATACTAGAAACCAGAGGAGCTCAATGCTCAACGAGTTGTCTATCATCCCAAAAGTTTTGTTATGAAAAAAAGTGAAGTCAAACAAAGTTCACATTATTAAGAGTCTTTAAACAATTGGTCTAGTGTCCAACGACTTAAAGAATCGGAGTTCATTTGGCACAAGTTTTTAAACAATTGGCATAGAGACCAACGATTTAAATACTCGAAGTTTATTATAAAAAATGTTTTTGATAAGTCACTCGACGTTGGATTGAGGTTTGTAACTTTGATTTACGAAAGTGTTTTAGCGTTCGGTTTATAAGAAGATGAGAAATAGAATCGGGTTATGATTAATCAAGTATATAGACTTAATTAATCTCGTGAGAATATGTGATCTTATTCCCAACTATGAAACCCTTGTTGATGGATAATTGGTATATGGACCAATATTTATTCGAGTTTTGGTTAATCAAAGCAAACAAGGGCTTCGATTGACCTTGTGATGAGGAATTGAATTAATTACATAAAGTGTGTGAAGTGTACAATTGTAATTAATTCATACAGACATATGCAAATTAAATAGACAATCATCACACAATACACGGCCAAATCGGATTAAATAATTATTTTAATTTAAATAAGTTTTTTTCATTTAATAAAATTAATTAATAATTTTATTAATAATATTAAACATCAAATATTTTAAAGTAAATAATTATTTAACTACATTTTTTATTTATCAAAATAATACATAATGCAAAAGAAATAGATAAGATTAAATTTAGAAATAGCCTGTATGCAGCAGATCTGGGGTGTAGAAAACAGAAGTCTAGAAAGCCCCAATAAAAGGAAGCCCAAGTCTCTAGAAGATTCTTTGTGTTACTCAAAAGATGGTCTACCATAGGTGTGCACCGAGAATTCGTCAGATGATAATAAATGCTAATCCGGCATTGGGAAAAACGAGGGTGTATGATAACAGCGTAAGAAAACAAGTACCAAATTTAATCAAGTTAATTAGTGTGTGGTGACACTTGTCACCACCACACGATGACACTTAAAATTACTTATTACCACAAAATATGATTAAGTGATAAATAATAATAATAAATATTTATTTTTTATTCCTACTTCATAATCATAAGCATCTGCGCTCTCCCACTTTCTAAAACATAATGCTTTCTCTTCTCTCTAACATGCCTCGCCGGAAAAAGATGAAGTGGCAGCGCCGGAAATCGCCATCCGGCGGCAGCGGCTGCTGAAGGCCAAGATGCTTTGATCCTAAATTGTTTACATTTCTGGAATCTTTTTCTTCTTGCAATCCCTAATATGGTTCTTATTTTTGCAGATGATGAATGGATTTGAGCAGTTCTGAGATGGGGTTTTCGGAAACCCTAGCATTGTTTGCATGTAATCTTCATCTTTCTCATCCTCTCGCCGCCGTTGCATTTTCTGTAGCTTTGAGTTCTGTTCGTCGGAAATCGCCTTTGGGCGGTGGTGAATGGCGGAGTGCGACGGTGGATGGATGCGATCCACTCTGATTCTTTGTTTACTTATGTTTTCTAACTCTTCTTTTTATTCAGAACACTAATATGGTGTTGGTTTTTTCAGAGATCCAAGTGTTTGGCCAGGATCTTGAAGGGGGTGTCGAAAACCGAAGTTCTTAGATTCGATTTTTGACGCTTTGGGTGAGATTTTTCCTTTTCAAACTTCTTTTCCTTTTCCTCTTTTCGATTCTAAAGGGTTTAGTGTAGGAAAATGATGAACACTTAGGGTGTTAGGGTTTGGGTTTCGAATTGGGATTTGGTTGCTGTTTGTGATAGCTGCAATAGGGTTTTCCGTGAACAGTGATGATGGTCTTGAAGTATGTGCATTCATGGTCTTAATAGTGATGCTGTTAGGTTTTTTTATGTTGCTGTAATTAGTGATTTCTTGTATTTGGGCCTTTGTAAATTCTTCTTGTTGGTATTGGGCTGAAATGTTGCTTCTGATTTTTTGTACTTTACTTTATTTTTTTAGGAATTGCAATTCTGATGTATATTTCGATTTCTGTACTTGCTCAAC
The DNA here is from genome assembly GCA_021764765.1 of Vicia sativa. Lineage (NCBI taxonomy): Eukaryota > Viridiplantae > Streptophyta > Magnoliopsida > Fabales > Fabaceae > Vicia > Vicia sativa. Next base: position 230,922,369 of record CM038793.1, read on the forward strand.
CATGCTTGTTGGTATTTAAACTTTTCACACCTCTCTTTGTGAACCAAAGCAATTTGTGATTTGCAAAAGGAGTTTTTTTTGGCCAATGATTGCGTTCTGATTTGTTTTGTATGAGGCTTTTGGTTGCTTGTGAGTTTAAACATGATTAAAAACCACCCTAAACATCTGATTCCTTGCAATAAACCCTAATGATGAATTTAGAAAGAAACTCTTTCTTGAAAAGTTCTTGTTTATTGTTCCACTTTGAATAAACTTGTGCTAATCATACTCTTTTTTTGTTTCATGAATTATGGCCTGAGAAAAGCATGGAGAGTGAAAAGGGAAAGCTTGAAGAAAAGAAAAGTTTGACGATGAAGTCAAGGCAATGGCCATGAAGAACTTGAAGCTTGAAGAATTTTTATAGTTAAGAATAATTAGTACCCATTAGGAACTTTGTAACATCAAATGCATGCTTGCAAATTAAACTTGGTGTTGTAGTTATTATGAATATTTGAAACACTTGTAACTTGATCATAAAGACTTGTATCTTTTTGAAATTCAAGCATCTTTTTTTGTGTTGTGAACTTGAAAACTTGAAAACTAGTTGCATTTGAAATACCAATTCTATATCACATGAAGACATTTGAATGTTTTTTTTTTTGTGTAGACTTATGTTGTAAGTGGAACATGAGATGCTTTTGTAACAAAGATGACAAAACTTTAAAATTAAGCCACAATAATTTGAATGTTCCTTTGCATCTTGTGGAGAACATGATGTAACTTGAAGCTTTACCAAAACTCCTAAACATTGCCATGCCTTGAAAACTCTTGATTGAACGCCTTGAATTTGAAATCAAACTTGTGAAAGAAAATTGAATAATGATAAATGACACTTGAATTATTCATAATGATGTAGGCCTCGCAGCTTGCCTCTTAAGGAAATCTTATGCATAATCTACTCAAACACACTTTGAAAGATCAATCACTTTCAATTCAATCACAATTCCAAACCATCTTGAAGTGTAAGCAACAACAAACAATTTATGAGGTTCAAAATCGCTTTGACCACAAAGAATCCACAAGTTACAATTCTCATGCCATGATATGCACTTGTAATGCCAAAATGGAAAATCTTTTGAAAATGAACATAAAACTCGAATTAGAGGTGAACACCTTGACATGAAATCTGAATCTCAAATCCTCTGTGCGCGAGAGAAAAACCTTTGATTGTATACGACATGTATGATAACAAAGAGATGCGATCCAATAATCTTGTTCACAATAAATGTCACACACTTAAATCAAAACTTTAGCACAAGAACCAACTTATATGAGAAACGTGATTGGTTTCTAAACTCTTGCAATTCTGACTCTCTGATGAAACATCAGATCGGTTAAGAGGTCTTGATTAGATAGAAACTTGTAACAAGCGATCTAGTAAAGTTCAGCCGATGCACTGATCTTATGAGGAAAACAGGGAATTAAATCCTAATCTTGTGCACTGATGAAGTTGAATGGAGAATATTCCTTGAAGAATAAATTCCTAATAGTCACACTGTGAAAGCCTAATTCATGATTCGTGATCCTCAATGCCTCAAACCCTTCATTCCCAATATGTGATTTCCAAGAGAAGTCCAAGAAAAATTATGATAAGGAGGTCAAATTTTGGGGTGCGACACTATGAAAGTACAAATGTAAACACATAATGAAAGGTACCTCCCTATACACGGAAGAGGATTTTAAATAAACCACACATATTTAGCATACAAAATTGCCCTGAACGGGTCTTTAAATAAACTAGAGGGTTTCCTGAACATGCTCCAACTACCGAGGCCCCATCACGCATCTCTAATCCTACTTCTCATGGGAAGGAAAACGTAAAAATCCCCCACTTCTCATGATCTCTAGAAAGCAGTAAATATAGAAAAAAAGAAAAAAATGTGGTAAGAGAATTATCAAATAGACAAATGTCCACGATGAAGTAACTAAAGCAAACAAGAAACCCGTAGATCCTCAAGCTGCTAATACCACAAGATAAGATTAGTCAGAACGTGTGTGTCTCCATACGTAAATAGCAAAGCAGGAAAGGGGCACGCAATAGTGAAAATAATAGTAGTGTACCACAAATAAAGTGGAACACCAAGCAATAAAATCAAGATTGACTGTCTACTCAAAATATCTTGCACACTTAGAAAACAAATTAGTAATAACAAGGAAGAGTGATAAAATGGGAAGATGCAAATGACGATACATCGTGGCAACAATAGTTGAAGGCAATAAATCATTGAAGTAGATAATGATGGAAATACATCAAGATTATGAGGGATGATGGAAATACATCATAAAGATAGCATAAAATCTAAACACAGGTAACAAAATATCATAGAGCATAGAAATTTCACAGACAAACTTAAACGAGTGATAACGAGATCAAACAACCAATTCAAAGTGTCAAAGGGGCATGGAAAGAGAATGCAACATGAAATCAATATGATACTGACCTATAAATTTTATATACATAGCAAACACCCAAAAATTAACGCAAGACTAAATGTCAAACAAGAAACATGGGACAAACACCAAAACAAACAAACTAGCTAGCCATGTAGATGGTGTAGTGAAGTGGTCTCAAGTGAGTGATCCAGCATGCATGGATTAATGGTGTCATGTGAAGTGAGGTCATAAGAAAAATCTTATAATATGAATCACAATCAACACAATAAAACATCACCAAGAAAGCATACACACAAAGTTAGTACATAAACTAGACAAAAACTAGTGTGTGAATTTGCTCACTTGAGCTTTAATTTTCTTTTTTTCCTTTTTTTTCCAAAAATACCTGATAATTCAACCTAAATATAACAACTTTTAATTTGACTTGGTTACTATCCTTGTGCTTGGAGCTTGATCTCTGGACTTAGGATTAAGACCTTTACCTCAGCTTGGAATATCTTTGTAATCTTGGTGTTATTCTGTCTTTGTCTGGTTATTATCTTTGTATGCAGGTTATTCCGTTATACTCAAATGGTGAGTGGATTTCCTCAAAATAAAGTCGTTACTCTGCCCGTTTTTCTCAAGACAAGAGTTCACCTAAAAACATTGAATTATCTGAGGCTTGGTTTTTTTGTCTGGTTATTAGTTGCTTGTGTGGGTTATCCAAAGGATGAGATGTGGTATTGGCTCTTGATGTCAAATACTAATTTTCTCACCCGGTTAGATCTTTCTTTACCCTTACCTTTTATTTTATGCACTTAGGTTAGCCTCTTCATGTCTTCCCCATTCTTTAATTTTCAAAATCTCCTCTCTTTTTCAAAGGATTCTTGTTTTCAATACTTGAACCGCTTTCATAAAAAAAAACTTGGACTTAGGTCCATGAATTTTCAAACTTCTCTTCCTAATAAACTTCCAATCCATTTAATAATACTCTGACTTTTCTTTTGTTAAGACTAAAAAATACCTAACCTCATTCGAACCTTTTTGAGCTCTTTGTAGCTTTTCCAAATTAACATTTTTCTTAAAATCAACCAACACATAGTTTTGGTCTTTTTTAGCCGAACTACTTGCTTTTGACTTCGACAGTGCACATTGTTGGTATGTAGGCCTAGAACTCATTGGAAGTTCTATCAAACCAAAAATCCTAAAAAATATTCTTTTTTTTTTGTTTTATTTTAAACCCTCTAGACACTTTTGTACAAACTCTTTTTTTAGCACATATATACAAATTTTCAAAAACGTTCCTGCGGAGTACCGTAGATGCTTTGGGTGCCTGAAACCTTCCATTTGCACAACTAACCCCCGATTCCAGATCTCTGATATTTTAGAATTGTATTCGCTCTTTTTCCTAGTCCTTTGGATAAAATAAAATCGCGGTGGTGACTATTTTGTTATTCTTTTGAGTTAAGTTAATTCAATGGCTTATACTCGCAGTTTTTGCCGCTACATCCCATTTCAATTTTATTACTAGTTTTAGCCATTACTTTTTTCTGCCAATTTATTTTCCAGTTTCACTTTAGTTTTAGGCATTAAATTATTTTCTCACAATATTTTTCACACCAAAAATTGTTGTGTACTTTTGCTATTTCTAACCTTACGTTAGAACCAAGTTTTTTTTAACTCCTTGTTGCAATTTACGATTCAGAGCACTTTAAGGGCAAATCTCACCGACATGTGGGAGACAACTTGGCACTTCAAGATTAATTCCGCATTTTTTATTATTTTCAGGTTTATTTTAATTCCTTTAATTTATTATTATTATTTAATTTGCCTACTATGCTTGGATTTGTGTTATTTAATATGTTTGATTATTGTTGTTGTCTACATGAGATTTATAATATACTAGGCTAAATTATTATTACCGCTAGTATATTATAAATCTCATGTACACAGCAACAATAATCTCATGTACACAACACCAATAATCAAACATATTAAATAGCACATATCCAGACATAGCAGGCAAATTAAATAATAATAAATTAAAGCAATTAAAATAAACCTGAGAATAAAAAATATGGAATTAATCTTGAAGTATCAAGCTGTCTCTCACAGGTGGTGAGATTTTCCCTTAAAGTGCTCTGAATCGTAAATTGCAACAAGAAATTAAAAAAAACATGGTTCTAACGTAAGGTTTGAATTAGCAAAAATACACAACAGTTTCCGGTGGGAAAATATTTGTGAGAAAATAATTTAATGCCTAAAACTAAATCGGAACTGAAAATAAATTGGCATAAAAAATTAATGGCTAAAACTAGCAATAAAATTGAAACGGGAGGCTGCAAATTAAAGTAGGAAACGACAGAGAAATTAAACTGAAAATGGAAGGGAGAAAAAACAAAAATCAATCTAGTAAACCTCACGCCTTTGCAGAGTATGAGGCCTCCTATTTATAGAGTGAGTGCTTTGAGAAAAAGTAGGAACATTAGCCTGAAAGTCGTTCCTCTCCTAAATTGCTTTCTTGAGGAAATATAGGAGTGACGGTCACTAGGGCTTGTGTATAAAAGGATATTGGTGATAAAATGTATTTTATTATGAACGAAAAGAACTCCTTTTATAGGATAGAAAATACAAAGTAACTCCTTCATTTTAGGAGTGATATAATGACTCTTATATAAGAAAATAAATAATATTAAATAAGAAATATTTCAACAACCCCCCTTCAAGTTGGTGCATAGATATCAGTCATGCCCAACTTGCTGGTCAAGTATTCAAACTTTGTTCTTCCCAAACCTTTGGTCAATATATCAGCAGTATATTGATTGGAAGGGATAAATGGCAAGCAGAGAGTACCAGAGTCAAACTTTTCTTTCATGAAATGACGGTCGATCTCGATATGTTTTCTACGATGATGTTGAACCGGATTATGAGCTATGCTTATAGCTGCCTTGTTGTTATAGTACAATTTTAATGGAGGTTCTACTTCTACCTTCAGTTCTTTTAGGACTCTGAGAATCCACATACCTTCACAAATTCCTTGGGCAATTGCTCTAAACTCAGCTTCAACACTATTTCTTGCAACTACTCCTTGTTTTTTGCTTCTCCAAGTCACAAAGATCCCCTCACACATATGTGCAATAACCTGAAGTTGATTTTCTATCAATAATGGATCCTGCCTAATCTTCATCAGTGAATATTGCCACATTTTTATCATTGGTCTTCTTGAAGAATAACCCTTTTCCATGAGTTTCTTTTAAGTATCTTAAGGTGTTCTTCATATGGTTCATGCATGAATTGACTCACAACACTAACAGAGAAAGAAATGTTAGAACTTGTATGAGCCAAATATATTAATTTTCTAACCAACCTCTTATATCTTCCAGTGTCAACTAGTGTGTCCCCTTTTTCCCAAAGTTTGGCACTTTGTTCCATCGGTGTGTCGGCAAGCTTACAACCACTCATACATGTCTCTTGTAGGAGATCAAGAACATATTTTCTTTGAGAAACAATAATTCCTTTCTTTGACCTTGCTATTTCCATCCCAAGGAAATACATGAGGGGACCCAGGTCTTTGATTTCAATATATACTACTAAGTTTCTTTTTAATATCTCCATTTCTATCTCATCATTACCTATAAGAATAATATCATCGACATAGACTATAAAAACAGTTATCATTCCATTTTGACCTGACTTTGTGAATGGAGTATGATCTGCTTTTCCTTGAGTATATTTCTGTTTCTTCACAGACTGAGTAAACTTTTCAAACAAACCTCTCGGAGATTGTTTCAACCCATATAAGGACTTCTTTATTTTACACACCTATGACCCAAAGGTTTCTTCAAAACCTGGCAGAAAATCCATATATACTTCTTCTTCTAAATCACCATTGAGAAAGGAATTTTTGACATCAAACTGATGGAGAGGTCAGTCTAAGTTAGTAGCAAGGGATAAGAGTATTCTGATTGTGTTAAGCTTTGCAACAGGAGGAAATGTATCTGAGTAATATATTCCATAGGTCTGAGTGAATCCTTTTGCAACCAATCGAGCTTTGTACCTTCTGATTGATCCATCAGAATTGTACTTTATTGTGAACATCCACTTACATCCCACTGTTCTTTTACCTGCCGGCAGAGTTGCGGCACTCCAAGTTTTATTCTTTTCAATAGATTTCATTTCCTCAAAAAAAACTTCCTTCCACTTTGGTATTTATAGATCCTCCTGTACATTTTTAGGAATTTTGACACTAGATAGATTATAAGTAAATGCAGCAAAAGAAGGAGAAAAGTTTGAATATGATACAAAGTTAGACAAGGGGCGCCTAGTAAATGACCTACCTGGCTTCCTAAAGGCTATGGGAACATTAATACCATTATAATGTTTCCTAAATTTTATAGGGACATCAAGTTCGGTATATAGAGAATCAGGATCAAGGAGAGACTAATTCCTTGAGTTGAGAAGGTATACCCACAAAGTTGATTCGGATAGTCTTCCTAGAATCCATAACCCTACAACAAAGAGCAAAGATAAATCACTAGGTCCTTGAAATAGTTAGAAATGATATGAAGATATGATGTTATGATGTTAGGATGTCATGTTTAGATACGTAGCAAGCCCAAGCAACTCACACAATAGCCCTAGGTTTAAGGCTTGCATGAGGTATAGGTGTCTACCCTACCGGAGTTTAAGTGGGTTCAACCTGTCCTATAATAGTAACCGGGTTACAAGAATATCATATCATCGATCTTTATCGTAGGCTTTATTTCAATACGACTAACAAGTAGTCGATCGAAATATCCCGGAATTCGAATCTTACTGAGCATAGAATCGAGTATCAACCAACCTCAGTCTGCACCGAAGTCGGCCACCTCACTACCTTCTAATGGCCAAGATGGGTCAATTAGGGTTCTAAAGTTAAGTTAGTTCTTATGACACCACGCAGACGCCAAACACTTCCTCAACTGAACATGAGGAGCATCGGGACATCCAAAGTTTCGCACTAACTATAGCCATCATTTTGACCATTTCGGTATACGCCTTATAGTCGCGATGATTTATTGCCACTTACCTAAAGAAACCTGGATTAGGGTGTAGGATCCCCTAAAGATATAATACCTAAGCATCCCTTAAAAATAAAGTAGACAAGTCAAACACAAAGCAATAAAGTGATCTTAAACCCTAAGGTAGCCTTTCTTTAGGTTTCCCCAGCAGAGTCACCAGTTCTGTAACACGGTGAGAGAACTTACTTGTTTGTTTTACGTTTGATCGCAAATGTAGTGGATAGAAATATTCGCCACCGACATTTCTTTTATCCAATAATGGGAAGTTGAGAAAAACAGGAAAAGACCTTCGTTAGATTCTAAGTAAGGGAGGCAGTTATGAAAAGGGAAGGTATTAGCACCCTTTCCATCCGTAGTTATCTACGGTCTCTTAGTTGCTTAGCTCACTTTGAAAAATTGCTTTCTGTGTTTGTGTAGTTTGAAGAGTATTTTGAAAAGACATTTCGCTTTGACTTCGTAATGATTCTCGTTGGAATGTACACGAAGTGTTCGGAAATGTTTGTTTGGAAAATGTTTAACTTTGTTATGATTCTCGCTGGAATGTATACAAAGTGTTTGAAAAGTTTTTAAAAAGTGTGAGGTGTGAAAAGTATTTTATTGGTGCAAGCAATAGAGTCTTATTACCTACTCAGAATGGTCGTTTCCATGTTATTTTCCTTCTCCTTTAGAATAAGGCTATTCATACCATTAGTTGGTAGGTAACTTTATTCGTTGGGTGTAAAGGGAAAATCGAAGGGTCATCGCATGGTCATAGAAGGCAACATGTTGGGATACCTTAGCAATTTGTAGGGACGACCATCACTTTTCATAGGCAACAATCGAGGGATGAGATCATGTATTCATAGGCAACATCGAGGGTCATCGATGGACTATGATCTTTGTATCAAAGGGACTATGATGATGTTATTCGTAGGCGTCTTTGCTAATGGTATCCCTACGTTCGAGGGACATGACCATTGTTTATTCGTAAGGCAACAAGAGAGGATACCCTAAGAGGGTGCAAGTGTGATGAGTGTGTTCGATTCGAATATTTATCTTGAGATTAGAAGTGACCTAGGGTTGTTTTTAGTCTTAGCATGCAAACATTAATTACTAGCAGTTAGATATATGTACAAGAATTAAAGGTGCGGAAAGTAAAAGTGCGGAAACGTAAATCCAACGCTATTACATGGCTTTGGGGTAGATACATAATAGGAGTGCGGAAAGTAAAGGCAGAAAATGTAAATCTACGCTATTCCAGAATAAAATTTTGCGACCTATACATCTTTTCTGGAATTGTAAATGCGGAATGATGTAAATACATAATTAGATTAATAAGAAAAATGTTAGTGAAATGTTTTGGAAATTAGTAGACAAATTATTTTAAGGTTAGTAAACCTAATTATATGAAGAAAGTATTTTTTGGGAATTTTCTGGATTAATTTTAATGTAGAAAAAGTAATTAAAAGCTAATTTATGATTAATTATAATATAAGTGAAAAAATGATTTTTTTAATGTCAAAAATTAAATAAGTATTTTTCTAACCTACATGCAAAAAGAAAATATTTTTTGTGATTTTTGTAGTATTTTAGAAAACATGTTTGAAAAGAAAATAAATAGGAAAAGAAATAAGAAAATATGAAAATATGAAAAAAAGAAGTTAGTTTTGCAAGGCATTAAAAATATATGTAGGAGCCAGAGATCGAACCCTGGTCCTTTCACTCACACGCGCGCGCCTTGACCATCTGAGCTAGCCTACATTTGTGTTAGCATAATGAACGAAATAGGTTATAAAGGAAAATAATTTCCTGGGAACATTTGAAACCAAAATGCGCGCCAAGAGTCATCTTCCTCGTTTGAATATTTACGACGGGCTTACCAACGACTTCTCTGTGGGTAAACTTATATCTACGGTTCTTGTCCGTCACCATAAGACCTGCAATTTCGAAAAATCCAATACAAGCAATATAAATTACAAGTAAAGCCATGGTTCAATTGGATTTGATCCCTTGAGCATGATGGTGGTCATCGTTTTGCCTAATTTTGCCTGAAACACAAAGCCCTGATTCTGAGCTATGAACCCTAGCCATGGAAGATTCATGTTCCTGGATTCAAACTCAAATTAAACTATGAAGAAAGCTTCAAAGATTCATTATAAACACAAATATATGATTAAAACATATTAAAAGTGTATGTATGTACAAAATCGAATTAAACTTTTTGAAAAGAAAACCGTGATCGTAAATTCGTGATTCTGGATGCTTTGGTGGCTTGTGAGTATCTGGAACGATTTAGAGGATCACCGGGAACGTGTTGCAAGGCTTAGAATGGCCTGAAACAGAGCAAAAATGGGTCTGCCACTTGCTTGGAATGCACGGATTTTGCAACTTAGATTGGGGTTCTTGAGGCATGAAATTCGTGTCTATGGCATATGGGATCAGTGTATATATATAATGGATGGTATTAGGACAAGAATCAATGAGAAAATATATGTTCATCAATGCAAAATTTTTTGATTGGAATCAAACCAAAATTTTCCTTTTTTGAATCAATTTCAATCAATTCTCTTGCCTAATCAAGCAATTTTCGAAATTGACAGCTTGTGTGGTTTGCTTGGACCTCAAGAATGTTGAAAAATAATCCTTGCACTTAATGTTTTGATTTTATATCTTTTATTTTAATTAAATTGAATTTAAATGAATAAAAATTCTAAATAAATAAAATAAAGAGTACAAGGGTGTGACATTGGGCTTGGAGGTTTTGATTAAGATTAGAAACAGGTTTGAATCAAGAAAACTTGAGCCCATTTAGAAAAAATTTGATTTTTCTAAGTATTTCTCTTCATGCACTTCCTCAAAAATGTCAAACTTGCACAACTTGTATCTTGCTCAATTTTCAACATTTTTAAGTGTTCTTGGACTTTTTAGAAAGCTCAAGATGTCCACTACACACTACGTTTGGTTTAATATTCATTGAAGTTTCCATGTTCATGTACAATTCTTTGCAAAAAGATGACTTTTTGTTAAATTTTAGAAGGAACTCTAATGTTTTGATCCATAACTCTCAAATGATGCATTTTTGGCCAAATCTTGTGAAACATGAAGTTGTAGAGGATTGAATTATCTTAAAAATGAGCTTTCGTGGAAATTTTTTTGATAAAGTATGTGAAAGTTATGCCTGGTCAAAGTTCTATTGACTTTTTGTCCAAAAACCCTAATTTGGAAACTTTGACTTTTGATCAAATTTGACTTTTCTTGATGAATCATGATCAAACCTTGATCATATGATGAATGTGACTTCAAATTATTGATGTTGACCAAATATGATGCAATTTGACTGTATGTTGACCACAATTGACTTTTGTCCAATACAACTGATTTTCAACCATCTGAGCAATGTACTGAGCAAACTTAAGCTGTAAGGCTTGAAACTTGACATAGTGATCCCTTGCGACATATGATGAGGTGTGATGACCACTTGAGGTAATATAACTTGATCTTGTCTTGAGAGAAGCAAAACCCTAGTTGTGGGTTGATTGTTTAGGAAGGGTTCATCTGCTCAACCCTTGAGAAATTCTTGCGTATGGAGATGTGGATTGTCTTGGGGAATAAGAGGGAAAATTTTGGGGTATAACAGAACTGAACTGGTTTAACAACTCTACTATGTTTTTATTGTTTTTTCTCTTTATTATTCTACATTTTTAGCCGTGTTTAAAACAGATATCAATGTCGTGACATTACCTTTGACATCTCATATTTGGTACCAAAATTTCAATTGGTATCAGAGCAGACATCGTGCTCTGTCTCTGGGTAAGATATAGGGAAGATAATTTTTGGGAACATGGACAAGGAGGCAATATTTAATAACAGAACACCCATTCTGGATGGTTCTAACTATGACCTATGGAAGCCTTGTAGGGCAGCATACATAAAGTCCTTGGAAAGCTATTCTGAAAGGATGGACACATCCTGTCATTATTGGAGCTGATAATCAACCTACTTGTGAGTTGAAGCCTGAAGAAGAATATTCAAAGGATGATGATGAGCTAGCTCTTGCAAATTCAAAGGCCTTAAATGCTATATTCAATGGAGTTGACAGAAACATCTTCAGACTGATTAATACATGTGAAGTGGCCAAGGATGCTTAGGAAATTCTCATAACTACTCATGAAGGCACCTCCATGGATAAGATGTCAAAACTACAATTGCTCACAACTAAGTTTGAGAACATGAGAATGAAGCAAGAAGAAAGCATTCAAGAATTTCATATGAATATTCTTGAAATAGCTAGTGCATGCAGTGCCTTGGATGAGAAGATACCAGAAGAGAAGCTGGTAAGAAAGATGCTCAGATCTCTGCCTAAGATATTTGATATGAAAGTGACACCCACTGAAGAAGCTCAAGAGATCAACAACAAGAAAGTGGATGAACTAGTTGGTTCCCTCCAAACATTTGAGCTGGGTATTAATGAGAGGTATGACAGGAAGCCTAAAAGCATAGCTTTCAAGTCCAACACTGAATAAAAAGGTGAGGAATATGATCTGGACACTGAGGAAGGATTCTCAAACACCATAGTCCTTCTTGGAAGACAATTCAATAAAGTGCTGAAAAGGATGGAAGGTAGCTCAAGACCAAATGTCTGGAACATCCCATATGACATCAGTAGGACAAATAATTCTGGGAAGAAAGTAGAAGTTAAGGAAAAACCTACTAAAGGCAGAGATAGAATTAAGGTGTTATGAATACAGAGTTTTTGGTCAAAGCAAATATGAATGTCCAACTCTTCTAAAGAGACAAGGCAAAGGACTGAATGTACTCTAGTCAAATGAGGACTCTAAAAATGAGACATGAGAGGAATCTACCAAATATGTAACTGCTCTGACTAGTACATATGTGTCTGATGGAGACTCAAGTGATGAAAAATTGACCTTTAAAGAACCGACTACTACATACAAGGAACTGTGCATCAAAAGTTTTGAAGTATTCCAAGAGAATGAGAAGCAAAAAAAGCTCACAATACACCTAGAAGACATAAAGAAGGAGCATCTAGAGACCATTCAGAAGCTGGAAAGTGAAGTATCTATGCTGAAATCTAACCTTGAAAAAATGACCAAATATGTCAAGACGTTAAACAGTTGATCTGAGACACTGGATAAGATACTTCAAGCTGGAAGAGTAGCATGAGGCATGAGTGATATAGGATAAAATGGTACAAAGGAGTCTTCTACAGAATCTACTCAAATTCAGGATGAATTAAAGAAGTGGAATCAAATGTTTCAACATCACAGAAGAAACAACTACAGACAACCTAATAGAAGACCTTAACACTGGAGATGTCATTATTATGGAAGACATTGTCATAGAAAGCCATTTTGTTTCAAGCTGTATGGTTACCCCAACACTACACACCAATAAAATGTGACTCGGGCCAGCCTAAAGAAATAGTGGATTCCCAAAGAAAATATCTCATGTTTCTTGGCTCACACGACCCCAACAGTGAAGACCACAAAAGACTGGTACTTTGACAGTGGATGTTCAAGGCATATGATAGGAAACAAAAACTTACTGGTCAATATTCAAAATCATCCAGCTAGTTATGTCAACTTTGGTGATGGAATGAAGGGTGAAATCAAGGGAGAAGGGAAGATACACAGTACAAAGTTTCCCAATATTTAAGGTGTATTACTTGTCAAAGGGTTAAATTCCAACCTAATTAGCTTAAGTAAACTATGTGATCAAGGATTTAATGTGAACTTCACAAAATCTGAATGTACCATCTCAAATAAGGAAGGTGAAGTTACAATGAGGGGCATAAGGAACAAGGATAACTGCTATTTATGGGTCCCTCTAGATGAAAATCATACCACCTTTATGGAGTTCAAACAAGTTGTAGGTATGAGTTCCCTAAAGGACAAGAAAAGTCTGAAGTCAAATGATCACAATGTCCCAAGGAATGTCATGACATCAGTTAACTCTGTTGGAGTTAATGATCAGTCTACTGGAAGAAGAACTATGAATCTGGGCCGGAAATTTTCTGAAATAAAGTTGGTCAACCATTATTCAAGAGAATGGAATGTATATGACATTTCAAGGAGAGAGCAAGGGGTCTGTTTGTTAAAGAAATTATAGAAATTAAAAGCGTGTGGGAACGTCATTAAAGGGCTTGAATTTTTAAAATATCACTTATTGAAACATGAGGCGCAACATATAAAAGGCCCACACCAAGTTCAAATATTTAAAAGTTTACCCATACGTTGTACATGTTCTAATGACCACAATATCTCCATCTTCAACACCTATAATAGCAACATTCAACCCTTCACCATCAAGATGACTTAACATACTACATCAGGACCAAGCAATATCAATGACGATGTACCAACTGAAGAAAATGTTGCTGGAGAGTTGTAGACGTAGACACTCTGTTTGATAATGAGCTGATCATTAATGTAAACCATGTGATTGCTAAGAGATTAAAAAAAAGAAAGGGAAAGGCTGCTGCTTCAAGCACTCTATCCAAACCTGTCAAGAAGAAGGTTATGTATGGACCTCCAAAAGGATGGAGCAAAGCTACTCCATTATCTAGTAAGAGCAAAATCAGTTCTGAATCTGATTCTGACTATGATGTTTACGATGATGTCCCAGATAGTTCAGATGTCCACTGATAATGTACCTGATGCTCCCACTGATAACATATCATTTCATTCCATCACGTTTGCTGCAATATGGAAGTACATTTACCATAGGAGACTAGAATTGGAGAGAGAACTGGGAAAAAAACCTTGGCATGAAAGGAAGTTATCAACTTAATCTCTGACGTTGGGCTGGTGAAGAATGTGACAAAAAAGCCAAAGTGATATGAAATTCTAGTCAAGGAATTCATAGTTAATATCCCAGAAGATTGTGATGACAAGAGAAGTAAATAGTTTCAGAAGGTTTATGTAAGAGGAAAGTGTGTCCATTTCTCACCTGCTATCATCAATAAATATCTTGGAAGAAGTGAGAAGAAGGAATATAAGCTTGAGGTCACTGATGACCAAATATGCAAAATAATCACTACCAATCAAGTCAGAAATTGGCCTATGAAGGAGAAACTGTCTGCTGGAAAGTTAAGTGTGAAGTATACAATCTTGCATAGAATTGGAGCAGCCAACTAGGTGCCAACAAACCACACTTCAACAATCTCAGTAGGATTGGGAAAATTTATTTATGTTGTAGGCATGAAGATACCATTTGATTATGGTACTCAAATTTTTTATCAAACTATAAAACATGTTGATACATGTGCCACAAAGCTTCCCATTTCCTTTCCCACTCTCATATGTCGAATAATCCTTCAACAGCATCCTAGAGTTCTGTCATATCTGGATGTTGAATGCAAAAGAGCAACACCACCGTCCCTTCATCAAAAATTGTATGCAGGAGAACATGTCCCAAATATTGTCTCAACATTTGCAAGTGATGAAAAGAACACTGCTGGTAAGGGTGATTTAATTGCTGAACTGATTGAAACCTGCAGAGAACTAGATGAGGTCATATGCATAAGCTCAACAAGGAAGCTAAAACTTGAAGAGACCATCCTTGCTCAGAAAAAGAATGACGCTGTAAGTGTTACACAAGAGGAACAAGCAGAACAAGCAGCTCAATAACTCAAGGCTCCTCTAAAGCCGGCTCAAGAAATGAAGAAAGTGAAGCAAGTAGAGAGTCTGCAAGTTCTACAGAAAACTGACTGTGCATGAAGGCCTGTTAATTGTGGTACCATCTGAACAATGTTGAATTTTATTTATATGTAATTTTGGCACTTAAGAGCATGACAATTTTTTTTGGGGTTGTACCGAACTCTAGATAATAGTGAATTAGTTGAATCTAGAATTTACTTTCTATCATTCTATACGAGCTTATTAGTATTTTTGCCAATTATGGCTAAAAGGGGGAGAATTTGTGAGTATGAATGTGATTGTGTATGTTGAGGGGGAGATGTTGTGAATGATTACAACTATTAGCGATTGTGTGTGTGTTAATTGTGTGATTCCATGCGTGAGTAGCTGATTTGATGATTGTGCTGAAAGGGAATTGCTTCTATGTGTTAACTGTCACTGTTTATGTGTGTTTCCACAAGTAAAGAAGCTATTGTGCAGGGGGGAGAAAGAAGTTGTTAAGTATGCATCTGTGAAAAACAAATGATGTGTGCAGGGGGAGTAAAATTCTGCATTTGTGAAGGTTTTAGCTGATGTTGGAACATATGTTTTGATTGTTTATCGGCTGCTATATCTCTGATATGTGTGTGATGCTATTTTTTTTGTGCTGCTCAACTGTGTTTGCTTAACTGCCTTTGTCAATTGTGACGCTGTTGTTAATTGTATGGCTTATACTCCAAATAATGTTTTAGCCAACATTTGCCAAAGGGGGAGTTTGTTGGTTCTATGGATTGGCAGCAGTTTTGGTAAAACATTCTGCTCAAAAAATGCCATGAAAAATACTGAAATAGCAGATGTCACAGCAGATGTCCTGACATGTGAAACTGACAAAACTAGTTTAAGTTCAGATCTTTTAGGAAGTCAGTTTGTTTGTTTTTGTGTGCTTCGATTAAGGAAGTTGTAAAACGCCTTCAACAATATTATTGGATATCATATGTCCTGCTTTCATGGATAAAAGAAAGGAAGTGTTGAAGACTTGTGATAAAACAACCCTAGTTGTTGTTACTCTATTTGAAGGTTGCAAATCTTATTTTGTAGTTTGGTCGTTCCAGATTTAGAAACTTAGATTTTAATTGGTGGTTGTTGATTGTTTTGGTTGTTCATTATTTTATTGTGAGCCTCTCTTGTATTCATACTTGAGTAGGACGTTTGTTGAGTTGTAACTTGTTAATCACCATAAGATTTGAAGCGAGTGTGATTGTGTGTCTTTGAAGAGTGTCTTCAGCTTTGTTATTGTTGAAAGTCATCGTGTGTGATAGAGGGAGTGAGCAGTGGTTCTGATATTTAAGTGAGGCATCTTAGATAGAAGGGTCATTGGGTAAGGATTAAGTGAGGACAATAAACAAGGAGGTTTAGCTCTAAATTAATACTGCTAATTGTGAACTTCATTCCTGGCTTGGAAGCCCCCAGACGTAGGTTGTTTGAACCGAACTGGGTTAACAACTCTACTGTGTTTTTATTGTTTTCTTCTCTTTACAATTCTGCACTGTTAGTTGTGTTCAAAACAGATATCAATCTTGTGCATTACCTTCGACATCTCATATCTGGTACTAGAATTTCAACTAAGTTTCCTACTCGGTTAGATATTTCTTTACCCTTACCGTTTATATTTGTACATAGGTTAGCCTCTTCATCTCCTCCCATTTTCTTTAATTTTCAAAATCTTCCCTCTTTTTTCAAAGGATTCTTGTTTTCAAAACTTGACCCGCTTTCAGAAAAAACTTGGACTTAGGTCCATGAATTTTCAATTTTTTTCTTATTAAACCCTCAATCAACTTAACAATACTTTGATATCTTTTCTTAAGACTAAAATCCCATTAACCTCATTCAAAAATTTTGAGCCCTTTGTGGCTTTTTCCTCAAAAATCTTTTTTTTCAAAAGATAAGACTCTTGTCATTTCTTTGAAGTGACACGGACCGCTATACTTCTACAATATATAGTGAAGAGAGGCATTTCCTACTTGGTGTTGAGGATGCTCGTCGATGAAAATCCGAGCTTTAAATTCTCTACTTTGAGTTAACAAAACGCTTATTTCTCATACTTGTGGGAAGTAGGCATGCTCACCACTCGGATACAACGATGATGTCTATTCTTCTTAAAATCAACCAACACACAAATATCGGTCTTTTTTACCCAAACTACATGGGTTTTGATTTCAACATTGCACATTATTGGTATGTAGGCCGGGAACTCATTGGAAGTTCTATCAAATCAAAAATTGTAAAAAAATACTTCTTTTCTCATCTCCACCATCTATTTTGTACAAACTTTTTAGCACATATACAAATTTTCAAATAGGTTCCTGCGGAGTAACGTAGATGTTTAGGGTGCCTAACATTTTCCCTTTGCATAACCAACTTCCGTACCTTGAGCTTATTTTCTTTTAGGATTTTATTCGCTCTTTTTCCTAGTCCTTTGGATAAAATAAAAGTGTGGTGGCGACTTCATTAATATTTTTATGAGTTGAGTTAATTCAATGGCTTATACTCAAAGTTTTTGCCGCTACACTTTGGTTCGAACTCGTGCCCTTATAATATAAAGCCTTAGCACGCACATGCTTGCCAATGGGGTGGCTGTTTCATCTGTTTATAAAATAACTTTGCTTAAATATATTTTTAAATGAAATTTTGAAAAAATATTTATGGCGCCATGGCCATCTTCTTCTTCCTCACAACACCCTTCCATGGTCAAACTCGTATT
Source organism: Vicia sativa (assembly GCA_021764765.1). Taxonomy (NCBI): domain Eukaryota; kingdom Viridiplantae; phylum Streptophyta; class Magnoliopsida; order Fabales; family Fabaceae; genus Vicia; species Vicia sativa. Next base: position 230,940,218 of record CM038793.1, read on the forward strand.
CTTCCATTCTCAATCAATTTGAAAAATGTAAAATACCAAATTGCTCATAATTTCATCATGATTTCAACCATGTAACTTATTAAAGTTATCACTCAAAGATGAAAATGAATTTCCAGAAATTACCAATTAAACCCTAATTGAATAATTTTATTAATCTATGAACATAGTTGATTTTAAGCAAAATTGAGGATTCATGTAGCTTTACAAATATGATATCTACATTTCTAATCACAAAATTGATTTCAAAAAACCTACCTCTTGAAGCAAAATCCCAGAACTCATCTGAGTGCTCCCAGGTGCAAGGTGATGATCCAAATAGCTTCCTTGGACTTCACTAAGTGTGTTCCAACCCCTATCTTGCCTTGAAACTTATTGAATTCACCTCCCCACCTCGATCTGCAGAACTCGGGTTTGAAGATGAAGGATGGTGATGGAGGTGTTTCAGAAGTTGTTTAAGGGTTTGGACAACTTATATATAATGTATAGACGGTGTTTGAATGATAATAAGGGAAAATGCACGAGTGGACTGAGAGTTGGCTTCTTAAGGCTCAAAACAGCCACTAATGGAGTTTTCTTGGTGATTCTGAGTTTTGGATATTTTTGTGATGGATGAAAGTGATGAAAAACTTCTAAATGATATTTAGAAGAGGTTTGGATGACTGGTTGGAAACTTTGATTCTTACTTCTTTTGAACTTAGAAACTTGAAGAAGAAGAAAGAAATGAGAAATAAAGTGTAGTGATTGTTTTGGTGTGTTTTTAAATGAGGTAGAGACCTCTATTTATAGGCCAAGAAATTTGATCAAGCTAAGAAGGTGAGATTTTTTTAGTATTGTAGCATCATATTTCTTAGGCTTTTTCTGTCTCTGATGTAAAGCTTTTCCCCACGGATTCACTTGAGGAACAAAAAATGATTGTTGACGAGAAGATCCAGGAACACAAAGCTGTGGAGAGTGCCCCTAATTGAATAACCAGGTGCCCTGGTGTTTTAACCACACCTGACGCTGTTACCACAACTAGAAAGGGAATTTGTAGACGGTACTGAAGTACGCAGCCTAACAAACTGAAGCTCAAGCAAGTGTGGAAACAAATGAGAACAAAGCACTATATTGATGGTCATACTGTTATTTAGGCCTCTTATGTCCTTGCTAATAAAGCATACTGTAACACCCCAATTCTACCACTCATAATTATTTATAAAATCAGAGTTTCAAAATTTCATTCAACAAAATTGAGGCATCACATATTCGCATTTCCATCAATTTGCATTATGATGCACATCACAAACATCAAAAGTCGAATATACCGATTCATATCATAATTCATCATATACACATATGACTATTCACAGCACAGCGGATGTGGTCACAAAATATACTTAACATCATGTTATCATCAATACATAAAGTTATAACATCATAAGATATTATACATAAACTATCCTATCAAAATAATAACGTCGCCCAAATCCCGAGTGTTACTACGATCAGAGCAGAGCGACACATAATAAAGAGACTCGAGCTAATCCTCATCATCCTCATGGATCACCTGCACGTTACCAATATAAAGGCAACGACGAAACAAGTAAAGAGTGAGATACTCCAAAACGTATAATTAAAAGCATGATAGAATATATAAATAGTTTTGGAATTATAAATGATATAAGTTAAATAGAGTATGTCAACATATATTAAAAGCTTACATACTTTAAATTAGCATTTAGTGTATAAATTAACACTTAAACTTCGTCACATAATCATTATACTCGCATCAACACAAAGTATCATATATCACCGCAATTCAACATCATTCATCAATTAAAACCCAATGCCAAACAACTCAAACATAAACATAACCGACTCCATGAGACACGACTATGTTATACATGTGGTACCCGTCGCTTTGTCCATAATTAGGAACACTTGGCATAAAGCCCATCGTCGCTTGACATAAAAGCCCTCGTCGCCAATGCAATGTATGTGACTCAATAATAAGGACAACACAACAACACATCATCATCGCTCATCAAAATTGACATAAATTCCGCGTCGCCATATTTATTCACATCAAATAAACATATCATCGCATCACATCGCATAACAACAAGTATTCATTAATAAATACACCGTCGCAAACATCATGTTTATTCACACCACATCATTATCAATTAATTCACCAAATTCCAAAAACGGAAAAATAGTCAAAAATACCAATAATCATCGCGAAAGCCATTTTTAATAACCGGCATTAATCATAATCATCAACATCGAAATCGGATTGTCCATACGTGTCTTAAATCGACTAAACCACAATCCGATTCAATTTAACCGTAATTTGGCCTATTTCGGGTCGTTTCGTAAAAAATTGTAATTTCAAAAAACTAACCTCACCACTACGTTCTACACGTTGAACTTAGCTAGTACGTCAATTTTCGTTTAATTCGAAGCAACTTGCTCTGTCGTCGAATTTACCGAAATCGGAAAATCGGAACATTATCGGGTTCTAAATTTAATCGGCTAACAAATGTCCTAATTATATTTTATTGATATAAAGTGTTACTAGGTGAAATTTGGAAAATTTAAACAAACAGAGGCTAACCATAAAATTATGCAGGAAAAACTATTTCTGCAGAAAAACAGAAAACAAAATTTTCAACACAGAAAAACCACAAGCCAGCAAAATTTCTGTTGCCTCCCCCCTGCACATATGGGACATTCGTCCCAGCTTTTTTAAGGAGAGGAGGCGGGGGCCTTGAAGTGGGGGACGGTCTTCCCATACCTTGAGGTGGGCGCCTCCCCCTTCACCCTCCCTCCACGAATTCCTTTCCTTCTTCTTCTGTGTAACTAGCATGTTCTGGTTTTTCTGGTTTTTCATGTTAACAGTTACAGTTTTTTTTTTCCATTTTCATTCTATAACTTCCATTTCCTACAATGCTAGCAATAACACACCCATAATCCATACTCCTAATCCAACTTTTTCCAAGCTATTTCTACAATCAACAAACCAAAACCCTATGAATCAACTATCAATTTTTCCCCAAATCAAAAATACAACTATCAAACCCTGACTATATGAGATGGAGAATCAAACCCCTTACCTCACAAGCTTGGATGATTCTTGATGATCCCACAAACCCAATCCTCAAGCTCTTATCTTGCTCTTCTTCTTCTTCTTCCAAAACCCTAACTTTTCTCCTAAGCTTCTATATTGGCTTGTGTTTGAAAAATTAAAAGAAAATAATGAAAAGTATAATTATGGTATGTCTTATTAGTAAGGTTAAGGGTGTAAACCCAATCCTACCAAATTTCTCCTCACACCCCTATCTATTCTTAATACACTAATAATATCTACTTATATCATTAACTCAATTAATTAAAATAATTCTGGGGAATTAAATATCGGTCCAAATAATATTTTACCGAACCGAACAGAATGAAAACCGGTCCGAATGAAACGTCGCCAAATATATTAATAGATATATCGATTAATATAAATATTCTTATCGCCAAAACAATCATCAAACGGTAATTCAAAAATATTAATATAATATAATATTAAATAAAATGGGCGTTACAACTCTCCCCCACTTAAAAATTTTCGTCCTTGAAATTACCTGACTCGAAAAGCTCGGGATAGGAATCCCGCATCTTACTTTCTAACTCCCACGTCGCACTTTCACCAGCTGCTCCTATCCAAACAAATTTTACCAATGAAATCTCTTTTCCACGAAGAGACTTTATCTCACGATCCTCAATCCTTAAAGGCATCATTTTCACCGTAAGATTTTCTCGAACCTGAATATCATCGATCTCAATCACATGCGAAGAATCCGGAACATACTTCCGAAGTTAGCTTCTTCGACTTCAATGCTCGCCCAACGCCGGTTGTAGGAGTAACTCTCAAAAACACATGATCACCATCTTGAAATTCCAAGTCTTTTCTCCTTTTATCATGATAACTCTTTTGTCGACTTTGAGAAATTCTCATCTTTTCTCTAATCATCTTCACCGCCTCAGTAGTTTCTCTAACCAATTCGGGTCTAAGCACCACACTTTCACCCGACTCGTGCCAACACAAAGGAGTTCTACACCTCCGACCATACAACGCCTCAAACGGTGCCATTCTAATACTAGCATGAAAACTGTTGTTATAAGTAAACTCAATCAAAGGAAGATATGTATCCTATGAACCACCTTGTTCAAGAATACATGCTCATAACAAGTCTTCCAACGATTGAATCGTCCTCTCCGTCTGACCATCAGTCTGAGGATGATAAGCCAAACTCAACCTCAACTTAGAACCCAAAGCCTCTTGCAAGCTTTTCCAGAATTCAGAAGTGAACCTCGGATCTCTATCCGAAACAATACACAAAGGAATACCATGTAATCTAACAATCACATGTGTATAAATCTCCGCCAACTTCGATACGGGATAAGTGATGTTAATAGGAATAAAGTGAGTCGACTTTGTAAGCCTATCAACAATCACCCAAATCGCATCGTGTCCTCTTGGTGTATTCGGTAACCCCGTTACGAAATTCATAGAAATGCTATCCCATTTCCATTCCGGGATCTCTAACCTGTTACGGTTGCATCAACCCTGCAGGTTTCTGATGCTCCACTTTAGACTTTTGACAAGTCAAACAAGCATAAACAAACTGAGCCACCTCTCTTTTCATACCCGACCACCAAAATAGTTTCCTTAAATCTTGATACATTTTGGTCGCTCCGGGATGAATACTCAAATTACTTCTATGACTTTCTTCCAAGATCATTCTCTTTAAATCAACATCATCGGGAATACAAATCCTATCTCGGAACCTCAAAACACCCTGAGCATCCAACTTGAAATCTTCACTTTCAGTTTGTCCAATACCCACCAACAAATCAACAAGTTTCACATCAAGCTTCTGAGCTTCCCTAATGCTATCAAGGAAATCATTATTGATCTTCAACATTCCCAAGATAACACTCTTCGGCGTCACTTCTATCACAAGACTCATATCTCTAAATTGTTCAATCATCTCCAACTCTTTCACCATCAAAAGTGACATATGCAAAGTCTTTCGACTTAAAGCATCGGCCACCACATTTGCTTTACCAGGATGGTAATTCAATCCGAAATCATAATCTTTCAACAATTCAAGCCACCGCCTTTGCCTCATATTAAGCTCTTTTTGATCAAACAAGTATTTAAAGCTTTTATGGTCACTAAATACTTCAAATCTAGAACCATAAAGATAATGCCTCCAAATCTTAAGCACAAAAACAACCGCCGCAAGTTCCAAATCGTGAGTAGGATAGTTCTTCTCATGAATCTTCAATTGCCTAGAAGCATAAGCAACCATCTTGCCATTTTGCATAAGTACACCACCTAAACCCATCTTAGAAGCATCACAATAAACAATAAACGGTTCTTCATGATTAGGTAGAATCAAAATCGGGGCCGTCGTTAACCTTTTCTTCAATTCAACAAAACTTTCTTCACACTTGACACCCCACACAAAAGCAGCTCCTTTACAAATTAACTTTGTCAAAGGAAGTGCCAACTTAGAAAAACCTTCAATGAACCTCCTGTAGTAACCAGCCAAACCTAAGAAACTTCTAATCTCAGTAACAGACTTAGGAGTTTTCCATCTTAACACAACATCCACCTTAGAAGGAACAACTGCGATGCCATCACCAGAAATGACATGCCCCAAAAATCTCACTTCACTTAACCAGAACTCGCACTTTGACAACTTAGCATAAAGGTTCTTCTCTTTCAGAACTTCTAACACAATGCACAAATGTTCTGCTTGCTCTTCTTCCGATTTAGAATAAACCAGAATATCATCAATGAAAACAACCACGAAACGATCCAAGTAAGGATGGAAAATACGGTTCATGTACTCCATGAATACCCCCGGTGCATTAGTGACACCGAAAGGCATCACCGAATACTCGTAATGTCCATACCTCGTCCTGGAAGCAGTTTTCTGAACATCTTCTTCTTTCACCCTTATTTGATGGTAACCCGATCTCAAATCAATCTTGCTAACCATGCGAGCACCAACCAACCGGTCCATCAAATCATCAATTCTAGGAAGTGGATACCTTTCTTGATAGTTACTTTATTCAACTGACGATAATCAATACAAAGTCTCATGCTACCGTCTTTCTTCTTCACCAATAACACAGGAGCTCCCCACGGTGACACACTTGGTCTAACAAACTTCTTCTCGAGCAAATGTTCTAATTGGCTCTTCAATTCTGCTAACTCAGATGCGGACATCCTGTATGGCGCCATAGAGATAGGCCTGGTACCAGGGACAAGATCCACAGAAAATTCAACTTCTCTTTCTGGAGGTGCACTAGGAATCTCATCAGGGAATACTTCGGGAAAATCGCACACCACCGGAAAGTTTGCAATCACAGATTGACTCTCCACAGAAAGAGTCGCCATCAACAAGAAAACCAATGCTTCATCTTTCATGAACTCATTCAATTGTTTCTTCTACATCAACATAGTTTGATCTTCTTCCACTAAGGAAGAAAACCTCACAGTGTTGTCATAGCAATTGATATGGACATAGTTAGCTTTCAACCAATCCATACCCAGAACCACGTCCAACCCAACAAGCGGTAAAAAATAAGATCCACCACAAAGTCTCTATCAAAGATTGATAAAGGGAAATTTGCACACACAAAAGAAGTAGTAACCGTTCCCTTAGCCGAAACTTCAACCACCATATCTCTATCTAGAGATGACAAAGTGAGACCCAATCTCTTTACACAATCAGCGGCAATAAAACAGTGAGTAGCACCAGTATTAATAATAGTAATAAGAGGAATGCTATTAATAAAACTAGTACCTCGAACAAGACCATCTTCGTTTGCCGTCGGAGCACCCGACAAAGCAAACACCTTCCCCGCTCCTTGAGTCCTCTTAGGCTTCTTACATTGAGGACTAATGTGACCTCCCTCGCCACAATTAAAACAAACCACATCCATATGCTTGCAATCACGAGTCACATGACCCACTTCCCCACATCGGAAACATCTCACCTCATTCTCCTTAGCCCTCACATCACTTCGACAAACGTTACTTTTGTGGCCAGGTTTCCCACACTTGTAACAAACAATACTAGCAGGAGCATCTTCCCACTAGTCCTCCGCCCTTAAAACGCTTTTTATTTCCCTTTACTAGCTGGAATATCATAAGGTTTCCCACGGCTCTGCTGACCCTTGTTCCTCTTATCAGACATAATCTTATAGTGTGCATTACTATCTTCCTCGAAGATTCTACAACTATCAATCAAATCCGCAAAGACACGGATTTTCCGATAAGCAATTGCTTTCTTAATCTCAGGACGCAAGCCATTCTCAAATTTAATGCACTTAGAAAACTCGGCATTCTCTCCATCATAGTGAGGATAGAGCATAGCCATCTCGGTAAACTTTGCAGCATAGTCAGTGATAGACATATTCCCTTGTTTCAGCTTAAGGAACTCTATCTCCTTCTTTCCCCGAACATCTTCCGGGTAATACTTCCTCAAGAATTGCCTACGGAAAACTTCCCACGTCACTTCCTCACCAGAAACCTCAAGCCTCTAACGGGTGTCAACCCACCAGTCATTAGCCTCTTCACTTAACTTATGAGTACCATAACGGATTTTCTGCACAAGAGTGCAATCCATCACACGGAAAATTATTTCAATCTCCTTTAACCAAGTTAGAGCACCTTCAGGATCATACTTTCCTTGGAAAGTAGGGGGATTCTCTCTTTGGAAGGTTGCCAAACTACGAGACCCAACGTTCTCGTTAACATTCGGCGGGTGTTAGAAAGCCTGAGTTATTGCCTGCATAGTAGCAGCAAGAGCCTCATCATTCCTACCAGCATTCCTTCCAGCCATAACAAGTTCTGCTCACAACAAAACAAGGATTAGAATCAACAAATAACAATACTTGATTGTTAGACAACAACAAACTCAACAACTTGTCCGGACAGACCGACCAGCTTTGATACCACTAATGTAACACCCCAATTCTACCCCTCGTAATTATTAATAAAATCAGAGTTTCAAAATTTCATTCAACAAAATTGAGGCATCACATATTCGCATTTTCATCAATTTGCATTATAATGCACATCACAAACATCAAAAGTCGGATATACCGATTCATATCATAATTCATCATATACACATATGACTATTCACAACACAGCGGATGTGTTCACAAAATATACATAACATCATGTTATCATCAATACATAAAGTTATAACATCATAAGATAGTATACATAAACTATCCTATCAAAATAAAAACGCCGCCCAAATCCCGAGTGTTACTACGATCAGAGCAGAGCGACACAAAATAAAGAGACTCGAGCTAATCCTCATCATCCTCGTGGATCACCTGCACGTTACCAATATAAAGGCAACGGCGAAACAAGTAAAGGGTGAGATACTCCAAAACGTATAATTAAAAGCATGATAGAATATATAAATATTTTTGGAATTATAAATGATATAAGTTAAATAGAGTATATCAACATATATTAAAAGCTTACATACTTTAAATTAGCATTTAGTGTATAAATTAACACTTAAACTTCGTCACATAATCATTATACTCGCATCAACACAAAGTATCATATATCACCGCAATTCAACATCATTCATCAATTAAAACCCAATGCCAAACAACTCAAACATAAACATAACCGACTCCATGAGACACGACTATGTTATGCATGTGGTACCCATCGCTTTGTCCATAATTAGGAACACTTGGCATAAAGCCCATCGTCGCTTGGCATAAAAGTCATCGTCGCCATTGCAATGTATGTGACTCAATAATAAGGACAACACAACAACACATCATCATCGCTCATCAAAATTGACATAAAGTCCACGTCGCCATATTTATTCACATCAAATAAATATATCACCGCATCGCATACCAACAAGTATTCATTAATAAATACACCGTCGCAAACATCATGTTTATTCACACCACATCATTATCAATTAATTCACCAAATTCCAAAAATGGAAAAATAGTCAAAACACCAATAATCGTCGCGAAAGCCATTTTTAATAACCGGCATTAATCATAATCATCAACATCGAAATCGGATTGTCCATACGTGTCTTAAATCGACTAAACCACAATCTGATTCAATTTAACCGTAATTTGGCCTATTTCGGGTCGTTTCGTAAAAACTCATAATTTCGAAAAACTAACCTCACCACTACGTTCTACACGTCGAACTTAGCTAGCACGCCAATTTTCGTTGAATTCGGAGCAACTTGCTCCGTCGTCGAATTTACCGAAATCGAAAAATCGGAATATAATCGAGTTCTAAATTTAATCGGCTAACTTATGTCCTAATTATATTTTATTGATATAAAGTGTTACTAGGTGAAATTTGGAAAATTTAAACAAACAGAGGCTAACCATAAAATTATGCAAGAAAAACTATTTATGCAGAAAAACAGAAAACAGAGTTTTCAACACAGAAAAACCACAAGCCAGCAAAATTTCAGTTGCCTTCCCCCTGCATATAAGGGACGTTCGTCCCAGCTTGTTTAAGGAGAGGAGGCGGGTGCCTTGAAGTGGGGGACGGTCGCCCCACACCTTGAGGTGGGCGCCTCCCCCTTCACCCTCCCTCCACGAATTCCTTTCCTTCTTCTTCCGTGTAACTAGCATGTTCTGGTTTTTCTGGTTTTTCATGTTAACAGTTACAGTTTTTTCCATTTTCATTCTATAACTTACATTTCCTACAATTCTAGCAATAACACACCCATAATCCATACTGCTAATCCAACTTTTCTAAGCTATTTCAACAATCAACCAACCAAAACCCTATGAATCAACTATCAATTTTTCCCCCAAATCCAAAATACAACTATCAAACCCTAACTATATGAGATGAAGAATCAAACCCCTTACCTCACAAGCTTGGATGATTCTTGATGATCCCACAAACCCAATCCTCAAGATCTTCTCTTGCTCTTCTTCTTCTTCTTCCAAAACCCTGACTTTTCTCCTAAGCTTCTATATTGGCTTGTGTTTGAAAAATGAAAAGAAAATAATGAAAAGTATATTTATGGTATGTCTTACTAGTAAGGTTAAGGGTGTAAACCCAACCCTACAAAATTGCTCCTCACACCCCTATCTATTCTTAATACACTAATAATATCTAATTATATCATTAACTCAATTAATTAAAATAATTTCGGGGAATTAAATATCTGTCTGAATAATATTTTACCAAATCGAACGGAATGAAAACCGTACCGAATGAAACGTCGCCAAATATATTAATAGATATATCGATTAATATAAGTATTCTTGTCGCCAAAACAATCGTCAAACGGTAATTCAAAAATATTAATATAATATAATATTAAATAAAACGGGCGTTACACATACCCCTTGAATTTACTTCGTAAATATGACTCATCTGTTGACAAGACTACCCAAGAACTCGAGATTGTGAAGGAGATCCAAGAAGTACTCCATGGTTTGAAGGAAATCCTAAGAGATAAGGAGAAGAGATAACGTTTGTTGCAGCAGTAGGTGTAGGATTGCCTTTCATTGACACTGTCATCAGAATTTCCATAATCTGGCTCAACTGAGTCTTCAAATGATTATCTTCCTTCTCGAGGAGTTCCCGACCACAGGCCATGGCTTGCATGTAAGAGATGAGAAATCTTGGTGCGGGTATCAAATATATGATTCATTGCTAATGGAAAGAACATGTATGCTAACATGCGACTAATAGATATGAATGAAAATATATGGGATCAAGACTCCATCATAATGGATAACGGTTGCACTATCTCTGAACCATTTGAATGACATAGGATCAACAGTCTGATATAGCTTCAAAACACCCAAGAACCATGTACCATGTAGATTAACAACTGTATGGGATCAATCCTTCGAGAAATAATTGATAACTGTTGAACTGCCAAAATAAACACCTGTCACAAGGTGAAATGTCCCGAACATAAATTGAGAGTGCGTATAGTCACCAACAGAACCAGAGTTGTAACACCCTTCTAAAACCAAAGGAATTTTTCATAATTATTTAAGAACGTATGTCAGATAATATGCATTTAGCAGCTCCAAATTTTTGCAACGAAAATCATAAATCTTAAAACATTCTTAATTCGGACACTTCATATAATTCATCAAATTAAACATCATGATCCAATTCGGATATCAATGCCATAAAAGGAAAATTAGAAAAACATCAATAACATTATATAGAGACATATAGTTCTCAACAACCTTTCCCAACCCCGATGTTACATATTAGAGAAAGACTCCCTTATTCTACCGAAGCAAATAAAATGTATCTTGAAGCTATCCTCTAAGCTCCTACGCACTACGCTTGATCACCTGCTTGTTACCTACATGGTGGCAACATTCAAATAGAAATAGTGAGTAAATCATAATTATTATATAAGACATAAGGAATAGACATAGAAAAATATAAACATAAGTAAGGTATCATGCTTAATCACATCTTCATGTTATACTCACACCTTCACCAATTCATCAATTATGAACACATATATCAGCATATACAAGATTTCATCATTCATCAATAAAACACATCAAATGCAATGTCACATAGAATGTAATGAATCATCATAGACTCATGCACGTGGTCATGAAACGTCACAGATGACTCAGTCATCTTTAATCTCCAAAGACCCCCACCAATAGAAGTCGCCTATAAGACAAGGGGTAAAATGCTAATAACCCTATTATATAAAATTCATTTTTATTCACTAACCGAAAACAAATAGCATAACCAGAATGTGTGTCACACACATCTGAAGCAGATACACCTGTACAAGATAGTAATCCAGACAAAGCAGATAATGGATGTGCAATGAGATGCACGGTCAAGAATGTGTGTTTATACACATTCGACGTGTATCCAATAAACCTGCAAGGAACTATCCAGATACAAACAAATAATGGATGTGCAATGAAATGCACTGTCAAGAATGTGTGTCTATACACATTCGACGTGTATCCAATAAACCAGCAAAAGGGAGTTAGGTCCCGAAAACAAAACAACAGAATATGTGCGTGACGCACCAAGCTCGGAGGAATGTGTCGTAGGTATACACAACACAAGCCCCTGCATGAAATAAAGCCCAAACAGCAGCTAGGCAAGGCTAGAGTGTCCACTGTTTGGTGTTAGAATCAAGAAAAAGCAGAAAAATGCAACAACACGGTCGCGCTAAGCCTGCTATACCGCGCTAAGCGCGACCAAACAAAATCCAGCGCGCTTAGCATGCCCTGGACCGCGCTAAGCGCGACCTGCAAAACAAAAGTCAGTGAGTTTGGCGCTTAGCGCGCTCCTGGTGGCGCTAAGCGCGGTCTGCAACCTGCAGAAAATGCAGTTTTTGATCCGGATCACCTGTTTATGATGTTTTCATTCGATCCATATTATTAGGCAATTATGTCAATGTTCATGCATGCGATGTTATGCGTGGACATGTATGGGGATGCAAATGATGTCGATGATGAACACATACGGAATGCAAGTAAATATGCAAACAATTCCAATGCTCATGAACGCATGAACGTACAAGAGATGCCAATGAGGATTCCAATCATTCCAATGCTCATGAATGCATGAATATGTGTAGAGAATCGATGATATGAATGGATTTAATGCTCATAAAGGCATGAACACGTGTAGGATGCAAATCCCCAATGCAAACAACTCCATTGCTCATGAATGCATGAGCATATATGAAATGCAATTAAAAATGCTAATAGCTTTAATGTTCATGAATGCATGGACATACAATGGATGCATGACAATGCGAATAACTCTAATACTCATGAATGCATGAGCATATATGAAATGCAAATAAAAATGCTAATAGCTTCAATGTTCATGAATGCATGAACATACAATGGATTGTAAATCTCCAATCCTAGCATTCATACATGTATGATTATGCATGAACATGCTAAGAGTAAAATGAGAAATCGAAATCCCTAGGCTTGTGTGTTAAGCTATATACAAACATGTAAAGGATGCAAATTATGCTTATAGCGCAAACCAGTGCATGGACATGCTTATGATGCAAATCATGTCAACAACCTAATGTTCTATGCACAAAGCAACGATACATGCACGACATGCCGTGAAGGAACAAGGAAAGATCATGTCAAATCCTAGTTACACATTATCACAAACACGTGGAATGCATATGCATGAGCTATGTACAATACACAACATTCCTAATGAACAAAATGCTTTGGAAACTACATGCCGACAAAATTCAAGTGCAAACTATGCTTCAATTCATCACACGTCAATACGACTCAATCAAACTACATGCCTCCCAATGCATGAACATGTGCTTAAACGGAGCAAAATGCATGAATTCGCGGTGAGAATGCAAAGGAAGATATGAACGTACAAAGACTATATACATGCTATGTACAAAAACCTTCACTCCGACACAAATAAGGCGGTGAAATCCAATTCAAATCAAAGAATTCCAAAGTAAAAGTTAAAAATCTAGAATCTACATTGAATTTGCATGTAATTTTGAAGAAAAGCTGAAAATCGAAAACTGCTTAAAATAAGTGATTATTTGAACCTAACACTTACTTGACTTGAAGTTTGAGCCAAATTGAAGAGGAATTCCTTGTACTCTTCAAAGAAAATACCAAAATCAGTGATGAATTGATGATAATCTTCAGAATCAATCTCGAATTCTTCAAGAAAACTTGAGATCTTCAATGGAGGATTGGAGAAGAAGAAGGAGAAATCCTTGGATCTTGAAATTGAAGAGAAATCAAGATGAAACCGTTCCTTCAATATCAAATTCGAACATAAGAAAGAGGAGAAGATCTAAATCCAATGGAGAGATGCTGCGATGAAGAGAAAAATCGAATCGCGCGCTTAGCGCGCGCGCTCACCGTGTTGGACGGAGGTCCGGTGGTGGCCTCTGGTGGTTGCTTGGAGGGAAAGCTGAAATTTGAGTTTTTGTCTTTTGGAGTGTTGAGAAAATTAGAGTGTAATTGGTGGTGAAAAATTGAACAAATGAATCCCCCCTTTTTCTTTTTGTGAAGGCAAAAAGTATTTATAGCCTTGGACCCATAATCAAGCCCAAATTATGATTATCCGAATAATTTTCGTAATTAATCCAAAACTGTCAAATCCATCAAGAATTTGAAGTCGTACTCTAAACGAAAAGTGTCCGGAATGCGATTTCGCTTGCGGGAGTTAAATTTTTGACACGATCAGGTGACCGGCCGGGACAGGAAAAATTTCTGAAGCTTCTGCACAACTTCCAGATGGCTAACACATGTAAAATTTGATTCTTTTCTGTTTATTCTCACTCGGACTATCTTGAACCAAATAACCTTATAATCAATGTTGTGTACACGACCATGCATGTGTTCATGCAATTGAAATATAAACCAGAAGTTCAGAAAAGAAGAGGAAGTTCAGAAAAGAAGAGGGCGAATTTTAGAGTGCAACATTCACTAACCGAAAACAATAAATAAATTGAAAATAAATTTTATTTTGATTTTCTATTTGGTTTCTCTACACTACTATGTTCTAGACTGATTGAAGAAGGAATAAGAAAATTAAATCAAACAATATTTTAATTTGAAATGAAATTATTATCATGTTTTTATAAATTTAAATCAAAATCCAATCTAATTTTATATATTGTGTAAACCTCTAAGTTTCCGAGTTTTGTCTACTTTCTAATTTAAATATCAGTTCATTTGATTTTTAGGTCCAAACAGACCTGCTAGAATTTTGGTTCTTTGTCTAATAGGTTATAATATCTTCACCATAAAAAAAAAGATTATAATAGGTTACAATTTTGTTCTTGTTATATTGTTTTGCCACTTAATTAATACTACCTCTCTGTTCCTATATATAAGAGACAATTCATTTTTTAAATTCATTAAATAATCAATGTATTTGGTCAATTTATAGACTAGGTACATTGATTATTCAATGAATCTAAAAATTGAATTGTCTCTTATATATAGGAACGAAGGTAGTAGTTGTTAAAGCATTCGTTCATACAAAAGATAATTTATTGGTCACAAATTGATTAATTAAAATTATGTTTTTTTATATATCTAAATAAAATTAAAATAATTATAATATATGATTTTATTTTAATCACAATCCTGCCTGAAATATTGGTATATTTAAAAAACATTATGTCAATAATTGATATAGAAATGGGACAAAATTTTATTTCTCATACAAAATACCGGACAAATATTTGTCAGTAATAAATATAATAAAAAATATATAGTACATATTTATCAGTACACAAATACTCGTGGAAAAAATATTTATGATTGATTAAAATTAAAAATAGACAAATATTGATCATGTACACAAAAAATATGATAAAAAATATTGGAAAAAGTAAACTTAAATCAGCTTGAATTATTTTAAAAGATAAAAAATATTGGAAAAAGTAAACTTAAATATGATAAGATTTATTGTAAATTTTATTTTCTTAAACCTTACACCAAGTCAATGGATTTACACAGAAGGTGCAAATTAGTCAATTCATTTTAATAAAGAATTTAATTTATATTTAAAAATTAGATAAATAATATTATTTTAAACAGATTTTGTTAAGAATAATAATGGTATATAAAGTCTGTAAACTTTGACTTTTTGTTAGTGAGGTTATGAAAAGGAACTATGCTATATTGATATTTATTTTTCTAACACCGTATATTACACCTTAACAAGGCAAATGTTATTGCACAAAATTCAAGATACTATAAATGATTAAAAAAACAAAATTTATATGATATATGTATGAAAATACGGTGTCAATGTAAAAGTGGTGTACACTTATCATTCTTCTATGAAAAGTGACAATATTGTTATGGAGATTTACAAGCAACCCAAACTAATTTCAGATATAAAAAATTCAAGAGTTAAAGTTGGATTTATTGAAATGTTATAAATTTGATTCTCTTGAACCTTAAACCAGGTCAATGCAATTTAGTAAATAAAAAAGCTAATGGTAATGCATGATACTGTTTGAGTGAAAGGCAGAAAAGCAATAAAAGTGTTTGTATTTCCATTTATTTAAAAGCAATAAAAGTACATGATTCATATATATAGAATTACAAGAGTCATGCTTCTATCTTAACCGAATATGGAAATTTTATATAATGTTGATGCTGCGTTTAGAGAGGGGGTATGGCGTCTTCT
Source organism: Vicia sativa (assembly GCA_021764765.1). Lineage (NCBI taxonomy): Eukaryota > Viridiplantae > Streptophyta > Magnoliopsida > Fabales > Fabaceae > Vicia > Vicia sativa. Next base: position 230,956,461 of record CM038793.1, read on the forward strand.
TCAGGGTCCATAGGATCATCATAGAGAGGGGGTATGGCGTCTTCTTCAGGGTCCATAGGATCATCATGGGTCATAACAGGAGGCTTGGGATATTGATATGGGAATTTTATATTCTGTGGACAAGTTGTAGAAGCAGGACAGTTCATACATTTATGTTTATCGGTTTTATCATAACAAAATCTTATTTCAGCCAAGGTATCTTGGATACAGACTAGTTGCGGTGTACAGTCCTCATCGGGTTCGGGTGGCTTTAAAGCATTCTCAAATTGTTCTTTCGTAAAGCTCTTAGCAAATACTTCAGGCTTTATACCGGCCTCTCTAAGTTTCCTTTTGATATTAACTCTATCATAAAGATCTAATGTGAGTTGGAAGTATTTTTCTGCTTCCAACAAGGAGCAAGAGCCGTGTTTGTCCCACTCAGCTTGCCAAAAGTCCTTGTCTTTGGTGTATGTTATAGATGGCCACTTTTGACCTAGTGCTTTCAACAGTGTCGTATCTTCAAACTGACAAAATAAATTAAATAAATAAATAAGCATATCATATAAAAAATATAATAAATAATAAAGCGAAATAAACATTCATAACAACATACCACTGGTAATGGAGATGGTTTGCATGGAGGACTATTCTGCGGCCATAAGCCGTGGATAATGAATATTGATATTTTGGATGGTTTACATCGATTACCCAAACAGTAACCTGGTGGCCACATTTGTGATAACATAAAGTAATCAAATGCTCCTACATATAAGTGTAAGAAGGAAATTAATATCACCAAACACATTAACAACTTCATTTTAAAAATACTGATATTTGTGATTTCTATGTTGATTATAAAATAAACTTTTCTACAGGTATTTATAGTGAGTTTCACAACATGTGAATTACTTCACAATATTCTTTTATTTTTAATTTTTAAATATTTCATTAATAATACTATCAATTACCAAATATACTCACTTTTTGTTTTTTACTTTTCAAATAAGAATGACAGGCTTACACGCTTTCTTTATATGACTGGTTTCTCAGGGGCTCCAAACCCTTCAAATACTTTAAGTTTCTCTAAGCACATACTAAGCACATGGTTTCTGTTCATATTCCTTTTTGTCATTTTCCATTTTCTATGGCTAGTTTCCTTTTCTCTTCGCTATTTCATTTGCCAATACTTAGTGAAATTATGTATTATTTCCCATGCTTAGAGAAATTTATTTTAATGGTTGGATAATATTATTCTCTTTTATTTTTGGTAAATACATTTTTAATTATTAATATTATCTAGATACACAAAGTATTGACATAGAAGTATCCCTCTTGTGGATTCAAACTTTTTTAATGTATATTTTTGAAAAATTTTAAAACATCATTTTTATATTTACTAAATATGTCAACTACTTTATAAAATGGGTGCACGTGAAGGCATTAGTAAATAATTTGAAGTTTAAATTTACACTTTTTTAATGTATATTTTTTTAATTTACATTAGACAAATCATTTTCCTAAACTATGTTGCTTACAAATGCAAAAGTTACCAAAACTAAATAAATATGTAGTACAAAACTAAAATAGAAACAACAAAGATAAAAGAAAATAATGGGTCTCATGGACTGATTTAGTATATTATTATGCTTAAAAGAAAATATTTTCTAATGTTTTAAAATTGAAGAATTGCCTCAGTTTTATCACATGTATGTTTTTTAATTTGCTGTGAGATTTTGAAAACAAATAGCTTTTTAAATTTTTTTAGGGGAGAATTAATATTTTATCAAATGACATTCTTAAACGACTTGTAATTTGGGTAGTATATCATAAAATCACTCTTAATCATACTCATCTTAATTATAATAACGTGAGGCTTAGACTACCCCGTATATATTTGGGGGTAATTTATTCTCAATTATCTATATCAACGAAATTTTATCACATAAAATTAATTTTTAAAATCACATATTATCCAAAAATTTTAAAATATTAAATCTATACATTTTCTCACTTATAAAAAAGGTTAATATCCTCTTTTTTATCTAATGTGAGAATTATTATTCAATTGATATACCAACATCTTACTACTAAAAAATCAAATTATATATTATTTTGTTGATTTTATAATAATTGTTTCTCCAATAAAATAGCTTAAACCCACACTTCATCCTTACAAGTTATAATTTTGAGACCAATACATCATAAATATATCAGACCTTAAACAATTCCTCTCAATTATAATAATTGTTTGTCCAAGCAAATATATTAAACACACAATTTGTCTTCATAGCCTTCTATATGAAGCCAATAGCGCAAAATCTCACTTTAGTGGAAGGCACTTTACAGGGGCCAAACCCATCTTCATAGTTAAATACATATAACTAAGAGTGTAATTCCTTGTTGATCACCACCTCGTGTAGAGAAAGAGAGTCTAACATGACACAATAGGAATGGACATTGGGGTTGATGTGAGATGAAGAATAGTACTTTAGAAATGAGCTCTTATAAAATTGGGAAGACTCGGAAGGAGAGTATAAGAAAGTGAATTGGCCATTTAGCGTAAGGGGTCTCACCAACAAATAAAACCCTAGAAAATCACCCCAATCCTGGGTGAAAGGCTCGAATCAAGGATCGTTCATACGAAAACTAATGAGTCCTTGGTCCAGAAAGTTGTTTTGAAATGATCTTTTTAGGAGGAACATGGTAAGGAATAGTCAAAGGGAATGCTTCCAACACTTATGCTCGACACACATTTAGAATATCCTCGTGTAGGCTTAAGACCTCTGATGAAGCTAAGAAAGAGCAACTTTTAAATGTTTCAGGATGACCACTTTGAAGTCGGAGAAAGGTAGCCACCGCCAAAGGATTTTCATATCCTCTTCTTCGGCCTCAATAAAACAATAACTCATATGGCTTCACAAATACTTATAATGGATGGAGTACCCATTACTTCTATGTCCACCCAATCGTACTTCATGGTGTTAGCATAATCCATCAATGTTACGACCCTTTGAGCGAAGTGGTCAGCCTTAGAATGTTCACCCAGAGTGGGTCTTTACCTCAACATCGCTAGGTTTGCGAATGATGGTTCTCACGATAATTTAAATGAAGTCATTGTCGCATTCCCTCATCCACTAGATAGCTTGTATTTCCTCCTTTATCATGACAGGGGATGAATATGGAGCCTTGTACAATTTACCTATTCGTCAACGTTTGATATCAGACTAAAAAGCTCCTTCCTCCGAGGAACTCTCAGATGTACTTTCTGAATCAAAATTTCCTAACATTGATATCAACTATTTATTTAAGCGATCAGAATCAAAGGAGATGAAAATTAGAGGATTCCCTCGTTCCCAAGCTGATGAAATTTCGCTTTCAAAATCACTCTCTAGGTTAATGGTGCTATCACTCATTATGACTAAAGAAAACACAATGTGGAATGATAAAAGGTGAGTTAATAATTTTCCTAACCATATATTGATTACAAATGCAAACTTTAATAATAAAAATTATGTTTTATGAGCATATAAAATCACACATCATACATCAACAGTTGATACCCCCATCCGTGTTATTTACATGGCTAAAGCCATTTTTTGTCGATGTTGGAGAATTAGGATGAAGGCCAACACACCCCTTTCCAGAAAAAGATAACACGTAAGTAATTAGTGAAGAGATAGACTTTTTATAAGAAAAAGGAAACCTCTCATGCCCTCGTGAGTATCATCGTAAAACAAAAATTTGTTAACAAGTACAACAAGCAAGTAAGACCTCGAGACTTTCAGCTTGAAGACCTTGTGTTGACACTGGCTGAAAGGATGAAAGAATATTGAGGAAGGTAAGCTCGCAGTCAACTAGGTAATACCATGCATGATCAATACTATCAAATGGAATGTAGCATATTCCATGGAGACCTTATATTAAGAACCAATCCCAAGAAAATGGAATTCTTCTAAGCTCCAACGACATTTTATCTAAGTATTCTTCTAAATTGTGCCTATGTAGACTGGAAATAACTCTCTTGTGTAATAATTTTTTTAAAAAAATTGAATAACTATTTTTTCCAATATATAATATGGAATGCGACAAGTAAGGCATAACCTAAAATAATGCGAACAAACTTGCAAATGGTACTGTAGCGGCAAAAATCTTCGAAACTAAGCCACTGAATTGACTTAATGCGTAAAAAATCAATGAAGTCATCACCGCGCTTTTATTTTATCCAAAGGACTAAGAAAAAGAGCGAATAAAACCTAAAGATAGAGATCAAGGTACGAGGATTAGTTATGCAAAGGGAGTGTTTTAGGAACCCTAAACATCTACGGTACTCTACAAGAATCTCTTTAAAAATCCGTGTGTATGGCTATAAAATAATATGTACAAAATAGATGGTGGGGGTGAGAAAAGAAGTATTTTTTTTTTGCAATTTTTTATTTGATAGAGTTTCCAATGAGTTTCAGGCCTACATACCAACAATGTGAAATATTGAAATAAAAACCCATGTAGTTCGGGTAAACATACTTACTACCCACAAATATGTAACTTCAAAACGTCACAACTTAGTCATCTTTTATCTCCTTGAGCTAATTCTTTTTTCACAATGAACCCAATGATGTCTACTACAACTTAGTTCAAATGGAAAGAGTAGAAAATGCTTTGAAGATTGCTTGGAAAGTCAAAAGATTAAAAGTCCTTGGTGAATTTCTCCATTCTTTGACCATTAACTTCAAAGGATCATAACTTGATCATGGTTTATCACATTGATGCCATTATTTTTTAACAATAATCTTGAGGATGCGGACTTTATCTCCATTTGTGTTTCAAGACTTGAAGATGTTTGGAAGATGCTTGAAGAGATCAAAATATTATAGGTCATTTCATGATTTATCATCAACTTCACAAGGCCATAACTTTCTAAATTTTTCGAGTTTTGGAGTGGTTATTATTTCAAAATGTCATTTAAGAGGTCTACTTCATGCCATATTTTTTTATAAAGAGTAAATTTTGAGTGAAAGACCGTGTTTGGATTCAAAAGATTATAAGTCATTTTTTGTGCTAGACTTTGAAATTTTTCTAACTGTGGAAAATCAGTTGGTTTTTCACAATTTCAAAAGGACATAATTTATAGCTCAAGAATCCAAATGCCATCTTTCTTTGCACATTGTAAAATTGGCCATGATATCTTTCAAATGCACCAAGAGTCATACCATAAAGGTCCCTGAGTTAAGAGCACCATGGTTGCAAAATGGGTACCTTGAAACTGAAGTTTTCTTCAAAGTCAAAATTTGTTTTTCACAATGTGACTTCAAATGACCAAATTAATGTGCGTTTTCTACTTAAACATGTTTAACAAAGTTGCTAAGGTTACATTATGGCTTGAAACACACGATTTGACTGAGTTTTGACAACTTACAAGTCACACTTTGCTCATGATGCACGTATGCACGATTTCGCCCTAATTTGCGTCATTCAACCTCCATTATGATTCCATTAACTTCCTTATAAATAGAAGGACACGTTCTACTCACTTCCTCAAGCTTTGATAGCCAGAAAACCCCTGCCAAACTCCCTCCATCACCAAGTTTTCTGCAACTCCGAATTCTTAATTGGAGCACTTTCAGTTCTAAATTGATTACTCCATAAGCTTCCTTAAACTCCATTGAAGCTAACAGAACAAGAATCGTGCCTTGAGGTATCCCGAATCGTGCCAACCAAGTGAAGTTTCAGAGCTCCGAAATTAAACTTTGTTCAGGTAGAGTTCTCAATCATTTTGTTCCAAATAAATTGCTAGGATGTAGCCTCTTCTTCTTTGAAGCTCATGCTTCTTCCGGTTTTCATTTTTATGGCGAATTGAGCATTTAATTTCAAAAATTATTTTCATGATTTTTTTGGTTTTTTCCAAATCGACTACGTTGTAGTTAATATAAATTTTTCGCGAGCATGTGGTTGAGATATTGTTGAAGAGACAGATGGTAATTTTTCCATTTGAGGAGTTTGGTTTTCGCGTGGACGCAGGTTGAAGACGACCTACGTGTCCGTCTTCAACCAATAACAAATTGAGACGCATTTTTTTAAATCTCTGAAATAAATGATCGCGTAAATATTTCCTGAAGACCATGATATGCATAACGTGTCTGATCCGTTGGATTGACTTACTAACGTGTTTTGACATTATCTGATGGTCCACATTTTTTTTTTATTTTAATTTTTAAAATTGATCTGGTATGATTTCTAAGAGGTCCATAATATTTACTATGCGTCAGATCCATCAGATATGCTTACTAACGCGTTTTGACAATGATCAGATGGTCTAATTTTTTTGGCTTTTATTTTATTTTCTGATTTTTATATTTATTTGTTTTGAACTTTAAAAAATCATTAAAAAAATTATTTATGACTCAAAAATTATGAAAAAATTCACAACAATATTTTTCAAATATTCTCTTTATGATTTTTATTTTTATTTTTTCATAATTTTATTTTTCAGATTTGATATTTTTTTATGATTTTTTCTCTTTTATTTGGGTTATTTAAATGTTTAAAAATACTTTTTGACATTTTAAAATTCTGAAAAAATTAGGGAAGGATCCAATAGTCTCTTGACAAGTATTGGTGACCTGATTTTATTTTTATTTCTGATATTATTATTTTTACCAATTTTTTGTTTATTTTACCATTTTCTTTATTTAAAAAAAATAGTTTCTGACTTATAAAAAATCTAAAACAAATTGTCAACACTTGTTGACCTTTGTTTGACCTTGGACAATTTTTTTAGAATTTTATTTAGAATTTTATTTAGACGCATGGATACCATTATGTATTTCATCAATAAAATCCAATTAAATAATCTACTTATTTAAAACCATTTTAATTATTATTTTATTATTAAATATTTTTTTATGACTTGGATTTATTTCGAGTCATAAATTTCATCAACATCAATGGAACTTGGGAGTGGATAGGTCTTATGACCAAATCCACCAAGATGGTTGATTGATTTTGATGAAGTTAGACCGGATGAATTCATGTGACGCATTGGTGATTTTGTGATTTTTTCCCCTCTCTTCATTATTTCCCATTCTTCTTTTTTTACATGTGTTGCCAAACATTAGAGGTTGATTTACATATCACTCCTCCCGATGGTATTTTCAACACATAAATCATGCTTGACCGGCCTCGTTATAGGGTAACCTCTATATAGGTTACTTGGCGATTATTTAACATAGCTCTACATTTCGTCCTGAATCGGAAAAATGATCAATTGATAGCATAAACTTCATGTTCACAAAGCCCCAAGGATGTTTGATTTTTGACTTTTGTTCAACATTTGTGAAACTTGTCATGTAGTCGCTATGATTTTATCAAGCTTATGATAAGTTTTCACTAACTTTGTCCAATTGAAATTCTCAATCATCTTTGATCATGTGTTGTAACCTTTTATTATTTCAAAATTGATGATATACTTGAAAAAAAGCAAATGAAATTTTTCGTGTAGTCTCTATGGATCTATCAAGCTTCTAGCAAGTCTTTATGCGCAAGCTTCAAGATGATCATTCAGTTAACCTTACTAATTTACTAACAATTGACTTTTACTTCATGCCTTTATTTTTATGCTTTTATTTTATGTCTTTATTTTTATACTCTTTATTTTATGCTCTTTACTTTATGCATTTTATTTCAGCATATACATTTCATGTCATTTTTTTCATTTTGCTCACTTGAGATTTATTTTTTGAAAACACTTAATAATCCAACTTAAACACTAAAAATATCTAAATTCTTGGTATTTTTGTCTGGTTACTTGTTTGATGGTTTTGTCTAATAATCCAAAGGAAGGAATATTGTATTGGTTTTTGATATCAAGTACTAGTTTCCTACTGTTTACTGTGGAAAATGGTAAACAAGCGCTGGTCCTTCCTAGGTCCTAAAACTAAGGGTTACTTGCAAGATCGACCAATTGATCTTAAGACGCGTGCTAAGATTTAGTATGTTATACTGACTCTGTCGAAATATACCTTTGTCAAGAAACGACTTTCGAAGACCAAGGGAAGCAATACAACGACTTTCCACACAGAAGTTTCGACCACCTACCTAATCGACAGTAGGCTCTGGACAAAAACAAGACTCAAACTAAACACTAATTGGTGACTCGTGACCAACGAGTGATGTTGTAGTGTTCATGTAAAAGTTGTTTGAAACAAAACGAAAGTAAAGACAGTAAAGATAAAATTTAAACATAAATTAATTTCTTTGAAAGTAAGGATGGTGATTCACGTACATCAAAAGCTTAGTGACTCTCTCTTCCTTTAGCGCGAAATTGGGCAGAGTGTTGGTAAGCAATTTGAGAATACAAGTGAACAGCCAAAATTTACAATGAACAAACTTCTTTATAGTATTTTACAATGTAACCGCTGGAACTAATCAACGGATGAAATGAAACTAAAATATAACCGTCACATAAGATCTCGCCAACCATTTAGTGTCTAACAGCCACAATCTTTGAGATAACTGCCCACGATTTGCATATTTTGACTCTTTCCCGCTCGTGCTTTTGAAAGAGTTAACCGCTTTTGGCTTCGATGCATCTCAGGAATAGTAACATTTCTCTAAGTCCCCTAAACTACGCCCTCGACAACATCATCTGAACTTCGACCAATTTTCTTGCTTAGCACATAATATGGAAAATCGACCAGCAACAACTCATTTTCTCCTTCAGTCGATACGGTAAATTTTTGATACACTTGTCTTGTGTTTATTCCTTCTGACTTCCAATCTCGCCCTTTCCAGGTTCATTTGACACTTCGGTCGAATTGATCGACTCCCTGGTTCACCGTATCGGTCGACACGCTTCTTTTTGACATTTCTAACTTGGTTTTATAAATTATCCCAAAGCAACTATATTCGTTCAGGATTGACCTCTAACTTGCAGGGATGTTTGTCTTTGACAATACCCTTAAACGTATTCAGGAATTTTCCGTTAACAAAATGCCCCCCAGAGATGCCACTTTCTAATTTCCTCACTTTGTCGACTATATGAGACAATGGCATCTATGAAGCTTTACATCTTTGGTCGACTCAATCGTTTCCACTACTCTAAAAAGCAGTTCATTGTTCTGGTCTTTTAGTGACTTCAGGAAATCATGGAAACATATCCGGTTTTCACTTCGAGACGTGGGATCATTAATGTTGACTATCATTACTCTTCAGTGGAAGACATGGCCCACCACGCTTCTACCTTAATCCGGCTACACGTGTCCTTCGATGGACACGATTTTTAAACCTAGGAAATCTCCCAAAACCTTTCCTCTGCCTTTTCCGCATCAGTCTTAGTCTATAAATAGGAATTTCATTCACTCTTTGTTTTTCCTTGCGCTTCCTTCAGTTTTCCCCTCTTCTAAGCTAAAACCTATAAATCTCCAAGACCCCATTTTCCACCATTTTCAAACTTTCTTCTTCCTCAAATGGCGGATCAACATATTGAAATGGCTCCAGCAGAAACCTTTCTCATCTGTCACATTGATGGCAAGCCTTACGTGCCGGAACCCCCTTTTTCCGTAGAGAAAACCAAAATATGGCAATCCTAAGTACTTATTCCTTATAATCTCAACAACGATCCTTTGGCTTTCTTAGGTCCATTACCCATAGACGTTCCCTCTGAAATCTATGTTGACGATGAAGGCGCTTTTTTTCCCACTGGCAGTCGTAGTCGTCCTCTCATTACGCCCCCAAAACTCTTCTCCATATAGTTTGTTGACAGAAGTTTTCGTACAGCTCCTCCTCTGAATTGCCCTAAATTCAAAGCCTGGATGGAACGGTTGGAACCCAATAAAGGCCAACAATGGAGAGAAATGGGAATCTATGATCTGCTGGAGTTTTCTCGTGTCGGCCAGCCCTATTCTGGTGGCATGTTGTTGGATGCTTTACATTTTTGGGAAGGGTCGACCAACACTTTCCACACTAAGTGTGGTATGATGACTCCGATGCTTCTTGACCTAGCCGTTTTAACAAGGGTAAAGCCTGCTGGCAAGATTTTTAATCACACTGACCACACCCCTATTTCAATAAAGTTCGATGTTGGCGAATCTAAACATCTAACGTATACCAACTTCATCAACTACCGTCAACGAGACTCCGATGACGTTTCTGATGAGGAACACGTTGCATTTTTAACTCTCTAGCTATCCTACTCCGTCTTCTATTCACGGTCGATGTAGATAGCCAAGAAGTTTGTTTACTTGGCCACTACGCTGCATATGGGTGAAAACATTGCTATGGGCCAATTAATTTTGGCCACTTTGTATGCTTCTCTGACCGATGTGGTCAACTAGATAAAGACTTTCGATCCCACCAATCCAAAGAAGAAAAGCGTCCTAGTTCATGGTCCTTTCTAGCTCGTATAATTATGGTTGAATGTCACTTTCTCTAAAGACGTAAAACCTCTTCGACAAAACAAAGTTTCAATCTCCCATAATCGGAATGGGGCCGTCTGACAATGTTACTTGCCTCTGACTCCTATCGACAAAACTTCTCCAAGTGACGAGGTTTTCAAAATGCTTTTCAACATCATGCTGACACGAGAATATTTCAGACCCGCGATGGCTCTGTTTTGTGATGGCAAAAGCGGGCCAGCGTGGCTTACTGATTCTTTTCCACCCTTCGAAGAAGAGAACTGACAGAGGTCCTTAGTTTGGTAGAGGCGATTTTTAACTCCTCAATTTCTTACCTATGCCATCACCAACATGAGCCCATGTTTGACAGCTTACCAACCTAACCTGGTGGCTTGACAATTTGGGCTCTACCAAATTGTCCCTAAGTCATTCTATACTTCCCACGAAGTTCTCACCGATATTTTAAGCGACCAACCTTGGGAGTTCGTTAAAGAAGACGTTGACACCCTTTGGGCTCATAGAGCCAAACTTACGTTTACTCCGTTTAGACCAGCGTACTACTGCACCAAGGAGTTTGAAACTTGGTGGCAGTCATATTTCATTACCTTTGTTCATGATCCTGCCAGCAAAATGGATGAACTGACTGTTGCTCTTAACACTTTTTAGGGTAAGACGACGGAATATAAGGCTACCAACACCAAAGAAATTCAAGCTTTTCAGAAATTTTTCAAGGTGGTGTATTTACCAAACAATATTCGTCGAACCATCCATGACACGGCCCAGGAGCTAAAAAAGAAGGTAACCGAGAGGATTCTACAACTTAAAATCCCTGGTTACGCGAAAGACAAGTATCTTTACGCACTCCATTTTGGAAAAATCAAATTTCCTCCTTTGCCGACTAGCCCATTAGCATTGGATTTTCGGCCACCTATCCCAGATTGGTGGTATAGCTCTTGGTCGAATATCCAAAATGCTTACAAAAAGAAAGCCGACTGTGTGGTTCCGACAAAGCATTGGTTACACGACTACCCAAGCTTTCTGCATATTGACCTCAAATATGTGAGAGAGCTTGCCGCAGTTCCCAATGGTAACCACTTCTAGAAAGTTCAATTTCCTTTCACAATTCGACTCACATCTTTATTTGACTTAGCTTATTTTCTAGATATACCCTTGCCACAGGTAATAGTTCCCAGGAAAGAGCTTGTTGTTGAGAGTCGGGAAGGGCCACCGACTAAGTTTGTTGATACTGGCGCCAAGGAAGGTCCTTCACAGTCAAAGGTATTTTTTACGCTAACACCACTTCATATTTCTTCTATTCAATGCCCCTTATATGTTTGACATTTTGCAGTTCAACCCCATTCATACTCCATTTGCCGATGAACCAATCTCATTATCTCTTAAGAAAACTAATTCCTCTGTAAGTGTATACGTTTGTATTTCAGCATCATGTGTTTTACAGACTACTAATATTCTCTTCATGTAACAGAGTCGAAAACGCTCAACGGATTCGGCTGCTCCCTCCAACATATCCAAAGAGTCTAAGAAGGACAAAAAATCTCATCGTAGTGAGAGAGCTGAGGTAAGCGTTACTTAAATTGGGATGCCTCGACCAAAGTTAGGGCCTCTACTAATATTTTTCTTATCTGTACAGCCATTACTTGATGATCAGTCTCCTCGCTCCCGAAAATCCAAATATCATAAGAGGAAACACGCTTCCTCTTCTGAAAATAAGGTGGCTAAGAAGAAAAAGAAAGCCCACCTGGCCGGAGATCTTAAAATAAAGGTCGACAACAAAGAGGAGGCAACAATGGGTGTCGGCGTCCAGATCACTTATCTACCGACTACTACTACCAGCATTCAAGATTCAAATGGCGAAAATCAATCCAATCACTTTCTACTGACAGCAAGGAGATGAGATAGTCGAAATATATGAGTACTAGCATAGTTGAAACTCGACGAGATTGTTTCCGCATAGTTTTTTTTTTACTTTTCTTGTATACAAACTACTTGGCCATACGCCACCTTTCAAATTAATACAAGTTCTTTCTTTTAAAATTTTCACTGTTGTTGTTTGCATAAAGTCCAACGTTTGCTTTGAATGATTATATGCATCTGACAATAAAAATCTATTTACAAACATGCGAAAAGTGAACGAACAAGGATAATTACTACGGGCTCTAGGAATTGAGATGACGACGAAAGTCACCAATACGTTCCCCTACAGTGTACAATCCCCACAGAGATATCGCTCACTACAAACCTTCCCCAGCGGAGTACACATTTTCTTCCACCAGTTCCAACATTCCAAATTTCATCGCGTTAGTCCATGAGCAGCGATCCCAGTCAACTTAACCTGATTAAACCAGTCTTCGAGCAGTAGCAGTTCATCTCCAGCAGAGGTATTTATCCCCAGCAGAATATCTCTCAACAATTACACATTCCCCCGGCAGCGACAGTATCCAGACTCAAAACTTGGTCAGATAGTGCATCGGAGGAAAACCACACCTCATACTCCCCAGCCGGATCTACGTACAAGACTCCCAGTGGAGTGCCTTCTAACTTCCACCATCCTTAGCAAGCATAGATATCTAGGCCTGAAACTTGGTCAGATAGTGCATCGGAGGAATCAAAGATATCTTTCTTCTCTTTTAAAGGCAGGGTTTTCATCCGTTTCGACTCCAAACAGAAGCCAAAAATCCCTAAGCAGAGCGTCCACATCTTCTTCAAGATGGATATATTTTGAAATACCACAACATCTATCATGCATACATTATTCATAAAAGTTATAACTTGTGCATATATTATTCATACGCATTGTCATGCATCATAACCTGCTTAGGACTAACTATATCCTATCAAAGTTTCTTTTGTTTTTCCCAAACAGGTGAAAATCACTTCTAAAACAACAGATCCAGGATTAATACCCGAAATAAGACGGGAAACCTATCTGAATGATCACCCAGGTTGTCCTCCGACAACAGGCATTGGATCAACACCCGAAGCACAACAAGGAAGCTATCCATATTCTGCCGACCATTATCCCCTCAGAATAATCAAAATGAAGATTTATTCTGACACTCTCTTATTATCAACAGCAACTACAGAGTCTGGCGTACGACTCAATTGCCTTAAATGGCATCTTAAGCCCATCTCCGATTATTTGTCGACGTCTCTCCACTTTCAGAATGCTGCATATTTGGTTAAAAACCAATACAAACTAATAACTTCATTCAAAGACGAGCACAAAGTCTAACGTACGACTCTCTCCGGATGGCATCTTAAGCCCATCTCCGTGCTCCCTTCTACCTTCAGGAATATCTGCAGAGCCTAGTGAACGGCTCATTCCTCAGCATCAGTCTCTCCAGATGGCATCTTAAGCCCATCTCCGGCGATTCTCCTATTCAAGCGATGTTCTTAAGTCTAACGTAAGACTCATCCCCCAGTGGAGTCTCCAGCTTCTCCAAATGGCATCTGTAATCCCATTCCCCTGCATCATCAATCAACAGCGAGTGCAAATTTGCAGGTGTACTCGGGTGTTCAATCATCTTCTACCTCCAGGTCACGAAAGGCAAGCATGCCAATCTAACTCTTCCAGTACAAGAAGATTAAACAGGGGCAGCTGTCATACCCCAGAACTTGCCCTCTTACATCTCAAGACATTCCATACATCCATACTCAAGGATCCCTCACGGGTTGATCAGACAAACCCTCTCCTAGACAATCAACCCAAACTAGGGTTTGGAAATTCTCAGATCAAAATGGACTTCCAACATCTCCAATGGTCATCATGCCTCCTCATATGCTTCAAAGAATCTCCATGTCAAGTTTCAAGCCTTACAAGTCAAGTTTCCTCAGACAATTGCTCAGATGGTTGAAAATCAATTGTATCAGACAAAAAGTCAACTATGGTCAACATACAGTCAAACTTCATGATTTTTGGTCAACCTCCATATTTTTAAGTGAAATTCATCATTTGATCAAGGTTTGATCATGATTCATCAAGAAAATTCAAGATTTGATCAAAAGTCAAACTTTCTAAATTAGGGTTTTCTAGAGAAAAGTCAACTGAACTTTGACTGAGCATAACTTTCTCATACTTTATCAAAAAAAATTCCACCACCTCTCATTTTTAAGGGAATTCAATTCTCTATAACTTCATGTTTCACAAGCATGGTCAGAAAATGCTTCATTTTGAAGATATGGATCAAAACATTACAGGTCCTTTTCCAAGTCAACAAAAAGTCAACTTTTTGTAAAGAAGTTTTATTGATCATGGAAACTCCAATTGAGATGAAACCAAAGAGGTTGTTTAGAGGACATCTAGAGCTTTCTAAAAAGTCCAGAAACATCCAAAAATGTTTTAAATTGAGCAAGATACACCTTGCACAAGTTGGGTATTTTTGAAGAGGTGCACAAAGAGAAATACTTGTCAAAATCCAAAATTTTGCAAATGGGCCTAACTTTTCTTGGTTCAAACTTATTCCTCAGCTAATTTGGAACCTCCAAGCCCAAGGCCACGATTTTTATCTTTATTTTTCTATTTAATTTGTATTTTCATCATTTAAAAGCCAATTAAATTAAAATAAAAGGTAGAAAATCAAAATTAAATGCAAATTGGATTTTTCTCTCATTCTTAAGGTCCAAGCAACTCATAAAAGCTGGAAATTTCGAAATTAACATTGATTGGCAAGAGAATTGATGAAAATTGGATCAAAAAGGATAGATTTGGTTTCATACCAAATCAATTTTTTTTACATTGATTGATTCATTATTTGCTCTTGATTTGTGACCTAGATCCATCTACTATATATACACAATGCATACACATGAAAAAAAAACAGAAAAATTGCCTCAAAGAACCCTAATCAAACTCAAAAAAACCGTGCTCTTCAAGCTACTTGCAGCCATGGTTTTAGCTTGTTTCAATCGATTTCAAGCATCCCATTGCATTCCTGGAGGTCTCTTGAATCGATCCAAACCCTTACAAATCACAAAACCATCAAGAATTGAGAATTCCCGATTTTGGTTTGTCCTTCTATCATACCCCAAATTTTGACCTAATATACCACCTTACATTTGCATCATTGCACAACTAACAGTTCAGACAGCATTAATCGGGTATAGCATTCACAGGTCAAAATTAGGGTTTCATCAGATTTTCATCTAATTCAAGAGCTAACCAATTAGGGTTTGAGATTTTCTCACTCCATTTGATCTATCTTGATCAAATCATCAGCTTTCAATCCTCAGATATCCATTTTCTTCACTGATCAATCGAGGATCGACCAATTAGGGTTTTGGTCGAGCATAGGCATTCTCTGATTTTTTGAGCAGTGATTGACTTTTTTGGATAGAGATTGGTCATTATATCTTAGATACAACATCTTGACCTAATTTCTGGATTCAAAACATCACAGAGGTTCATAGAACTCATCAGTCGTTTTCAAAAACATCTGATGAAATTTCATCTGCACAGAAAAGTCAAACTTTGACTTTTGGTCAAATTTTTCAAAACAAAACTTTTTCCATCATCAAAATACTTCAAATGATCCATCATGATCATAAAAAATCAAAGAATTTGAAAAAGTCAACAAAAAGTCAAAAGTTTTCATACTTAGAAATTTTTCTAAGTGTTGAAATTTCTCACTTTTTCCAAACTTCAAGCCATTTTTTCACCTAGTTCCAATTTGAATTGGAAAAAACTCAAAACATGAAAGTTGTAGCTCGTGGAAAGATCTTTCCAAAATGTCCAAGAACTCTCAAATTCATGGAGTCTAGATATACTTTTGAAATTGAAACATAAGGCTCCATGAAACTTGATTTTCAAAGATCAAAACATCAAATTATAGGTCATTTTTGTGTTTCTTCATCTAGAAGCTTTCTAACCTTGCCAAGTGGATGGATGAACTGATAAATATCAGCTTAGAGTGATAATTGAAAGGATTGGATCAAAATGTAAAAATATAGCACATGGTGAAAAAAGGAAGTTTCCTTTTTTGGCAAATACCATTCTTGCCCTCTAAGTTATCTTTGAATCACCAAAAGCTTGTCCTTCTTTGCCTAACATTTCAGAACTTGTTGCCTATAAAAGGATGACATTTCAAGCCTAAATAAACACCAAAAGCAATGCAAAAATCCATGCTTTCATTCTTTTCTTGAAAATCAAGTAACATAGAGCAAAATTGATAAACTTGCATTTTTAAAAATCAGTTGAAAACATGATAATCTTTGGTGTCCAACATGTTGCATAATCACTATGGAACTTGTTGCAAACTTAAAATCAACATGAACTAAGCTAAAAATCAGTTTTCATTTTTCACACTTTCCAAACTTCCAAACTGCCATAGCCATCGGATTTTGAGTTTGGTGTGAGTAACTTGAGTTCTAATCCTTTGAACATCATCACCATACATCATATGAGTGATCCAGATCATTGGTAATCATCTGTAACACGATTTACACCAAAATCCAGTTTCTATTTTTCATTGATGCAGGTTGACTTGGTCAGAGTTATCCAAGCAATTTGAAAGCAAGCTAATCACTCACAAAGCTTCCACACATGCCGCTGGTGCTCAAATGATTGAGAAACAACAACCGGAAACACTTAAACCCAGAAATTGATCTCAGCTTCAACAGGTATGTAACTGAACTTCAAACTCCATATTCCATGCACCAATTGAGAAAAGCTCTTGGCCATTCTTTTTCTGCACTGAAAACGATCATTAACCCTCAACAAAATCAAAGAATCATAAACTGTGCATCATTTAATTTGAAATCTTAAGTTTAGGGTTCATCACGATTTCCAGAAATCAAAACATGATAGACTTAAAATAAATGAAATTAACAAGCATCTCCATGTTCGTGATGAAAAACCGATCAAGTTTGGTTTTTATTTCATTCAATTTGGTTGAGAAATAAGGATTATAGCATGGATTTGGCAAACTGAAAATCAAAAACACGAACCCAGAATACGCGCGTGTTCTTGGTGTTCTTCATTTTTAAAAATTCAAATTATCCAATATTATGTCTACGCGTGTTTTAATCCACTCAACACAGATGCGCGTTTGGTCTAGTGGTTCCTGGCTTGCCTTTAAGTCTTTCTGCCACGTGGTCTGCCTCAAGGTCATGGGTTCAAAACCCACCAAGACCATTCTTTTTTTTACAAACTTTCAAATTTTTCATGTTTTTTATCAAACTTTCACATTTTTTTTGACCAATCAAAACTTCTCATTTTGAGATGATTTTTTAAACACTTGTCAATAAATACATCTATTTTGTGATAATGCAAAAATTTTCAGAAAAAAACTTTCATCTAATTAATTTTTAATCGAGCAAAGCGTTACGAACACTTTTCAAACCTCCTTAAAAGGTGAATTTTTCAAGTTTTCGACTTCCGATTTTTTTCAAAACTTCTCATAAATGAACCTCACATTTCAAAACATTTTCAAATCATTTTTCAAAACATTTCATCAAACTTGCATCTTTTACCATGATCAATCCGATTTAAAACGATAAAACAAATTCGTTCTTTCTCGAATTTCTCGATCGATCATGGGCCACCCTTATGGTGTAAGTCCCAATCCTTTATGTACATATTTAGTTTTACTTGTACATACTCAAATCATCATCGTTAATATTCAAACATAAACAAATTTCTTTCGTTTGTTTTCATTCGTTTGTCTATACGCTGAATCCATTGGTTCTAAAGGAAGGTTTCTCCTGAGCAAAATTTCTTTTTAACCAATGGGCCTCCATCACGGTGTAAGTCCCATAACATTCTTTTATGTACATAGTATTTCTTTGTACATATCAAAAACTTTCCAAACACATACAAATTTTCATCTGTACATAACACAGATACTTCTTTTTCAAAACCTTTTATCTGTACATAACACAGATACTTCTTTTTCAAAACCTTTTATGTACATATCGAGATACTCTTTCTTTGAAAATACTTTTTACAGATAAACTTTGATCAATCATTTCTGTTTCATCTGTACATTTTACACTGAATACCATTGGGATTGAAAGGAGCATTATTCCCTGTGAAACTGCTTTCAAACCAATGGGCCTCCCTTACGGTGTAAGTCCCAACCCTCCTATGTACATCCATCTTTGTCTGTACATAAAAACTCGTTCGTGTACATATTCATTTCCTTGTACACAGTTCAAACTTGTGAATAATCAAGTTACGCTCGTTTTAAACGTTCGTTTCACAGACACTTGTTTATATTCCATAAACTGCTGTAAATAAACATCATGCATTGTTTATATTTCCTTCATAAACTCCTGTGAATACATATCACACACACACACACCTGTTTATACAACTGTCTAATAATAACATAACAAATTAGACTAATCAATAGGTTCCCAGAGTATAGCCTCCGCTTGGGCTTCATACAAGACAACTCATCACCAGTTGAGTTTAGCCTCCGCTTGGGCTTCATACAAGACAACTCATCACCAGTTGAGTTTAGCCTCCGCTTGGGCTTCATACAAGATAATTTATCTGCATGGGTCACCTTCTCTTGGGCTTTGTACAAAGAAACTCTCCCCAGAGTTAGCCTCCGCTTAGGCTTCATATAAGACAACACTCCCCTGTTGAGTCAGCCTCCTCTTGGGCTTCGTTCAAAAGAACTCCTCATTGAGTTTAGCCTTCTCTTGGGCATCATACAATGAAAGAGATAGGAAATCTCTTAACAGCCTCCTATTGGGCTTCCAATACAAAGAATCACCCGCGCTAAGATAGAACCCTGAAAGGATGGTTTCCCGGTGAAATCACTTTCAAATTTCCCAGAGAGTAAAATTTCCCGGTGAAATTGCTCTTATTCAGAAAAGGATGGTTTCTCGGTGAAATCCCTTTCAAGCCAAAGACAGCCATACCCTATAGCTTCCTCTAGAGCTTCATACAAGGACCCTCGATGACCCTCGATGACCCTCGGAATGCCTCCTCTTGGGCTAACAATACAAGGACCCACGGGCTTCTTAAAAGCATCCCTTTAATCCAATCAATTTCTCCTTGAGATTTAGACATCTATCATCTCTATGGAAGAAGTATCTCATCCATTACATCACATACAGTCAAAAACTTTTCAAAACTTTTCAAACTTTTTAAACTCTTTTCAAACAAAAAAAACATCTTTCTTAATTGTAAGTGGTAACGCTTGTACACTCAAGCAAAACACCCAATACTTACAGTTAAAAGATTCAATCATCTTTTTCAAACATCTTTCTTAAACATGTAAGTGGTAACACTTGTATACTCAAGCAAAACACCTAATACTTACGACGAAAGATTCTAATCAATCAAACTTTTTTTCAAAAATGTATGTGATGAAATAGATTAGATACATTTTCATTAAGATGAAATTTGTCATCTCTTACTAACATCCGTTGCTTTCCACTAGCATAAGTGGGAACTACGATTGCTCGACTTTCTCAACATCCTTTTGAGAATACGTGAGGCACAAGGTCTCATCCTTGCCGAGCAAATTTCTATCTCCTCGGACCAAACAAACCATAGAACCACAGCAGATCCGAGCTACAAATGCGATTCCCACTAGGGGATATGTATGCGAAGATCCACGGATCTTTGCGAGCACAATAATAACAAAACCTAGAATCCCACATAATCTCTTGTTTCTTAAAATCCCAAAGGAGAAACTTTCCCAATCATAGAAATAGCAATTAAAACATACAAACATATCAAGCGTATTCATATATAAAGGTAGATAACTACATATATTTAGGGTGCTCCATCTATTCCTTTATATACCAATCCCCTTACTCGAATCTCCCCGATGCGTTATGTCTAGTTTGCGCTAGTCGTTCGCATACCAATATCAATTGAGGGTATTTGACTTTCCCTTTTCATAATCATCAAATCATCTTTCTTGTGTTGAAAATAATAAAGCTTGATGCTCGCGGCATCTTTATAAACAAATCAAAAGATTTAAATCGTTGCGTACCAGAAGATCCGAACTCACGTTCGCATCCTCAGGCGCGTCACCTTTTAACGCGAACACCTTCCTTTTTCAAATTCGATTTTTATCATTCATGCATAATTAACCTGTTTTGATTGTTTGTTCATGCTTAGAATCATGTTTGAAAGCTATCTGGGTGGTTCAATTGAATTTTAGATGCCTGGATCGTGTTATGCCATTACTAGGGTTTTCGGCTTCGTTTTAGGGCTTCCTGAAACACGTAAAATTGGACAAAACTAGGACCACCATCGTGTTTAGAATGATGTTTAAAATCGATTCATGTATCCATAACTAATTTATATTGCTTGTATGAGATTTTGGAAATTTGCAGGGGCTATAGCGTCGAACCAAGCCGACGCTAACCGTTTGAAAATTCAAACGAAGAAGATGAAGATCTTCGCGCGTAATCTGGGTTCCAGGATTCAATTTCGCTTATATTCTATTTGTTTCATTGTTTAAACAGCTAGACACTCCAGCTCAGTTGGCAAGCAGCGCGCGCGTGTGAGGGCATGGTCCCTAGTTCGATCCCTGGCCATGGCAAATATTTTTTATCACTTGAAAACTAACACTATTTTTTCTATTTTCTTTTAATATTTTCCATGCAATTTAATTTATCTTTAAATATTTTTCTCATGCATCTAAAAATCACCAAAAATATTTTCCTTTTGCATTTTAATCAGAAAAATGTTTATTTAATTTTTGACATTAAAATTAATATTTTTGCATGCATATTTTAATTAATTGCTAATTAACCATTAAATTGACTTTTAATTGCTTTTTAATTTTCGAAATCGATTCAGAAAATTACCAAAAAAAATTATCTTATCATCTAATTGTCATTACTAATCTAAAATATTTTTCCTCATTAAAAAATCATATTTTTACTAACATTTTTTCTCTTATGCAATTTTCTCGTATTTTCCGGTTATGTATCTGCTTACAGGTTGTAACATTTCGGACGATTTTTCTCGCTTTTCTTTTCAATATTATGTAACTGCCTATGGGATGTAATAGTTTAATTAGGACTTTTACTTTTCGCACTCCTATTATGTAACTGCCCCAAAGCCATGTAATAGCGTAGGACTTTATTTTTCCGCACTTTACTTTCCGCAATTTATTTTTCGCACCCTATAAACTGCTAGTAATTAGGCGTGTATGGCAAGATAAAAATGGACATAGATCACTTCTAATTGCAAGATAACATATCTGAATTTAACACACTCTCTTCACACATGCAACCCTTAGGGTAATTCTCTCGTTGCCTTTCGAATAAATGGTCAAGTCCCTCGAACGTAGAGGTACCCTAGCACCGTTGCCTATAAACATATCATCATAGTCCCTTCGATACAAAGATCATAGACCCACGATGTCGCCTACGAAAACATGATCTCGTCCCTCGATTGTTGCCTACGAAAAGTGATGATCGTCCCTTCGAATGTGCTAGGATACTCCTACAAGTTGCCTTCTATGACCATCCGATGTCCCTTCTACATCCAACGAATAGGGTTACCTACCAACTAATGGTATGGATAACGCTATTCTAAAGGAACATAAAATAACACGAAAACAACCATTCTGAGTAGGTAATAAGACTTTTAGTTGCTTGATCTATCAAAATACTTTTCACAGCTCACACTTTTGTCAAAGTTAAAACTCTTTTCAAAAACGAAACATTTCCAAACACTTTGTATACATTCCTACACGGATCATTACAAAGTCAAAGCGAAATTTCTTTTCAAAATATTTTTTGTCAAACACACTGAAAGCACTCTTTTAAAAATGAGCTAGAAGCAACTAAGAGCCCGTAGATAACTACGGATGGAAAGGGGTGCTAATACCTTCCCTTTTCATAACCTTCTCCCTTACTCAGAATCTAACGAAGGTCTTTTCCTGTTCTTTTCACCTTCCCTTAATTGGATAAAATAAAAGTCGGTGACGACTCTTTCTATCCGCAACATTTGCGATAAAAAGCAAAACAAAATTCTCAAAGTCAGTTCACCGTATTACAGAACTGGCGACTCTGCCGGGGAGACACCCTAAAGAGAGAATACCTTAGGGATTTCTAGATCACTTTTACTGCTTTCTGTTTGATTTGCTTGCTTTATCTTTAAGGGTTACTTGGGTATTATATGCTTATGGGGGATCCTACACCCGGATCCAGGTTTCCTTAGGTAAGTAGCAATAGATCGTCGCGACCGTTAGGCGTATACCGAAACGGTCAACATGATGGCTACGTTAGTGTGACACTTTGGATGTCCTGATACTCTTCATTTCCAAGTTGAGGATAGTATTTGGCTTCTGCGTGGTGTCATCAGCAGTAACTCAACTTTTAGAACCTTAGTTGACCCATCTTGGCCATTAGAAGGTAATGAGATGGCCGACTTTGGTGCAGACTAAGGTTGGCTGATACTCGATGCTACGCTCATTAAGATCAGACTTTTGGGATATTTTCGGTCGACCACTTGGTAGTCGTATTGAAATAAACGCCTACGAGAAAGATCAATGATATGAGATTCCTAGAACTCGGTTACTATTATAGGACAGGATGAGCCAACTCAAACTTTTGGTGGGGTAAACACCTATACCTCATGCAAGCCTTAAATCTAGGGCTATTGTGTGAATTGTTTGTGCTTGCTAAACATGACATCAACATCATCGCATTGCATATCATTTCTAACTATTTCAAGGACCTAGGGATTTATCT
Organism: Vicia sativa; assembly: GCA_021764765.1. Taxonomy (NCBI): domain Eukaryota; kingdom Viridiplantae; phylum Streptophyta; class Magnoliopsida; order Fabales; family Fabaceae; genus Vicia; species Vicia sativa. Next base: position 230,979,518 of record CM038793.1, read on the forward strand.
TTGCTCTATTTTGTAGGGATTATGGCTTCTAGAAAGATTATCTGAATCAACTTCATGGGTGTACCTTCTCAGCTCAAAGAATTGGTTTTAGAAATTCCCGATCATGCTCAGTTCATCAAAAGGCATGGTTATCTGCTTGACTTGGTTATCTCCAGTTTTGAAGAAGATATGATGCATGTCCTATTCTAGTTCTTCGATCCTAAACACCATTGCTTTACATTCCCAGATTATTAGTTGGTTTCTACCTTGGAAGAGTTCTCTAAGCTGCTTGGGGTACCTATTCTTGATCAAATGTCATTCACTGGTTTAGAAAAGGTTCCTAGGTACGAAGACATTGCATCAGCACTACACCTAAAGCGCTCAGACATTGAAGCCAATTGGGAAACTAGAAGCGGAGTTAAGGGCTTACTTGCTAAGTTTCTGATAAAGAAATCCCGAGAATTCCTCAAAGCTATGAGTTTCCAAGCATTCGAAGACATTGTGGCCTTGCTAATCTATGGCTTGGTACTGTTTCCTAACTCGGATCAATTCATAGATGTGAACGCCATCAAGTTATTCCTCACTCATAATTCTGTGCCTACCTTACTTGGAGACATTCTACATTCTCTCCACACTTGTACTATCAAAAGACAAGGAACTCTCATGTGTTGTATACCGTTACTTTCCAGGTGGTTTATTTCGCACCTTCCTCAATCAGTAACGAAGAACGAGCAAAGATTGAAGTGGTCTCAAAGACTAATGGCACTCTCCCATTCAGATATTCGTTGGTGTCTTTTCTCTCAAAAGGACTTCACATTCATTGAGCATTGTGGAGAATTCCCTAATGTACCACTCTTTGGCATAAGGGGAGGTATCACCTGCAACCCTTCTCTAGCTCTACGTCAGTTTGGTTATGCTCGAAGAGATGGTCCACATGATATGCTTCTCTAAGATATTGTGTTCAACTACAACCACAATCTCCAGAATTACCGACGAAGGTTCATACACGCTTGGGGCATGGTAAAGAAGACTGATACCAAGACTTTGGGCACCAAAACTCCATTCCTTGGGAACCTTACCTCAAATGGGTGCGAGCTCGAGCTCAAAACCTCATGATGCCATTTACACCCGTGTTACCAGTAATTATGGAACTTGTTGCTATAGGTGACGTATCCTATACTGTTCTCCATCCCGACATGCCTACTGATTTTGAAGACTTGAAGAGATCCTGGATTCAACTAAAAGAAGAAAGGGATACATTCGAAGCTCAGCGCTATGCAAGCGAGAAGAAGGTACTAGAGTTGACCAAGCTACTTCACGAGGAGCGGAACATCAATGCCTACCTCGACACCAAGAGGAAGCGCCCATGGGAGACCTAGAGCTTTAGGATTGTTGTTCTTTTATGTTTGTTCATGCTTGTTTAACAAATTTAAATTCCTAAAGGACCTTGAAAACATTGCATTGCATCGCATAAACATCGCATATCATGGCATAACATTTCATAACAGGTACATTGAAGATCGGTTTTCTCATTTTCTCGCTATTTATTTTAGCAGAAATGGCTCTTGAACAAACTGTCAAAGATCTTCAGGCTCAGAATGCTCAGTTCCCCAGGAGATGTTCACTAGCTTGGCCCAAGGCCAAGAAGATCTGAAGAAGCTCATCAATAAAAAGAAGAAGGTCATTGGTGTTCTCAACATAGGAAGACGTCAGAAAGGTGGTCCTAAGGTGGTTAGCCGGATAGAGTCCTCAGAAGGGAGTGTCAAGACTGAGGGAAGTGTCAAGGGCAACGAAGATGACCAGCGTGAGCCTGAGAAGAAGGAAGAAGATGATGAGAATAATCAGTACTCTTATGAGGATGATAAGTACAAACAACTTGAACACCGTCTGAATGCTGTGGAAAATCTGAAGATGTCAGGGCTGAATTTTGATGATCTGAGTCTTGTTCCTGGTGTGGTGATTCCTCCCAAATTCAAGGTTCCTACTTTCGCCAAGTATGATGGTATTTCTTGTCCGAAGCTGCATTTGAAGTCCTATGTTCAGAAGATCAACCCCCACACTGATGACAGAAAGTTGTGGATTCATTATTTCCAAGAGAGTTTGGTCGGAACTCAATTGGAGTGGTATTATCAGCTAGAGAGTGACCATATCCGTACTTGGAGTGACTTAGCAGATGCTTTCTACAAGCAGTATGAGTACAATGCTGAATTGGCACCCACTCGCATGCAACTACAGAGCATGTCTATGGGTCGTGATGAGAAGTTCAAAGAATATGCTCAGAAATGGAGAGATCTAGCAGGCAGAGTTCAACCACCCTTGTCCAATAGGGAGTTGGTTGATATGTTTATGGGAACACTGACTGGCCCATTCTTCGATCATCTGATTGGAAACTCTTCAGCCGGATTCACCGAGTTGATATTGACAGGAGAATGCATTGAAGCTGGTATCAAGAGCGGAAAGATTCAGATAGAGTCATCATCAAGTGCTGCAAAGAGATCTTTTGGGGGTAAGAAAGAAGCCAATGCTGTGTATGGTCAGAAAAGTCGAGCCAAAACCGACCGCACTCAATCTGTGGGGCAGTTGTGATCTCAAATCCTACATCAGCACAACCTCAGCGAGACAACGCGCGTAACCAGAATGCGCCACGAAGACAGTTTACGAAGATCAACATGCCATTGTCGCAAGCCTTGCAACACATGTTGAAAGTCGAGCTGATTACCTTGAGGGATCCTCCTCAGAACATCAACACTTCCTCTCTGAGATACAATCCTAATGCTAAGTGTGCTTACCACTCCAACAGCCCAGGGCACAACACTGACGATTGTTGGGCTTTGAAGAACAAGATTCAAGATATGATTGAAGCTAAGCAGATTGAGTTTGATCCTCCTGTTGAGACTCCGAATGTGATCAACGCGCCTATGCCTAATCATGACAAAAGTTCCAATGCTATTGACAGGAATGCTTATGTTTTCAATATAGATGACTTGACTATTCCTCTGATGACGGTTAAGAAGAATTTGCTGCAAGCCGGTGTCAATCCAGGATGCCCAGAAAATTGTCATTGGTGCCCTTTAGCGCCTGACGGATGTGCTTGGTTGAGAAGACGTCTTGAATGCATGATGGATAACCGAGAAGTGCTATTTCTGAAACCTTCACCTATGGAGAATCTGTGTGAAGACATGTCTAAGAATCTGAAGATCGAAGATGTGAGCGAAACTGTACCAGAAGTATGGGATACCTTGGGGCAGCCAAGTGGAAAGTTTGATTATATGGTGAAGTATATTGTTCCTGAAAGCTACAAGATTCCTATTGAAGATGTTAAAGCGACCGGATGGGGAGACGATTTCCCAAAAGACTATGCTGATGTTAACACAATAAGGATTTCCTCTGCTGATCCTGTGCCTAAAGTGGCACCTCTCATCATTATTTCTCCCAGACCAGTTCCATACTCCTCTGACAAAGCTATACCTTGGAACTATGGAGATGAGGTTTATTATCATGGCGTCAAGCAAGACCCTCTGACCTATGAGGATCTTACCGTTGAAGCTGCCATTCTTGCCATCGACAACATCACCGGATCAAGTAAGGTGACCAGAACCGGAAGAGTGTTTTCTCCAGAGATCTCTCCTCCAAAAGACACTGCGACTCCAGCTCGCATTCCAGCTATTGAACTAGTTCCCGAAACTAGAGCGAAAGAACCAGTGACTCATCCTGCTCAGCCAGAAGTACCAAAGGAAGTTGCTGAAGACACCTCCAAACAAGAGATGGAGGAAATTCTGAAGATTATCAAGAAGAGTGACTACAATGTTGTGGAACAGTTGGGACAGACTCCGTCCAAGATCTCCATGCTTGCTCTGCTTTTGTGCTCTGAGGCTCATGCTAAAGCCTTGGTGAAGTTTCTGAAGAATGCTCACGTACCACAAGAAACTACCACTGATCAATTTGAAGTTTGTATTGCTAGCCTGGCTGCCAACAACGGCCTAGGCTTCTCTGATGCTGATTTGACTTCCGCCGGAAAGAAACACAACAAAGCCTTGCACATCTCTGTTGAATGCAACAGCGTTACATTGTCTCATGTTTTGGTGGATACCGATTCTTCTCTGAATATCCTACCAAAGAGTGCCTTTGATCGACTTGATGTTGAAGGATTGGTCCTGAAGCCCAGTGATATAATTGTGAGAGCTTTTGATGGTTCTAAACGAACAGTACTTGGAGAGCTCATTCTGCCTGTTAAAGTCGGTTCCCAGACTTTCGACTCCACGTTCTTTGTCATGGACATCCGTCCAGCTTACTCTTGCCTACTTGGGCACCCTTGGATACATGTGGTAGGCGCTGTTACCTCTACCTTGCATCAGAAGCTGAAGTACCTAGTGAAAGGGAAGGTTATTACACTGTGTGGTGAAGAGGGATACATGGTCAGTCATCTACATTCATTCCGATATCTCGAGATGGAAGGTGAATTCTTCGAGACTCCCTGTCAAGCTTTCGAGACAGTTCCAAGGGTCATGCCTGTTGACTCTCCCGTCACTCCTGAAGTTACACAAATTCCGCCTAGGATGGCATCACTGAAGGATGCTCAAGTTGCCGTTGAAGAAGGAGGTAGTACTATTTGGGGACAGCTCCCTGATCTTTCTTTCAAATCTGACAAGACTGGTTTAGGCTTCACCATCAAAGGTCAGAAGATGATGCGCCGCGAACGTGCCGGCCAACTTCCTTTCCGCAGTAGCCAGAATGGAGGCCATGTTATAGAAGACGACGACAACGACTTCGACATCAGCAAGTGGATCTTCCCAACTCCCGACAACGGACTCAACAATTAGAAGACTGAAGACGTCATACCAATCTCCTTTAGACAGGAGTAATTGCTTTTGTTTTTTTTGCTTTTCGTATTTTCTACGCTTTAAACAATAAACTTTAAAGCCTAGTGCCTTGCTCGGGGCATCGTGGCTCGTTTGTGAGGGTTATTATCTGTCATTTGCATATTTTCATTCAATAAAATCGTTGGAATTTTGCATTTAAATGTTGTTTTCTTTCTTTTTACTTTATCACCCCTTCAAAAAGCTATGTGTTCTTACACACACCCACGTGATACACTGCAGATTCACTCCAAATCTCGTTGATAACAGCTATGCTATTGCTAAATATGACTTCGATAATCCGATCTACCAAGCCGAAGACGAAAGTGAGGAAGATTGTGAAGTGCCAGGAGAACTTGTCAGACTTCTACAGCAAGAAGAACGAGTTAAACAACCACATGAAGAGCCAGTTGAGGTTGTGAATTTGGGTACTGATGAAGACAGAAAAGAGATCAAGATAGGAGCAGGTCTTGAGAACAGTGTCAAAAAAAGATTGGTTCAGATGCTACGAGACTATATCGAGGTTTTTGCTTGGTCATACGAAGACATGCCAGGTCTAGACATTGACATTGTGGTACACCGATTGCCGACGAAAGAGGGTTTTCTCCCATTGAAGCAGAAGGTTCGTCGCATGCGTCCTGAGATGTCTGAGAAAATCAAAGCCGAAGTGATGAAGCAGTTCAACGCCGGTTTTCTAGCTGTTACTTCTTACCCACAGTGGGTTGCGAATGTGGTACCCGTACCTAAGAAGGATGGCAAAGTATGAATGTGTGTGGATTACAGAGATTTGAACAAAGCGAGTCCGAAAGACGATTTCCCACTTCCTCATATTGATGTTCTGGTTGACAAGACCGCTCAGTATAAGGTCTTCTCCTTCATGGATGGTTTCTCCGATTACAATTAGATCAAAATGGCTCCCGAAGACATGGAGAAGACTACGTTTGTTACGCAGTGGGGCACATTCTGCTACAAGGTCATGTTGTTCAGATTGAAAAATGCTGGCACCACTTATCAGCGTACTATGGTGGCATTATTTCATGACATGATTCATCACGAGATAGAGGTCTATGTCGATGACATGATAGCTCGATCACAGACAGAAGAAGAACATCTCGATCATTTGTGGAAATTGTCTGACAGATTGAAGAAGTATAGACTAAGACTCAATCCCAACAAGTGCACCTTTGGAGTCAAATCCGGTAAACTCCTAGGGTTTGTTGTCAGTGGTAAAGGTATTGAGGTTGATCCTGCCAAGGTTAAAGCTATTCAAGAAATGCCAGCTCCCCGCACCGAGAAGGAAGTCAGGGGTTTCTTGGGACGTTTGAATTACATTGCCAGGTTCATTGCACATCTAACTGCTACTTGTGAGCCAATTTTCAAGTTCCTGAAGAAAGATCAAGTAGTGGAATGGAACGACGATTGCCAGATCGCTTTTGACAAAATCAAGGAGTACCTACAAAATCTCCTATCGATGCGCTGCGAAGAAGACCTCTTATCATGTACTTGACGATGTTAGAAAACTCAATGGGGTGTGTGTTGGGGCAACATGGCAGTGCAGTCGAAAAGAGTATGCAATATACTACCTTAGCAAAAGTTTACCGGTGTGAAACAAGATATTCACACTCGAGAAAACTTTGCGCTTTTAACTTAATGCTTTCGCGACTAAGGCGGTATATGTTGACTCACTTACCTTGTTGATCTCAAGATGGATCGATAAAATACATATTTGAGAAACCAGCTCTCGGGAAGAATAGCAAGATGGCAAATGATCTTGACCGAATCGACATCCGGTATACTTTCGAGCGATCAAAGGAAGTGTAGTAGCGATCATTTGGCTCATCAAGCCGTAGATGACTATCGATCTATGCGATTCGAGTTTCAGGCGAAGGCGTTTTGTTGAATTCTTGATTGCGAAGAACGGGACAGACGAAGGACACGAACAAGGATCCCGATGGACCATGGTCTTTGATGGAGCCTCAAGCGCTTGGCAATGGTATTGGCGCCATCATTACATCTCCTATGACGGACATCGCCTTTCACCGCTGATTATGTTTGGTCTACGAACAACATGGCGAATCTGGCGTGCATCATGGGTATTAAAGCGCTATGGACTTAAGAATCAAGTTCTTGCAAGTGTATGGAGACTCGACTTTAGGGATCATTCGGATAAAAGCGAGTGGGATATGAAGCATCCGAATCTCGATCCGTTGAATGTTCTTACGCTCCTTGCTTCGCAATGTGGGGCATTGACATGATCGGAGAAATCAAGCCCACCGCTTCCAATGGACATCGTTTCATCCTTGTGGCACTATTTCACCAAATGGGTAGAAGCGACCTCGTTCGCATCATTAACAAGAACTTTGGCTCGATTCATCAAGCATAATCTTATCTGTCGTATGGCACTCCGAAAGGATTATCACGGATATGGCTCTAATCTCAACAACAAAATGATCATCGAACTGCACATGATTCAAGATCAAGCATCACAGTTCTTCTCCATATCGGCCTAAGATGAATGGCGCGATGGAAGCGCCAACAAGAATATCAAGAAGATCATACGAGAAGATAGCGGTGACTTACAAGGATTGCACGAGATGTTGCCATTTGCTCTCCATCGTTATCCTTTTCTGATGCGAACATCAACGAGGCAACCCCTCTCTCTTGTATATGGTATGGGCGGTCCTACCAATCGAGGTTGGATCCCTCAACGAGTTCTTGGGGCCTTGAGAATTGGCGAAAGGCGATTGGATCGAGACTTCGCCTTGACCAGATTAACAATTGATGAGAAGCGACTCGCGTCCATCGTCATGGACAGATCTATCAGAAACGAATGATCAGGGCATTTAACAAGAAGGTCAAGCATCGAGTCTACCAAGTCGGTGATTTAGTAGTTAAGCGTATCATTCTTCCACAAGGTGATCCCAGGGGAAAATGGACTCCCACCTACGAGGGACCATTTATAGTCACAATAGTATTTTCCGGCGGAGCTATGATACTTAGCACTATGGATGGCGAAGACTTTCCACACCACATGAATCTGAGACATAGTAAAAATACTACGCATAACGAGACCGCTAGGTGGAAGACCTCTGAAAAATAAGGGCATCCTGGCGAACCAAAAGGGTTCGGGCAAAAGTTAAGGATATATACAAAATAATATACACCCGGCAAGTCGAAAACCTGCAAAGGCGGCTTGGGCAAAAAGGTATCGGTGAACTAAAAACACAAGAAAGGCGGTCTAGGCAAAAGTTAGGGATTTAAGCGTACAACTATGTCTCGTCCAGATCACTTATCTACCGACTACTACTACCAGCATTCAAGATTCAAATGGCGAAAATCAATCCAATCACTTTCTACTGACAGCAAGGAGATGAGATAGTCGAAATATATGAGTATTAGCATAGTTGAAACTCAACGAGATTGTTTCCGCATAGTTTTTTTTTTTACTTTTCTTGTATACAAACTACTTGGCCATATGCCACCTTTCAAATTAATACAAGTTCTTTCTTTTACAATTTTCACTGTTGTTGTTTGCATAAAGTCCAACGTTTGCTTTGAATGATTATATGCATCTGACAATAAAAATCTATTTACAAACATGTGAAAAGTGAACGAACAAGGATAATTACTATGGGCTCTAGGAATTGAGATGACGACGAAAGTCACCAATACGTTCCCCTGCAGAGTACAATCCCCACAGAGATATCGCTCACTACAAACCTTCCCAGTAGTACACATTTCTTCCACGGTTCAACATTCCAAATTTCATCACGTTAGTCCACAGCGTGATCGATCAACTTAACTTTGATTACACGGTCTTGACGATGGCGATTCGACTCCAAGCGGAAGCGAAATCCCCAAGCGAGGCGTCACATCTTCTTCAAGATGGATATGTTTTGAAATACCACAACATCTATCATGCATACATTATTCATAAAAGTCATAACTTGTGCATATATCATTCATACGCATTGTCATGCATCATAACCTGCATAGGACTAACTATATCCTATCAAAGTTTCTTTTGTTTTCCCAACGGTGAAAATCACTTCTAAAACAAGATCCATGATTAATACCGAAATAAGGCGAAACCTATCCATGATCGGGCATTTTAAAAAACGATTCATTCAAAGACGAGCACAAAGTGTAATGTACGACTCTCTCCGGATGGCATCTTAAGCCCATCTCCGTGCTCCCTTCTACCTTCAAGAATATCTGCAGAGCCTAGCGAACGGCTCATTCCTCAGCATCAGTCTCTTCAGATGGCATCTTAAGCCAATCTCCGACGATTGTCCTATTCAGGCGATGTTCTTGAGTATAACGTACGACTCATCCCCCAGTGAAGTCTCCAGCTTCTCCAAATGGCATCTGTAAGCCCATTCCCCTACATCATCAATCAACAGCGAGTGCAAATTTTCAGGTGTATTCGGGTGTTCAATCATCTTCTACCTCCAGGTCATGAAAGGCAAGCATGCCAATCTAACTCTTCCAGTACAAGAAGATTGAACAGGGGCAACTGTCATACCCCAAAATTTTCCCTCTTACTTCTCAAGACATTCCATACATCCATACTCAAGGATCCCTCAAGGGTTGATCAGACAAACCCTCTCCTAGACAATCAACCAAAACTAGGGTTTGGCAATTCTTAGATCAAAATGGACTTCCAACATCTCCAATGGTCATCATGCCTCCTCATATGCTTCAAAGAATCTCCATGTCAAGTTTCAAGCCTTACAAGTCAAGTTTCCTCAGACAATTGCTCAGATGGTTGAAAATCAATTGTATCAGACAAAAAGTCAACTATGGTCAACATACAGTCAAACTTCATGATTTTTGGTCAACCTCCATATTTTTAAGTGAAATTCATCATTTGATCAAGGTTTGATCATGATTCATCAAGAAAATTCAAGATTTGATCAAAAGTCAAACTTTCTAAATTAGGGTTTTCTAGAGAAAATCAACTGAACTTTGACTGAGCATAACTTTCTCATACTTTATCAGAAATTTTTCCACCACCTCTCATTTTGAAGGGAATTCAATTCTCTACAACTTCATGTCTCACAAGCATGGTCATAAATTGCTTCATTTTGAAGATATGGATCAAAATATTATAGGTCCTTTTCAAAGTTAATAAAAAGTCATCTTTTTGTAAAGAAGTTTTATTGAGCATGGAAACTCCAATTGAGATGAAACCAAAGAGGTTGTTTAGAGGACATATAGAGCTTTCTAAAAAGTCCAAAAAAACCCAAACATGTTAAAAATTGAGCAAGATACGCCTTGCACAAGTTGGGCATTTTTGAAGAGGTGCACAAAGAGAAATACTTGTCAAAATCCAAAATTTTGCAAATAGGCCTAACTTTTCTTGGTTCAAACTTATTCCTCAGCTAATTTGGAACCTCCAAGCCCAAGGCCACGATTTTATCTTTTTTTTCTATTTAATTTGGATTTAATCATTTAAAAGCCAATTAAATTAAAATAAAAGGTAGAAAATCAAAATTAAATGCAAATTGGATTTTTCTCTCATTCTTGAGGTCCAAGCAACTCATAAAAGCTGGCAATTTCGAAATTAACATTGATTGGCAAGAGAATTAATGAAAATTTGATCAAAAAGGAAAGATTTGGTTTCATACCAAATCAAATTTTTTTACATTGATTGATTCATTATTTGCTCTTGATTTCTGACCTAGATCCATCTACTATATATACACAATGCATACACATGAAAAAAAAACAGAAAAATTGCCTCAAAGAACCCTAATCAAACTCAAAAAAACCGTGCTCTTCAAGCTACTTGCAGCCCTGGTTTTAGCTTGTTTCAATCGATTCCAAGCATCCCATTGCTTTCCTGGAGGTCTCTTGAATCGATCCAGACCCTTACAAATCACAAAACTATCAAGAATTGAGAATTCCCGATTTCGGTTTGTCCTTCCTTTTTCAAATTCGATTTTTATCATTCATGCATAATTAACCTGTTTTGATTGTTTGTTCATGCTTAGAATCATGTTTGAAAGCTATCTGTGTGGTTCAATTGAATTTTAGATGCCTGGATCGTGTCATGTCATTACTAGGGTTTTCGGCTTCGTTTTAGGGCTTCCTGAAACACGTAAAATTGGACAAAACCAGGACCACCATCGTGTTTATAATGATGTTTAAAATCGATTCATGTATCCATAACTAATTTATATTGCTTGTATGAGATTTTGGAAATTTGCAGGGGCTATAGCGTCGAACCAAGCCGACGCTAACCGTTTGAAAATTCAAACGAAGAAGATGAAGATCTTGGCGTGTCTCAGGTTCGAGTTCAATTTCGCTTATATTCTATTTGTTTCATTGTTTAACACTAGACACTCCACTCGGTTGGTAAGCGGTAGTGTGTGAGCATGGTCCCTAGTTCGATCCCTGGCCATGGCAAATATTTTTTATCACTTGAAAACTAACACTATTTTTTCTATTTTCTTTTAATATTTTCCATGCAATTTAATTTATCTTTAAATATTTTTCTCATGCATCTAAAAATCACCAAAAATATTTTCCTTTTGCATTTTAATCAGAAAAATGTTTATTTAATTTTTGACATTAAAATTAATATTTTTGCATGCATATTTTAATTAATTGCAAATTAACCATTAAATTGACTTTTAATTGCTTTTTAATTATCGAAATCGATTTAGAAAATTACCAAAAAAAATTATCTTATCATCTAATTGTCATTACTAATCTAAAATATTTTTCCTCATTAAAAAATCATATTTTTACTAACATTTTTTCTCTTATGCAATTTTCTCGTATTTTCCGGTTATGTATACGCTTCTGAGGTTGTAACATTTGGACGATTTTCTCGCTTTTCTTTTCAATATTATGTAGCGCCTATGGGATGTAATAGTTTAATTAGGACTTTTACTTTTCGCACTCCTATTATATAGCGCCAAAGCCATGTAATAGCGTAGGACTTTATTTTCGCACTTTACTTCGCAATTTATTTTCGCACCTATAAAGCGCTAGTAATTAGGCGTGTATGGCAAGATAAAAGCGGACATAGATCACTTCTAATTGCAAGATAACATATCTGAATTTAACACTCTCTTCACACATGCACCCTTAGGGTAATGCTCTCGTTGCCTTCGAATAAATGGTCAGTCCCTCGAGTAAGGGTACCCTAGCACCGTTTAAAACATATCATCATAGTCCCTTGATACAAAGATCATAGACCCACGATGTCGCCTATGAAAACATGATCTCGTCCCTCGATTGTTGCCCTAAAGTGATTATCGTCCCCTTGAATGTGCTAGGATACTCCTCAAGTTGCCTTCTATGACCATCCGATGTCCCTTGAATGTCCTTCTACATCCAACGAATAGGATTACCTACCAACTAATGGTATGGATAACGCTATTCTAAAGGAACATAAAATAACAGCAACGACCATTACGAGTAGGTAATAAGACTTTTAGTTGCTTGCTCTATCAAAATACTTTTCACACCTCACACTTTTGTCAAAGTTAAAACTCTTTTCAAAAACGAAACATTTACGAACACTTTGTATACATTCCTACACGAATCATTACGAAGTCAAAGCGAAATATATTTTCAAAATATTTTTTGTCAAACACACAAAAAGCACTCTTTTAAAAATGAGCAAGAAGCAACTAAGAGCCCGTAGATAACTACGGATGGAAAGGGGTGCTAATACCTTCCCTTTTCATAACCTTCTCCCTTACTCAGAATCTAACGAAGGTTTTTTCCTGTTCTTTTCACCTTCCCTTAATTGGATAAAAGAAAATTCGGTGGCGACTCTTGCTATCCGCAACATCTGCGATATAAAGCAAAACAAAATTCTCAAAGTCAGTTCACCGTATTACAGCTAGTCATTGTCTTTCCCATTATCAATTGTTAAAATTTCAAAAAAATTGGCATGTATTGCACCTAATTTTATAATTGACAAATCTGAAGGAGATAACAAAGTAGCTCAAACCTTTTTCCTTACTTGAATAGGTTCTTCATCTTCATTCTTCTTGTATCCTAAAGCTTCTAACGCCAAGTCGTTAGCTTCTTGGTTTTTCCGTCGAGGTATATGTCGAATGCTTGCTTGTTCGAAACGTTTTAGTAATTGATCGTACCTGACCAGAAGGTGTCTTGGCCCAATCTGCAATGGTGGCCCAAAGTGAAAGAGAAGGGGGGGTACCTGCAAGACACTCCGATGCCAAAGTAAGTAGGCGGAAGCAAGCAGTGAGAGAAGAGTAAAAGAATGAGATACGACCCGCTCAGTGAGAGGGTATTTATGGCCCATTTGGGCCAAGATTCGATTAGTGAAGTCCAAGCCACTGGCGGTTCTTGGAGACTTGCGTGTGCGAGAAACGACCATAGCCTCCTCCCTAGATTGTCGCCAGGAAATCCGGTTTGTGCGAAGTTCCTGGGAACTTAATGATTGAAATCTAGTCAGCGGTCCGATAATATCGGGGCACATGGCGATCAAGGACAAGCCGC